>LPNX010577382.1:49642-167076 GCA_001517045.1 Pseudotsuga menziesii | reverse complement strand
TAAGAATAAGCACAGGAAATAGATCTTGCTACTAAGAATTCTCACAAGCATACACAGGAAAAATAGAGAGAAGAAAAGAGACTGAATCACATGAATGAAAAGATGAATATTGGTGTCTATCCTTCCATTGAATAATTATGAATAATAGAGTACATAAATAGATCTTCCCTCATAGGAAAGTCGAATTGTATGGAAACAACTCATAAAGCTCAAAAAGGCTGACTTACCCAAATATAGCAAACCCCCATAGGTGGATAAAGCACTTGCTAAATCTATCAAGGACCTCAAGAGTTGGAAAAAGCATGAGTGAGTTGTCAAGGAGATGGAAATAACATGCTAATCCTAGAAAATGGAGAAAAACTAATGGAGGATGGGTTGGAAACAAAAGCACCCAGTTTCCTAGTTGACTAGCTTTTATCTTATCCATAGAAAAGCAGGAAAAAGCAGAAAAAGCAGAAAAAAGAAGAATCTGCTATAAGGTCCTGCATACTAATTCTAGATGAACCAAAAATCAGAAATAACTCATTCCTAGGATATAGATGGCATGCATTGACTTTAAGGTGCCACCTAATTAAGCTAGTGGGTGAATAATTAATCAAATAATGATTAATTATTTTATCCTAAGTTGTGAGTGGGTTTAATATATTCCAACACTCTCATCCATCCTTTTCATCCTTTGTACTCAAGCATTCAATTATTCCAAAAGAGTAGTTGAGGCAATTAATGCCTTGGGCAGGGTAAGGCATGGCAATCGGTTTCATGACTAAACCTACCTGCAGTCTATGAAATCTACATGCTTGCTTTTGAAGCAAGTAATCAAGTGAATGCGTGCCCATTCCATCTTTCCTGAGCCACCTAGAATGTTTTTGGTTATTCTCCCATTCCATTTGATTAATTATTCAATATCTAGAGTCAAGGAAGGAGTTGTTCAACAATGTTATGCTCATTCATGCAAGATTCGATTATTTGCGTTCACGCATAGTTCTTCCTCCTCGCGCAGCGAGAGATAACAGAGTATTGCTACACATTTCTGCAGTGTTTTTCTGTGTTGCAGAGTGATATGGAACTTTGGTCTCTTGTGTACAAGTGAAACCTTGTTTCTCCTGTGTTTCAGAGTGGTATGGAACCCTCGTTGTCTATGTTACAGAGTGGAGCCTTGAGTTGTTGTGTCTCCTTGTGGTTTCTTGTTATATGTGCCCTATTTTGGGTTTGAACTGTATCAAAGACTTAGGAGTGGAAGAGATGCCGAATTGGCTTGATAAACCTAGTGAAGAGAGGAACCTCACAAAAAGATAAGACTGGCTAGTGAATATTTTATGCACATCCTGAAGAGAACTGGAAGGGAAGGTGTAGCCCCAAGGACTGTGTAACAAAGAAGGGGATACTTCCTTATGTTGGGTGTGTACGTATTGTGGATGCCAGACAAGATAGATCTTGTGGAGGTGTCCCTAGCTCTATGAATGAGCCACTAGCTTAGCCATTCTACCTTTCCACTGCCTTAGTAGCATGATAAACCCAAACGTAGATTGGATTGGATGATAGCTTGATAAACCCAATGGTATATTGGCTTGGTTGGGCATCCGGATAAATCCAATCGTATATTGGCTCGACTAAGCAGCCTGATAAACCCAATGGTGTGTTGGATTGGATGTGTATTGATGTGCATTTGGCCATGTGTGATCCTTGGCTGAACAACCTAATAAACCCAACTGTTAGATGGCTTGGTTGAGTAGCTTGATAAACCCAGTAGTGAGATGGGTTGGCTAAGTAGCCTGATAAACCCATCTGTTAGTTGGCTTGGCTGGTCCTCGATGTGAATGTTGGCTTGACTTCTTGTGGTCTGATAAGCCCAGCTGTTAGCTAACTTGGAAGAGTAGCTCAATAAACCCAATAGTGTATTGGCTTGTTTTCCTACAGCCTAATAAACCCTATTATGTATTGGCTTGGCTGGACAGTCTGATAAACCCAACTGTAGGTTGGCTTGATTGTGCTTGATATGTTTTGGATATGTGTGAGCCTGATGTTCCCTAATTCCTTGTGGAAATTATGCCCAACTCAGGGGTGGTAGTTGTGTTGAGAGATTGATGAACACAACTGACCTATGGTTGGGTGGAACGTTGCAGCGACATAACTAGTTGCGGGAAAAATTCATCTTCAATATAAGTATTCTCTATTGTATTATTTCTGCAATGTATTTTCTTATGAATGTACTGAATATGTTGAATGCTTATTAAAGATTTAAGTAGGGTTTACTGTTGTTAAATGTCCTTGCATTTTGCATCTGTATATGCCTTGTGTTTTTCAACTGCATTTTTCTTATGATCATAGAGGTTGGATACCTGGACAAAGAGTCAAAATGCAGCTATCTTAAGGTAATATGTGTTTTTACGCACTCTAGGATCCGCCTACAGAGGTCGAAAGGAGGGAAAATTGGGAAAAAGATAAGGCAAGCGTTGGATTTACACACCCCAAGCCCGCTGTGGAAGGAGGAAGTTGGAAGGCAAAAATTGGCTAAATAGAAAAAGATTAAGGAAAAATTTTGGTTTTCCACACCCCGGAATCCGCCTGCGGAAGTGGACAAAGGCCGAAAATTCTAAGGAAACAAATCTGTTTTTTCAGCATCCCGAAATCCGCTACGAAAGGCAGAAGGAAGAAAGCAGAAAAATAAGTATGGAAAAATGTCGGATTTCTGATTCCTAAAGTCCGCAATGGAATGCAAAATACGAAATGTGGTTAAATGATTCCATCGTATTTTAAATTTCTGATTCCTGAAGTCTGTAGCAGAATGTGGAATGCAGAATATGGAAGGTGGAATGTGGTTAAATGATTCCATCATATTTTAAGTTTATGATTCTCAAAGTCTGCAATGGAAGGCGAAAGGCCGAATGCAGAGGGAGGAATGTAGTTAAATGAATCTATCATATTTTATGTTCTACTACCCAGAGCGCGCAACAGAAAGCAGAAATTCAGGAAATCACATTGGCTTTTTGTAGAGTTTCGTCTTCTGCAAGCTACATTCTGGAAGGTGGAAGGTGGAAGGAGAAAGAAGGAAAAGTCAGGTTCAATGCGGAAATGACTTTTTTGGTTACAGAATGGATCTGTAAGTTCGCAAAATGAGTGTTACAATGGTTTTTAAGCCTAAGAATGAATGTTAAAGGATGAACATGACCCATGACTATGCTTTAAGAGAAAGAAATAATAATTTTTAAATTATTACGCATATCAGTCAGGTGTATGGCCACGTGCATACATGGACATCATGGTATTAGAGTGAGCAGTGAAGTCGCGTTCCTCCCTTATATGCTAATGTAGAGGGGAGGGGACACTACAGTGTGGTATCAGAGCTATTGGTTACAACATTGGGCCTAGATGGACCAAGTGAATAGTTTTCAGAGCTATTGGTTACAACATTGGGCCTAGATGGACCAAGTGAATAGTTTTCAGAGCTATTGGTTACAACATTGGGCCTAGATGGGCCAAGTGAATAGTTTTCAGAGCTATTGGTTACATCATTGGGCCTAGATGGGCCAAGTGAATAATTTTCAGAGCTATTGGTTACAACATTGGGCCTAGATGGGCCAAGTAAATAGTTCTCAAAGCTATTAGTTACAACATTTCTCCTAGATGGGTAGAGTGAATAGTTTTTAGAGCTATTGGTTTCAACATTGGGCCTAAATGGGATAAGTTGTATATTTTTGCAAAGAGAAAAGTGCAGTGAATAGTTGGTAAGAGGTTTTTAAATTCTGAGGTGGTTACGCAACTAACAATGGTGTTTATTAACACATTTTGAAGAATCATAGTGTAGTTTGGAAAAAGTTGGTTTTGGCTCGGCCATGAGAATCAACACCATGAATGATGCACAAGATCCCCACTCGAGGAAAATTCCATGGGGGAAAACCTTCCAGTTGAGAATGCTGAAACAAAATCTAAGAGGAGAATATATCAAGAGAATCCCCCATATATTGCAGCCACCATGAGAATCCTAAGGGTGGAGTTGCAAAGTTACAGAGAATATAATGAAAGAATGGTTAAATCTTGAGAATAGAAGAATCAGTTGAATGCAGCCATGCTTCAGAGTTTGACAAACATCCAAAGGCAGATGAACTCTGCCCATCAGGTAGTAAATATGGAAGGAAGTAGGAGCGGTTCCAGAAGAAGAAAAATGTCTTCTAGTGGGTCATCTAACTTTGAAGGATCCACTGGGGATTCAAGCTCTTCATCTCACAGAAATAAGAGGAAGAGGTGTTACCGGAACAATTCATGTGATGAATTTAAGAAGGCAAGGTCTCCTACCTTTAACGGTGAGGTAAAATCTAGTCAAGAAGTTGAATCTTGGCTTCTTGGGATGAAAAAATATTTCCAAGTCCAAGACTACTCGAGAAATATGAAGGCAAGGGCAGCCATCTTCAATATGAATGGAAGAGCATCTATATGGTGGGAGAACCTCAGGCAGGTGAATAAGATCAATGACAAAAAGATCATGTGGAAGAAGTTCAAGAAGTATTTCAAGTAGAAGTACCTCTCTGACAGGTACTATGATGACAATATTAAAGAATTCCATGAGCTTAAATTGGGACAGATGACCATGGAAGAATATGCAAACAAATTCTTAGAACTGATGAGGTATATCAGGTATATCAAAGATGATAAAGTGTGTTAAATTTTCATATGCTTAGCTAAGACATTATTATTTCATTTCATTTTCATAACAAAAGCATATACACAGGATCACTGAAAGAAACAACATCAAAAGAACAACACAGATTTATCCTGGGAAAACCCTAAAGGGAAAAACCCAGCAAAAGCTTCCTCAATATAGATGCCCCAAAAAGGTAAGAGATAAAACCAGCAAGGAGATCAAAAACCTGATCCTCCTCCTTCTCCAGCTACTTCTCTCCTCCACAAGTGCACTACTCAAGTGAGTGTGTGTTCAAATGAGGAGAGCTACACCTCTATTTATATTCATCTGTTCACTTCAATTAACTCATCCGACATGTAGGCTCGAGTTAATCCTGTAGGCTCGAGTTACACATGTAGGCTCAAGTAACCACACTGGGGTGCTAATGACCCACCTTTACAATTAGAGGGTACAACCTCATGAATCTTATTAGTTCTTCCGATTAGAAGCATTGGGGTACAAGATAATACAAGTGGTTCTCCCGGTAGGACCATCGGGGACCACGAAAGATACATATAGAATATTCTTTGAATTTACAATATTTCAACACTCCCCCTTAATGAGAAGGGTATTCTACAACAACAACAAAAATAGTAGGAGAGGAAATCATCAACATCATCAGGGTAACACATCTATAAATCATTGGAAGCTTTTCAACATCATATAGTCTTCATCTTCAATTTTCAACGACAACAACTCTTTGATCAGCATCAGCATCTTTTGACCTTTTGATTAGCAACATCTTCAACACTTTGACCTTTTGATCAGCAACACCTTTAGCAACATCTTCAGCACTTTGACCTTTCAAACAGCAACATCTTCAGCACTTAGACCTTTCAATCAGCAGCAACATCTTCAGCACTTAGACCTTTCAATCAGCAGCAACATCTTCAGCACTTTGACCTTTCGATCAGCAACAATATCTTCAGCATTTTGATCAGCAACATCTTCAGCACTTTGATATTTCGATCAACAACAACATCTTAAACATTTTGATCAGCAACATATTCAGCACTTTTATCTTTCGATCAGCAACAACATATTCAACATTTCGATCAGCAACAACATATTCAACATTTCGATCAGCAACATCTTTAGTACTTTGATCTTTCAATCAGCAACAACTTCTTCAGCATTTTGTTCTTTTGATCAGCAACCTGATCGGTAACATCATGATCAGCACCATAAGCATACTTCAATTCTCAAATAGCATCATCATCATGATATTCTGATCTTTTGATCGGTACGTCGTCATCATCACATACTGATCATTTGATCAGTACATTATCATCATCATACTCTGATCTTTTGATCAGCACATCATCATTGTCATACTCTGATCAGTACATCATCATCATCATACTCTAATCTTTCGATCAGTACATCATCATCATGCTCTGATATTTTGATCACTACATCATCATCATCACACTCTGATATTTTGATCAGTACATCGTAATCATCATCATACTCTGATCTTTCGATCAGTACATCATCATCATCATACACTGATCTTTTGATCAGTACGTCATCATCATCATGAAAACATCAAAATATCATCATCATCACACTCTGATCTTTTGATCAGTACATCATCATCATCATAAAAACATCAACATCATCAAAACATCAACATGATCCTTCCTTTCGGAATTACGGGATTTAGGTCTTTACGGAGTTACCAATGATCCTTCCTTTCGGAATTACGGGATTTAGATCTTTACGGAGTTACTAATGATCCTTCCTTTCGGAATTATGGGATTTAGGTCTTTACGGAGTTACTAACGATCCTTCCTTTCGAAATTACAAGATCAACACATTTGTGGAACTCAGACAATCCTTCCTATTGGAATTACGAGATCAACACTTCTGTGGAACTCAGACAATCCTTCCTATTGGAATTATGGGATCAATTCAATGATCCTTCCTTTTGGAATTACGGGATTTAGGTCTTTACAGAGTTACTAACGATCCTTCCTTTCGGAATTACGGGATTTAGGTCTTTACGGAGTTACTAACGAACCTTCCTTTCAAAATTACGGGATCAACATAGATGTGGAACTCAGACAATCCTTCCTATTGGAATTATGGGATCAACACATCTGTGGAACTCAAACAATCCTTCCTATTGGAATTATGGGATCAACACATCTGTGGAACTCAAACAATCCTTCCTATTGGAATTACGGGATCAATTCAATGATCCTTCCTTTCATAATTACGGGATTTAGATCTTTACAGAGTTACTAACGATCCTTCCTTTCAGAATTACGAGATCAACACAGATGTGGAACTCAGACAATCCTTCCTCTAGGAATTACGGGATCAACACACGTTCTTGAGTACCGAAGTCACCAGATCCGTTCTGAACCGAAGTTCAAGGATGATACAATCCTACCACATTCACGGGGACCAAGATCTCAGGATACATTTTGAACCGAGGTTCAGGGATGATGCAATCCTACCACTTTCACGAGGGCCAAGACCTCCGAATACATTTTGAACCGAGGTTCAGGGATGATGCAATCCACCACTTTCACGGGGGCCCAGACCTTTGGATACATTTTGAACCTATGTTCAGGGATGATGCAATCCACCACTTTCATGGGGGCTGAGACCTCTAGATACATTTTGAACTGAGGTTCAGGGATGATGCAATCCACCACTTTCACAGGGGCTGAGACCTCTGGATACATTTTGAACCAAAGTTCAAGGATGATGCAATCCCACCACATTCACGGGGGTCGAGACCTCTGGATACATTTTGAACCGAAGTTCAAGGATGATGCAATCCCACCACATTCATGAAGACCGAAGTCACCAGATCTATTTTGGATAGATTTCCTAGGATGATACAATCCCTCATCATTCTCGAGGACCGAGGTCACCGAATCACTTTTGGACGGATGTCCCGGGATGATACAATCCCTCTTCATTCTCGAGGACCGAGGTCACCGGATCACTTTAGGGCAGATTCCCAAGGATGATACAATCCCACTACAACATCACTACTCCCCCTTTTGAGGAAGGTTCTTCCGAACCTCACCAAGCTTGTCTTGAAAGTGTTCAAACTTTACTCGAGACAGAGGCTTCGTTAGCACATCAGCAACCAAACCATCATCATCTACATCTTCGATATGTGAATACTGAACTATCACCATCTGTATCTCCAGTATGTGAATACTGAAAGCATCATCTATATCTTCAGTATGGGAATACTTAAACATCATCATCTGCATCTTATCTCATATGTAGAAATACCAGATTTCTATGTGTTACGACGGAACACAGGGTTCTCTGTCATCACAACTCTGGTTATCACATAGAATCATTGTAGTATCCATATTTAGTTCAAGGAGACCTGATATCAGCTTCCAAATCCACATGGCTTCACAACTTAGCAGATCAATCTGCTATGTATCTTGCTTCAGCTATGCTACGAGAAACATTGGATTGTTTCCTGCTAAACCATGAACTCATAGCAGACCCCAAACAAAAGCATCTACCTAATGTGCTTTTCCTGTCTAAGATACTTCCATCCCAATCTACATCTGTGTAGCCATACAATCTATACTCATGGCTGCCATCATAATATAAACCAAATTCTATAGTCCCTTTCAGATATCTCATCACATGTTTTGCAGTTACTAGGTGAACCCGTCTTGGTTGAACAAGATATTGACTTAAGGTGTTTAAATCAAAACAAATGTCTGGTCTGGTATTTGTTAAGTACATCAATGACCCAATGATCTATCTGTAATGAGTCATATCCACTAACTCTGATGAGTCATCAGCTAACATCTTTAGTTTGGAGTCCATGGGTGTGGCCATGACTTTGCATTCCAACATATTGAATCTCTTCAATATCTCTACCGCATACTTTCCTTGGTTGAGAAAGATTTCTTCTGAACTTTTCCATACTTCCAAACCTAGGAAATAATGCATTAACCCAAGGTCTTTCATCTCAAATTCTTCTACTAGTTTCTTCTTGCTTTCCATGACCTATTTCTCATTTCTTGTCAAGGATAAGTCATCCACATATAATAACGGGATAACAAGTTCATCTTCTACAACCTTGAGATAAAGGTTAGGATCAGATTTACTCTTGGTAAATCCCATGCTCAACAAGAAACTATCTATTCTTCCATACCAAGCTCTGGGAGCTTGCTTCAGGCCATAGAGGGCATTCTTCAATTTGCATACATGATTCCATCTGGCTTCAACTTCAAATCCTCATGACTATTCGATGAAAAAAAAAAACTCATTCTCAATCATACCATTAAGGAAGGCTTGTCTTTACTTCACCATGGAAGAAACTACCATGATAGTTCTGAAGGAAGTGTACCTTACTTCCTAAAGTAAGTGTCTCTATAGAATTAATTCCCTCTTTCTGAAAGAAACCTCTGGCCACAAATATTTCTTTATACTTCTCGATACTTCAGTCAGCTGCATGCTCTATTTTGTATATCCATTTGGAGGATACAATACTCCTTCCTTCTGGTTTGGGAACTATATCCCATACATCATTCTAGTATTCTTTCATCATGAGTTTGTCTTGTCAGATCATCAACATATCCTAGTCTTCTGCATTCAACTTTGAAGGTTGGAACCCACTTTACTCTTGGTAAAGTCTCGATCCATCAAGAAGCTTTCCATCATGTTGTACCGTGTCGAACTCAGATATCTTCTGTAGTGACTCCCCCTGAAGTGGAGTATTATCTTCCTTCTTCATTCTGTACAGGTGGTTCTATGCTTGATATATACTGGTCAATAGATTATGTCATGTCATAGTCTATTCTTTCTGAGGCAAATCACGAACCTTTCTTTGTACACTTGTTCTTGTAGATCCATATGGAGGATACTATGTACTTCCCTTTATGTCTCGAAATCATATCATATACATCATTCCCCATGATCAACTATTATTCTTTGATCATAGTTTCTTTTATAGCATTATTTTATTCATCTTGATTTATCTCTCATACCCATGGTGGTCTTCATCCTTTGAGGTGGATCTACCGCTTTCTGAAGCTCTTTCTTCTGTCATGCTATCTCTGACCTTGGGAGCTTCAGATTCATGTTTATTGGATTGTCATCACTTGTTCTTCAGAACAAGTCTCGTCCTTCTTTTCTTGTAGGAGGTTGTACAGGACCTTTCCTACAATTCAAATGCACCAGTTGCATGGTTAGAACTATTTCATGAAACATATGCATAATGATAAATTCTTACGCATCATGAAACTATTTAGCCAATACAACATTCATCCATATCTCATAGAAACTTTCTAGATGCCTTCCATCTCTACCATGACATCATCATAGATTGTGCACTAATCCAATATGTCAGCAAAGAGGTTTGATAAGTAGCACTGGAGAGTTGTATAGCGCCATGAGCTACTTACCCATCACATTCATATTAGTAGTATTAATGTAAAAAATCTATCATGCATAACACATCAACTGAATATAATCAAATGTATAACAAAACAATATCATGAAATGGCAACTGAGTAATTATCTTTTATTTGTTTCATGGGTAGACTCCATCTTGATCATTCTGCTTTATCATCTTCTTCATTCATGAAATCATCATTTCTTATCCAAATGATAAGATGAATAAGAGGTTCTTCAAGAATTGAGTTTTTCATATTCCTCATCGCTTGAGGGATCTTCTTTGAATGGTGAGAGCTTGATCTTCAATTGCTCCCATATTCTTCTTCTGTTCTTATTAGTCAAGCTGAAAGTAATCACTTACTTCTGGCATACATTCTTCTTCTACCGCTTCAAGTTGTTCTGCATTCTAGATCTTCACATTCTTCAACTGTTTTCTCAAAGCCATCTTCTGATTTAATTTCTTATCTTCAAATATCTTGATCAAGGAATCAAACATCTTCGGTGTCTTTAGGGAAGACACTTGTGGTATAAGTTGATCTATGATTGAATCAACAATAATCTTCTTGGCCTTGATCAAGTTCTTCTTGTGTAAGGCTTTGAGCCTCGTCTTCGTATGGAACTGGAACCTCTCTACTCATGTAGGTGTCCAATTCATTTTCTTCAGAGAGATCAAATACTTCCATGCTTGGAAGTTGTCAACTGATGTGATATATCACTTTGAAATGAGAACCTCAAATGAAAATAGCAAAATATTAGATCTTACCAATTTGAGGTGTCCGTCCTGCTTCTAGAGCTAGCTGATCTAGGGCTTGTCAGAGAAACCCTAATTTTTAAAACTTGGAATCTTTCAGATATCATTGGATATAAAGATATATCTCTTCAAATGGATCTTTCCAATGTACTCATTTTCTGAAAACAGTGGAGGGAAGCTCCCAGAACAGGAAGCCCTAGTTTTCCAATTTCTTCTACAGAAATTCATGTCACTATTTCTGAAATATCTCCGAAATTACTGCTGATTTAGGTCTGAAATTTCGTACTGAGGTAACCTCGCATGTTCCTGATACAACAACATAGGTTTCATCAGAATTGGTTTCACTAATTGGGATTTATGATCATTTTCCCAGGGTGACCTGTTACAGGACTGTTCAGAATAGAAAAGTTGTACGGAATGCCACGTTTCATTGGTTCATCTTCTGAGTCTAATATTTAGACCATAGAAATTAAAATCCATGATTTTTATGCAACATCTTCAGGAATTCCATTTGGACCTAGGTAGCCCAAGCTATAGATATTTTCTCTAGGTGTCCTGTTTAGGAATGAATTCTAGAGGAGGTTGGAACCATAACTTGGAGGGATCATATCTCCCAGAATATAGGGAATCTGAAGCTGAATTTTCGACACACTGTACATTATGATTTTATCTTCGGCCTTTGCAATTTTTATCTCCTGAAACTTTGTCAATCTCAGGATATAGCAAATGTACGAAACCTTAGCATTTTTAGTATTTAGGGTTTTTCTGGCTCAGGGTCAAACTAGGGTTTGACTTTCCTGGAGTTTCACCCAACCAAAAATATTGATCCAAGTCTCTAAACTTATATTTTCATGGAGATAGAAATCCTATGCTAGGCTCACTCAAAAATTCTTCTTTTGCAAGAAGCCCTAATTTCTTCTGGGGAGAGAGAGAGGGCTATTTTTCCTTGTGAAAGCTGTCCTGTTTAGGTTAGCTCTGATTCCATGTTAAATTTTCATATGCTTAGCTAATACATCAGTATTTCATTTCATTTTCATAACAAAAGCATATACACAGGATCACTGAAAGAAACAACATCACAAGAACAACACAGATTTATCCTAAGAAAACCCTAAAGGGAAAAACCCAGCAAAAGCTTCCTCAATATAGATGCCCCAAAAAGGTAAAAGATAAAACAAGCAAGGAGATCAAAAACCTGATCCTCCTCCTTCTCCAACTACTTCTCTCCTCCACAAGTGCGCTACTCAAGTGAGTGTGTGTTCAAATGAGGAGAGCTACACCTCTATTTATATTCATCGGTTCACTTCAAGTAACTCATTCGACATGTAGGCTCGAGTTAATCCTGTAGGCTCGAGTTACACATGTAGGTTCAAGTAACCACACTGGGGTGCTAATGACCCACCTTTACAATTAGAGGGGACAACCTTATGACTCTTATTAGTTCTTCCGATTAGAAGCATCGGGGTACAAGATAATACAAGTGGTTCTCCCGGTAGGACCATCGGGGACCACAAAAGATACATATAGAATATTCTTCGAAGTTACAATATTTCAACAAAGTGAAAATTCAACGGTTTCTAATTGGATTACCTCAACCATAGAAAGATATAATTGAGTTTGAAGAACCTCAAACTCTAGAAGAGGCTATAAGGAAGGCTAAGTATTGCTATGATCAGAACAAAAGCAAACCTGGTTCCCATAAGACATGGAAGGCCAAGAGGAATGAAAAGTTTGATGAAAGGAAGAAAGGTTTCAAACCTTCTCACTTCCAAAATTGGCAAAGGAATCCATCACAAGTTGTGACTAAGCCATCCATAATGATGGGAGAAAAGACAAGAGATCTAAAGGATCCAAGAGAACCACTCCAATGTTGGGGATGTGGAGGAAACCATTTGCGTAGGAACTGTCCGCATGAGAATGGGAGTGTAAGGCAAGTTCACAACATCCAAGGAGCAGAAACGATGGGTCAAATAGCAAGGAGCTTCCATAGAAATTATGCAGCCCTAGAGCACCTCCAGGTAGATCATCAATCAATTGTGGTTTTTGAAGGTAAGATTATTGATTAATATGTTTCTATTTTGATTGAACTTGGATCTACTCACAGTTATATTACTCCTAGAAATGTCGAGATTTGTTATTTTATGAAATTAAAGCATAGAAAATCATGGTTAGTTCAACTAGCCACTGGAACCAAGAGAAAAGTAAGTGAAGTGGTATAAATATGTCCATTAGTCATGGATCATGTTAGCACTCAAAATGTACCCAAGGTTGTGTAAGGTAATCTCAAGGTAATAGCAAAAACCACTTCAGAAAGAAACTGGCTTTTCTTTCTAGAGAGGGATCTCTCACATATAAATTTAACAAGGCTAGATATATGAAACAGTATTTTAAATCAAGTAGATGGTTGAAATAACACATATACCATTGGGAAATGGAGTCAAATAGATAAAGATGAACAAAGCTTCATACATAGAATCCCAACGAAGGCAATATAATCACTTAGTCACAGTCATTTATTGATTTTCTGGCGGATAAGAAAGAAACATGAACAATCCATGAATATAGAGCATCACAAGATGAATTCCATATCAACTTTAGTAGAAATATTTGCGAAATATCTGATACAATAGACAGAGCATAACAAGTATTAATTCTGAAACTATTCAACACTACGTTTCAGATATGAAGAAAACAAAATGGAAAGTAAACACTAAGAAGATAATCACATGGAAAGAAAGCACAGATTGTAACATAAACGACACAGGAATCTGAAGATCCACCAGCATTTTGGCTTTTTTATTTCATTCAGAAATCATAAGTTCTAAAAAATATCAGTCTAAAACATATGGATTCCAACCCCCAATACATCAATTAAATTCAAATATATACAAAAGATAACTTCTTCCCAAGAAGATCAATAAAAGAATAATCAGTTAATCAAAGTTTTTTGTAACTATATCCCTAACAACTAGGAATAAAACTACATGCTTCGATTCTAACAATAGATCATTTGATTATAATCAACTTAGTGACTGCATGATATCCCGAATAAGTAGCTCCACGACGCACAACACCTGTTTTCAAGGATGAAGTATATACTTGGTCTTCCCAAATATTTCCATGATCCTCCATTGTTCTGCATTTGGTGTATCATATTCTATCATTTCTCTAATAGAAACCTCCAGATCCACATAGACTTCATAAGATACTATGGGTAATCCTCTTCTAATGATTAAAAACTTTTGCAATACTTTGAAATCCTTTGTCAATTTTTCTACAATGATTTTTCCAGTGAGTCCTTTAACCAAATCTTCAAACTTGGAATGGTCCATGTGATTTTGTACCAGCATACTATGATAATGTTCTTGAGAAAATAATATTCCTTCATCGTCCCAGAAAGAAGGGAGGTTGTCTTCAAATAGCTCCTCAAAAGCAAGCCTAAAATCCTTTATCTGTGAAGACATTGTATTTGCTTTATCTTGTACCACCCTCATGAGCTGATGTTTGTTAATAAATTTCTTGGCCCATAGTACAATAGCTAATCTATCCTTAATTTCGATGTCCTGCAACTTTTGATAAGTTAGAGAATTCAAAAAATTTAAAGCATTATGAGTTGTATTTAAAGGCTTCTTTTCCATGGTCTCGTTTGCCAACTTTAGCCTTTGAGTAGCTAAATTGACTAATGCACTCTGATCATCAATAAAATTTAAATAGTGTCTAAATTTGGTGATTTCCACAGATAATGCCATCCCAAATTAAATGTTTAGTTCCTTGTAGAGGAGTTTTTCCTATACTTCTTTCCTTCAACTCATTAAACTTTTTCTGTAACTGGATTTTATCATTTAATGTTTTATTCTTCTCTTCAATGATTCTAGCCAATTTTGATTTAATCTTCTCATTTTATTCCTTTAATTCTTTGATTTCCACATCCTTCAAACTTACCTATGACATTGGAACTAACAGATCATCTACAAAGAATTCACTTAATGGCTTTTCAATGTTCACAAGAGATAAATCTGTGTCAACAGGATTTTGACTCATTAGCTCTTACATAATTTCTTTTTCATCATTTTGATCCTTTTTTAACTTTGAAATCTGGGTCATCATTTCAGCTCTTTCCACTTCCCATCTGTTTTTCTCCTCTTGTAGTTTCAATGCTTTGCCTTTGTAATCCATCATCTCTTAATAAACTTTATCTTTTTCTTCCTCCAATGTAAATAATTCTAGGGACTGAGCACGTTCAGTATTTGGGATTTTAAGCTTCTTTTTCAATACCTAGATGCTATTGTCCTTTTCTTCTAAAAGATTTTTGGTTTCCTGTACATTTCCTGGTTTGCTTCCTAAGCTTATAACATACCCCTGTAACTTCTTAATCTGGATCAAATTTTCTTTATTCTCTACTTTCTCATGCTTCAATTGGACTTCGATTTTATCTACAAGGACCTGCAATTTGTTAACTTTCATAATAGCATGTAATAAATCGGAATAGATAACATCTCTAGTCTGCTTATGGAGCTGTATCTTATCGGGAACACTAATTTTATCTAACTTCACTTCCATCTCAGATACTTTTTTATCATTAACCACAACAAACTTCAAGGTATTTCTCTCCACATCTCGAGTAGAAATCAACGATGTCTTTTGATTCATTAGAATTCTAACTCGAGGAATCAAATTTCTGGCTTCTTCTGACGACTGCATTTGTTTTTCAGCATAACTTGACACTAAATATGCTATAGATTTAAAACATGAACTAGGTTCTACACTACCTTGGGCCTCCAAAGGAATACTAATGTATCTGCACAGACTTCTTCGGGAAAAAAACCATTTCCTTTGAATCCTCTGAAATTATTTCTTCTGAAACCTGATCATCTTGGGAGTATGTTTTGATCTTTTTATATGAAATGTTTTCATCCACATCCACACTCTCAGTCTCGGCAATACTCCTATTATTCAAAATACTAGGATTATCAGGTGTTTGAACCGTTGCAATCAACTCATTGCTCTTACCTTCATCAATTCCTTAACTTTCTTCAAAATGAGACAAATTGGCTATTTTATATAAACCTTCGACAACTTGATGATCAAATGGTTTATTTTTGTTTGACTTCTTTCTCTGAGAAATTAGGTGATGTGGATCGTAATTAATTATTTGTTCCTTTTGGAAATCCATAACTTCTAATAGCTTTTCTACAACCAATAGGGCACTTTTGTTTTTGAAAATAAACGAACCAACTTTAAGAGGAAACTTAACATATGAAGACTTTTTGATGCCCCAAAATGCTCTTCTTTTGCACACAATCTCTGCCTCATAAACTCAAGCGCAAATATTCTTGGAGTCAAAAAAACAGGTAGCTTGTATGGTTCCCCAGTGAACTCATACACCCTCAAAACAGTAAAATATTTATATAAGAACCAGTCTCCTATTATATCCTCTGAGGAAGACTGCAGCATGAGTTTCATTTCTGATAACACCCTTGGTAATACATCGTCAAACAACAACTTATACATCTCGGCCATAATTGTGTTTATAAACACAAACATATTGATTTGTTTTGGAAGATCTGGAGAGAAAATGGTAGACAGGAAATGCAATTCCCACACATTTGAACACAGCAACATATTTAGCAAGTATGACCGATACTTAAAAAACTTGACTTTGGGAAATTATACTAACTGGACATGGATAGTTTCATCCAAATAATCATCCAGATTGAAATGATGGATCAAATGGGACTCGGGCTCAATTGAACTTATTCTCAATAAGAAACCTAAAATGACTTCGCTGATATGAATATCATCATCTAAACCTAGAATTTGGATGACTAAAGACATAACCATCTGCACCTCTTTTTTGAAAATGTTAACATTATATGGCAAAAAAAGTCCTTCTAACGACTGACCCTCTTTAAGAATACTAGACATAAATTGGCATCTAACTTCGGTTTTACAACTTTTGTACATTTCAACTAAGACAGACTCATTCAAAAACTCACAATTATTAGGAAAATTATCAGGTAAATTCAATATTCTGCGAATAGCTTTCGCATCGACTTTACAAAGTATTTTGGAGGTGGTATGACTCATGACAACTCTTTCGGAAGGGCAATAACTATTTGTGCACCATTCAAACAATTCGGGAAATGTTAAGACTTGCTCAATAGCAAAATAGTATGAAAAAGAATTGCAAATATTCAGAACATCATTTCCCTACAAATTACACTGCCACAACCACTCCTTCGAGACTGATACCTTTCCAACTGATAAAATAGGGTCACATACATTTCTTTCCCTATCAACAATAAATTCCTCTCTTTCATCCAAAACCTTGCATAAAACTCCTAAACCCTATTCCTTTTCCATAACAAACAATGGCAGCAACTCCTTGAACCAAGTTTAAGTGTTTTAAGGCTTACCTGTGATTGTAAACACGTAGAAGTTGACTTGAAAATATGACGGACTGTCTCCTTCCTTTCACCCGCAACACACAAATGAAATGTTTGTTTAAACCAAGTCAACTTTACCTTTATACTATGGTCCCTTTTCGTAGCCCTCATCAAACAGTTTTTCCCAAACTACTTTTCTCCGCGGAATTCACTTCAACTTGCCACGTGGAACATGGTTTACATTCCGCTACCACCTTTCCCTTTTAACCATCTCATAACTTTATCCTCCGGAACCAATAATGACCGTCGATGAGTTTTCACTTTTTGCTTAAACTGTTGGATTGAGATTGGCTGTACACATTCCGCTATCTTTTTTTTTTCAAGTGTGCATCTTTATTCAGCGGAGTATTTCTTAGCCGTGGATTTCGTTTTCTTTATTCCAAAACTGTTGATCTTTAAGCTTTGTTAACCATATCCGCTTCTCCATATAACTTATCTCCTACGCATATTTACCTAGCGGATCCATTTTAAACCGTGGATTTCACCCCAATTACTTTACACCTTCGGATTGCATCCCAAATTAACCACTATGTGAAATTTAATAATAGAATCAAAACTATTAAACTTTGCAAACTTTATGTATCCTTTTATCTTCCTTGATCATACCTCGTTCTCAACAAATCAACATAGAGGTGTTAACAACTAGCTCCAACTAGGGATGATATCCTCCCTGTGAGGTATCAAAGAACTCGTAGACCAGGTGCCTGTTTCTAATCTTTGTATCCAAACTTCCAAACTTTTTACTTTTTATCTGATATATTTTTTCTTGAAATAAAGAAAAATGGCTTACCTCCTAAATCTTAGGGCCTTCACTCTGGGCTTCAAAAATATTCGGTTCACCATCTATACTGCTTTCAAGAAAACAAATATTTACAAACTATGGTACAAATTTTACCCTCCACCTAAGGATAGGTAATGTTTCAAAAATCTTCCATTGACAAGGTTACTCTCCAAAGAAACCCCATTTGGATATTCCAAAAGAAATGCATTTTCCCCTCTATGACCTGTGATAACATAAGGACCTACCAACATGTGATCAAATTTTCCATGCTTATCTTCTTTAGGAGCATCCCATTTTAACACCAAATCATCAATTTGGAACGGTTCTTCTTTCACCCTTCTATCAAAAGTATTTTTAATTTTTTCATGGTGTGTTTGCACTTTATCATAGGCTTTATTCCCTTGCTGTTGTAATTCAATGATTTGGTTTATCCTTCTCTGCATGTGGTTTGGATCTTCCTGCTACTCCTGAACATATCTCATGACTGGAACACCCAATGATGCTGGAAAAATAACTTTGATCCCATTCCAATCGCTCTTTTAGTACTAATCCTGTCAGCCCATAAAGCATACTTAAGTTTGGTGTGCCAATATCTCTTGTTGTCCTCTAACAACTTCTTGATAATCCTTACCAGTATTTTATTGGATGACTCAACCAATCCATTTCCCTGTGGATAATAAGTAGTTGAATGATTTAAACTGATATGATATTTATGAAAAAAATTAATCATCTTCTTGGATTTAAAAGATGTTGCATTATCAGTCACTATTCTTCTGGGGCACCCAAACCTAGCCAATATGTTTTCTTCAAGAAAATCCATAATTATTGTCTCAGTTGTTCTCCTAGTAGGAATTGCTTCAATCCATTTTGTAAAATAATCTGTGGCCATTAAAATCCATTTATGTTGTCTTGAACAATTCGGGTTTATCTCTCCAATGAAATCCAAACCCCACTGCTGAAAAGGAGCTTTTACTGTTATTGGATTAAGAGGAAGGGGAATTACCTTTCTTTTACCATCAAATATCTGACATTGATGACATATTCTAGTTTCTTTATACACATCTGAAAACAATGTCGGCCAATAGAAACCTGCTCTCAAAATTTTTTTTGCTGTCACCTTCCAAGAATGATGTCCTCCATAGTCTCCTTTATGAAATTCTTTTACTGTATGCTGGGCTTCATTTCCTAAAAGGAAATTAAGTAACACACCTCCAAGATCCTTCCAAGAAAGATATTGATTTATAATACAAAACTTAGCGGCTTTCAACTTTACGATCTTGCTTTGGTTTTACTTAATCTTGCAGGAGATTGTAAATTTTGAAGAACATGAACAATATCATAATACCATGGAGATGTAGCAAAGTCAATCATTATTCCCCCCCCTATATCCAACTGATGAAATTGGCTAGATAAAATATTGAACTGCAAAGATTCACAGTTTGAATCTGTCAACATCTTTGCCAATCCTTTCCCTTTAATCAACTTGGTAGGTCTAATCTCTCTGTCATACTCCAGTAATGTCACTATCCATTTTTCCCTTCTTCCTTCTGGGTCAGGTTGTGTCAGAATCCCTTTTACTGCAGCGGTTGGAACATGAGCAATTATATGTGAATGAAGAATATACAACCTGAAATATTTCAATGCTTTAACCAAAGCATATGCTTGCTTCTCCATAATATCATATTTTAACTCCCCATCTCTCAACATATTACTAAAAAAGGCTATGGGTTGCTCCATGTTCTCATTATTTTTCTGTAACAAAACTGCAGCAATAGTATGTTTTGAAGCATAAGAAAATACTAAAAAATCTTTAGTGAAATATGGACTCACCAACACAGGAGCCTCCGAAATAGCTTGTTTTATTTCTTTGAAATATCTCTTAGCCTCCGCTGTCCATTTTATCTCGTGACCCTTTTTCAACATATTTGTGATATTCATTAATATTTCAACAAAACTGGGAATGAACCTTCTTAAAAAATTTACCTGTCCCAAGAATGATTGTATTTCCTTTTTTCTTCTTGGTTCTCCCACTTTCAAAATAGCAATGACTCTTTCTGGATCAATATTTATTCCATCCTTTGAAATTATGTGGCCCAACAACTTTCCTTCTTCTAATGCGAAATTTGACTTCTTTGGATTCAATGATATACCAAATTTCCTGCATTTTATGAATTTTTTTTATAAATGATGAATATGCTCCTTATCAGACCTTGAATAAACTATGATATCATCCATATCAATTACTACAAATTTTCCTATTTATGCTGCAAAAGCAATATCCATGGCACGCTGAAAGGTAGCCCCTACATTCATCAAACCAAAAGGCATTTTTGCATACATAAAGGTGCCCCATGGCGTGGTGAAAGCAGTTTTCTCTTGATCTTCAGGTAACACCTTAATACGATTGTATCTATAAAAACCATCAATCATAGAAATTCTTTCAGCTCCAACCACTTTTTGCAAAATATGATCCATCTTCGGCAAAGGATAATTATCTTTCATAGAGACCTTATTCAAATTCCTAAAGTCTATGCAAATCCTTATTTATCTATTTTTATTTCTAACAGGAACTAAATTAGCAACCCATCTTGAGAATCTTAAAGTCACAATAATTTTGGCATCAAATAATTTTTTAATTTCCTTCTCAATAACTGGCAGCAATTTTGGATTTATTATTTTGAGCTTCTGTCTGAAAGGCTTTTCTCCAGGTTTAATTGGAATAGTGTGTTGTATTATTGAAGTATCATATTCCTTAAGGTCTTCGTAACTCCAAGCAAATACATCTGTATACTTTTTCATCAAATTCACATATTCTTCTTTTTCTTTTACAGGCTAATTTTTAGACAGTTTTACAATCTTTGGATTCTCTTTAGTACCAATATTTCTATCTTCAATAGCATTATCAACCGATTTTACTTTCGGATCTTTAGCAACATCATTCTGATCAAACAATTTCTCTAAAGGAATCAAACCTCTTGGTATAAAATTACTTTTTAATTGGATGATGTCCTTTCCTCATAAAGTTCCCTTCAATTTTTCAGTACTAGTTTTTTCTTCTTCGTTTTCTTCAACATCCTGTAAATTTTCATTGTCATCGCTTTCGGCATCAATATGAGTGTTTACAAATTCTCTTGATAATTCCAAAAATATTTTTATCTGCATGTCATCTTCAAATACTTGCCAATATTTAGAATTATCAGGTATAGATGTTCTATTTACAATATCTACTTGATACTCTTTTTGACTAGCGCTTGGAGTTTTGAATTTACCACCAGCATCTGCCAAAGAATCTGCTACTGTATTCTCATATCTTGGAATCACCTTAATTGTATGTTTTGTAAAATAATTACCAAACATATCCCATACTTCATTTTTGTAAGCTCTCATCCAAGGATGTCTGGTTTGATAACTATCATTTACTTGGTTTATCACAAGCTCTGAATATCCTAAAACCCTCATCCTTTGTGCTCCCAGATCCTTCAATGCATGCAACCCAAGTAACCGAGCTTTATATTCAGCCACATTATTCGTGCATTCAAATGTTAACTTATATGACAAAGCTTTAAAATCCCTGATAGGAGAAATTATATATACATCAACACCAATGCCAACCTTTTCCACAGATCCATCAAAATACATAGTCCATAAACCATCTCTTTTCTGTTTCTTTTCCAAAGAATTTTGTTCTATCACTCCCTTTTCATTATTTTCAGATTTCATTTGCAATGTAGACTCCAAATCACACAGGATAGTATCATTAAAGAAAACAGAAGAACCCAAATCAGTATCAATAGCATATATATGATGAATATTAGGTCTATCTTGACTGCTTACTACATAAAGAGTTATTTTCTCACTATACAACCTCCTACTCCCATCTTGGATAGGAATAGTGGCATATGACATGTCCATTTGCAAGCTTCCCTTCAACTTTGAAGTCCAAGACCTTGATAACAACACCCCAAATTTTGGTGGAATGTCTACCACTACCACATCCATTACTATTCAAAATTACTATCATATCTTTAATTAATCCAAGACACTTCACCCTCCTCGAATCAAAGGAATACAAATCTTTATAAGGTCCTGTCACTTCCAATCCCAAAATTTCAACTACTCATTTTGGCATTAGATTATGTGATGCACCTAAATCTAACATTGCATTATGTACCACCATATCATCCACATTCAAACTCAAATAAAAAGGAGGAACTTCTTCATCACCTATACTTTCAACTTTTGACCCAAATGAAATAGTAGGATTATCATCTGTCAACTCTAAAATGTTTGATTGAAATTATCCTTGACCTTTACCCATCTTTGTTATTGTATCTCTATACTCATTATTTCTCAATAATTCATTAAAAGGAACAGAGATTTTTAGCTTGGAAAGTTCATTCTGCAAATTAAAAGTAGAATTAACTTTCTCTACATCTACTGGTGCTACTCGTTTCAATCCCTTTGTTTTCTGTACTTCATTTTCAACTTCTTTATTTACAACAAACTCTTTTTGTATTTTCTTTCCTTTTTCTGTATTTAGTGAACTTGTGGAAGGCTGATTGGGACTTAGCCTCCCTTTATTTATAACGATTTCTCTGTTTCTCAATCTGAGCTTCCTCTGTACATTGTCCATAGCATGCAAATAACCCCTCTGATACTGCTCTGGTTCCCTTTCAAACTCTTCATTTCCATGTTCTTGAGAAAACATGTGATGTTCTTCTTCAGTAAGATATGTCTTTGAATGTAATTCCCCAAAAAGATGAATTTCATTCTCATCAGGATCCTCTTCATCTGCAACATAATTCTCAGGGAAAGGTGGTCGAATCTGTTGTTCTTCTTGATTCCTTGGGTTTCTCATATCTCTTTGCCTATTTTGTGGAGGTATAGGAGGATTTGGCCTTCTAAAATTTGGATTTCTGATTTGAGGATCAGCTTGTTCTCTATTGAATGATCTATTGTCCACATTCAATCTATCCATTAACTTCTCCATTTTCTTCAACATCATTTCAAACTTAATATCAGTTGCAGAAGAAGAAGTAGAAGGCATATTTTTCTCTCTTGTTTTCCTCCTATCAATATCTCTTTGTTTCATCTTCCCACTTGCCATCATATTTGCTTCCACTTCTAAAGCATCTGTGAACATAGCAGCAAGACTTGCTGATTTTCTCTCCCTCAATGAAAAAGCAAAGTCATTATCAAAAGCCCCAGCATAATGAAGTTTAGCAACAGCCGTGGAAGGTTTTATATCTTCTGGATTGGAATTATAAACCCTCATAAATCTGCTTGAAAATTTATGAACAGATTCAAAACCTCCTTTCTTGAGACTATTATATTGGGACAAAAGCTGCAAAGGGCTTTGTTTGTCATCCCATCTTTCTAGAAATGCATTTTGGAAAGCTTGAAAAGTCAAGACTGATGCAGTTGTCAAATCTTTAAACTATTTCTTCACTTCCCCTGATAAACTCTGAGCAAACAACCACATTTCAGCATCCATATAATCGACTTCCTCCAAGTCAACAAAATATTCAAATTTAGCTACATGCTACTCTGCTGTGATGCTTCCTTCTCCATCAAATAAAGAAATTCTCTGAGAATAATTTTGGGGAAGATCACGCAATACAGCAGGTAAACGTAAAGGAGAAAATCTGGATACCATTGGTTTAGGTGGAATTGGTGGGACTAAGGAATGTTGAATATTTTGAACAAAAGGTTCTTCTTCAACTTTTGCAGACTGTTGTAGATCTCTCCAAAGGGAATCAAGTAAATAAGATTCTAATCTCCGAGGGTTGAACTCAATGTTTTTAAGATCAGACTCAGATTTAAATTTTAACAAACTCTTTTCAACATTAATTTTCCATTTTTGATCAAATATGCTATGAAAATTTTGAGAAGATGATGCACCAAATAGAGAAATATCTATTTTTTCTTTGTCTTTTTTCTTAAACAATTTTTCTGGATCCTCCAAACTTCGTAAAACTTTAGTATCAGAATTACCTCGTGTATGTCTTCTCGAAGCCAGAATGTCTTTTGAAATCTTGCAATAATTTTAGAACTGGAATCGCCAGGGAAAATATACAACCTTCTTTACTGACAAAAATTCATGTTTACCCACAGAAATATTTTCTTAATCTTTATAAACCTTTGTCATTCCTCCAAGGGATGATTTGCACTTTCGTCCCCAGAAACAACACCAATTTGTTAGCACTCAAAATGTACCCATGGTTATGGAAGGTAATCTCAAGGTAACAACAAAAACCATTTCAGAAAGAAACTAGCTTTTCTTTCTAGAGAGGGATCTCTCACATATAAATTTAACAAGGCTAGATATATGAAATCAGTATTTTAAATCAAGTAGATGGTTGAAATAACACATATACCAATGGACAATGGATTCAAATAGATAAAGATGAACAAAGCTTCATACATAGAATTCCAACAAAGGCAAGATAATCACTTAGTCACATTCATTCATTGATTTTCGAGCGGATAAGAAAGAAACATGAACAATCCATCAATATAGAGCATCACATGATGAATTCCATATCAACTTTAGCAGAAATATTTGTGAAATATATGAGACAATAGCCAAAGCATAACAAGTATGAATTCTGAAACTATTCAACACTACGTTTCAGATATGAAGAAAACAAAATGGAAAGTAAACACGAAGAATACAATCACATGGAAAGAAAGCACAAACTATAACATAAACGACATAGGAATCTCTGAAGATCCACGAGCATTTCGGCTTTGTTATTTCATTCAAAAATCATAAGTTCTCAAAAATATCAGTCTAAAACATATGGGTTCCAACCCCCAATACATCAAATAAATTCAAATATATACAAAAGATATCTTCTTCCTAAGAAGATCAATAACCGAATAATCAGTTAATAAAAAAAATTTGTAACTATATCCCTAACAACTAGGAATAAAAATACATGCTTCGATTCTAACAATAGATCATTTGATTATAATCAACTTAGTGAGTGCATGATATCTCGAATAAGCAGCTCCACGACATGCAACACCTGATTTCAAGGATAAAGTATATATTTAGTCTTCTCGAATCTTTCTGTGATCCTTCGTTGTTCCACATTTGGTGTATCATATTCTATCATTTCTATAATAGATACCTCCATATACACATAGGCTTCATAATATACTATGGGTAATCCTCTTCTAATGATTAATAACTTTTGCAATACTTCGAAATCCTCTGCCAATTTTTCTACAATGATTTTTCCAATCAGTCCTTTAACCAGATCTTCAAACTTAGAATGGTCCATGCAATTTTGTACCAGAAAACTATGATAATGTTCTTGAGAAAATAATCTTCCTTCATCGTCCCAGAAAGAAGGGAGGTTGTCTTCAAATAGCTACTTAAAAGCAAGCCTAAAATCTTTTATCTGTGAAGACATTGTATTTGCTTTATCTTGTACCACCCTCATGAGCTGATGTTTGTTAATAAATTTCTTCGCCCATAGTACAATAGCTACTCTGTCCTTAATTCTAATGTCATGCAACTTTTGATAAGTTAGATAATTCAAAAAAGTCAAAGCATTCTGAACTGTATTTAGAGGCTTCTTTTCCATGGTCTCGTTTGCCAACTTTAGCCTTTGAGTATCTAAATTGACTAATGCACTTTGATCATCAATAAAATTTAAATAGTGTCTAAATTTGGTGATTTCCACAGATAATGTATCCCAAATTAAATGTTTAGCTCCTTGTAGAGGAGCTTTTCCTATACTTGTTTCCTCAACTCATTAAACTTTTTCTGTAACTGACTTTTATCATTTAATGTTTTATTCTTCTCTTCAATGATTCTAGCCAATTCTAATTTAATATTCTCATTTTCTTCCTTTAATTCTTTGATTTCCACATCCTTCAAACTTACCTGTGATATTGGAACTAACAGATCATCTACAGAGAATTCACTTAATGGCTTTTCAATGTTCACAAGAGATAAATCTGTGTCAACAGGAGTTTGACTCATCAGCTCTTCCATAATTTCTTTTTCATCATTCTGATCCTTTTTTAACTTTGAAATCCGGGTCATCATTTCAGCTCTTTCCACTTCCCATCTGTTTTTATCCTCTTGTAGTTTCAATGCTTTGCCTTTGTAATCCATCATCTCTTGATAAACTTTATCTTTTTCTTCCCTCAATGTAAATAATTATGGGGACTGAGCATGTTCGGTATTTCGGATTTTAAGCTTCCTTTTCAATACTTGGATGGTATTGTCCTTTTCTTCTAAAAGCTTTTTGGTTTCCTCTACATTTCCTGGTTCGCTTCCTAAGCTTATAACATCCCCCTGTAACTTCTTAATCTAGATCAAATTTGCTTTATTCTCTACTTTCTCATGCTTCAATTGGACTTCCATTTTATCTACAAGGACCTGCAATTTGTTAACTTTCATAATAGCATGTAATAAATCGGAATAGATAACATCTCTAGTCTGCTTATGGAGCTGTATCTTATCGGGAACACTAATTTTATCTAACTTCACTTCCATCTCAGATACTTTTGTATCATTAACCACATCAAACTTCGAGGTATTTCTCTCCACATCTCGAGAAGAAATCAATGATGTCTTTTGATTCATTAGACTTCTAACTTGAGGAATCAAATTTTTGGCTTCTTTTGACCACTGCATTTGTTTTTCAGCATAACTTGACACTAAATCTGCTCTAGATTTAAAACATGAACTAGGCTCTGCACTACCTTCTCCTCCAAAGGAATACTGATGTATCTGCATAGACTTATTCGAGAACAAAACCATTTTCTTTGAATCCTCTAAAATTATTTCTTATGAAACCTAATCATCCTAGGAGTATGTTTTGATCTTTTTATATGAAATGTTTTCATCCACATCCATACTCTTAGTCTCAGCAATACTCCTCTTATTCAAAATAATAGGATTATCAGGTGTTTGAACCACTGCAATCAACTCATTACTCTTACCTTCATCAATTCCTAAACTTTCTTCAAAATGAGACAAATTGGCTATTTTATCTAAACCTTCGACAACTTGATGATTGAATGGTTTAATTTTTTTTTTACTGCTTTCTCTGAGAAATTAGGTGATGTGGATCGTAATTAATTCTTTGTTCCTTTTGGAAATCCATAACTTCTAATAGCTTTTCGATAACCAACAGGGAACTTTTGTTTTTGAAAATAAACAAATCAACTTTAAGAGGAAACTTAACATTTGAATACTTTTTGAACGCCCCGAAATGGTCTTCTTCTACACACAATCTCTTCCTTATAAACTCAAGCGCAAATATTCTTGGAGTCAGAAAAACAGGTAGCTTGTATGGTTCCCCAGTGAACCCATACACCCTCAAAACAGTAAAATATTTATATAAAAACCAGTCTCCTATTATGTCCTCTGAGAAAGACTGCAGCATGAGTTTCATTTATTCTAACACCCTTGGTAATACATCATCAAACAACAACTTATACATCTCGACCATAATTGTGTTTATAAACTTAAACATATTGATTTGTTTTGGAATATCTGGAGAGAAAATGGTGGATAGGAAATGCAATTCTGACACATTTGAACACAGCAACATATTCAACAAGTATGATAGTTACTTAAAAAACCTGACTTTGGGAAATTCGACTAACTGGACATGGATAGTTTCAGCCAAATACTCATCCAGATTGAAACGATGGATCAAATGGGACTCGGGCTCAATTGAACTTATTCTCAATAATAAACCTAAAATGACTTCGCTGATATGAATATCATCATCTAAACCTAGATTTGGCTGACTAAAGACATAACCATCTGCACCTCTTTTTTGAAAATGTTAACATTATACGGCAGAAAAAGTCCTTCTAATGACTGAGCCTCTTTAAGGATACTGGACAGAAATTGGAATCTAACTTTGGTTTTACAACTTTTGTACATTTCGACTAAGACAGACTCATTCAAACACTCACAATTATCAGGAAAATTATCAGGTAAGTTCTATATTCCACGAACAGCTTCCGCATCGACTTTACAAAGTATTTTTGAGGTGGTATGACTCATGAAAACTCTTCCGTAAGGGGAATAACTGTTTGCGCACCATTCAACCAATTCAAAAAATGGTAAGACTTGCTCAATAGCAAAATAGTATGAAAAAGAATTGCAAATATTCAGAACATCATTTCCCTGCAAATTACACTGCCACAACCGCTACTTCGACATTGATACATTTTCAACTGACAAATCAGGGTCACATACATTTCTTTCCCTATCAATAATAAATTCCTCCCTTTCATCCAAAACCCTACATAAAACTCCTAAACCCTGTTCATTTTCCATAACGAACAATGGCAGCAACTCCTTGAACCAAGTTTAAGTGTTTTAAGGCTTACCTGTGATTGTAAACATGTAGAAGTTGACTTGAAAAGATGGTGGACTGTCTGCTTCCTTTCACCCGCAGCACACAAATGAAATGATTTTTTAAACCAAGTCAACTTTACCTTTATACTACGGTCCATTTTCAGAGCCCTCATCAAGAGGTTATTCCCAAACTACTTTTCTCTGCGGAATTCACTTCAAGTTTCCACATGGAACATGGTTTACATTCCGCTACCACCTTTCCCTTTTAACCATCGCGTAACTTTATCCTCCGGAACCAATAATGACTGTCGATGAGTTTTCACTTTTTGTTTAAACCGTTGGATTGAGATTGGATGTAGACATTCCGCTAGCCTTTTTATTTTTTCAAGTGTGCATCTATATTCAGCGGAGTATTTCTCAGCCATGGATTTCATTTGCTTTATTCCATAACCGTTGATCTTTAAGCTTTGTTAACCATATCCACTTCTCCATATAACTTATCTCCTGTGCATCTTTACCTAGTGGATCCATTTTAAACCGTGGATTTCACCCCAATCGCTTTACACCTTCGGATTGCATGCCAAATTAACCATTATGCGCAATTTAATAATAGAATCAAAACTATTAAACATTGCAAAATTTATGTATCCTTTTATCTTCCTCGATCATACCTCTTTCTCAATTGATCAACATAGAGGTGTTAACAACTGGTTCCAACTGGGGATGATATCCTCCTTGTGAGGTATCAAAGAACTCGTAGACTAGGTGCCTGTTTCTAATCTTTGTCTCCAAACTTTTTACTTTTTATCTGATATATTTTTCTTAAAATAAAGAAAAATGGATTACCTCCTAAATCTTAGGGCCTTCACTCTGGGCTTCAAAAATATTCAGTTCACCATCTGTACTGCTTTCAAGAAAACAAATATTTACAAACTATGGAGCAAATTTTACCCTCCACCTTAGGACAGGTAATGCTTCAAAAATATTCCATTGACAGGGTTACTCTCCAAAGAAACCCCATTTGGATATTCCAAAAGAAATGCATTTTCCCCTCTGTGACCTGCGATAACATAAGGACCTACCAACATGTGATCAAATTTTCCATGCTTATCTTCTTTAGTAGCATCCCATTTTAACACCAAATCATCAATTTGGAACTGTTCTTCTTTCACCCTTCTATCAAAAGTATTTTTCATTTTTTCTTGGTATGTTTTCACTTTATCATAGGCTTTATTCCTTTGCTCTTCTAATTCAATGATTTGGTTTATCCTTCTCTGCATGTGGTTTGGCTCTTCTTGCTGCTCCTAAAAATATCTCAAGACTGGAACACCCAATGATGCTGGAAAAATAACTCCGGTCCCATATACCAACTGAAAAGGAGACATTCCAATCGCTCTTTTAGTACTAATCCTGTTAGCCCATAAAGCATACTTAAGTTTGGTGTGCCAAGATCTCTTGTTGTCCTCTAAAAGCTTCTTGATAATCCTTACCAGGATTTTATTGGAGGACTTAGCCAATCCATTTCCCTGTGGATAATAAGCAGTTGAATGATTTAAGCTGATATGATATTTATGACAAAAATTAATCATCTTCTTGGATTTAAAAGCTGATACATTATCAATCACTATTCTTCTAGGGCACCCAAACCTAGACAATATTTTTTCTTCAAGAAAATCCATAATTATTGTCTCAGTTGCTCTCCTAGTAGGAATTGCTTCAATCCATTTTGTAAAATAATCTGTGGCCATTAAAATCCATTTATGTTGTCCTGAATAATTCGGGTTTATCTCTCCAATGAAATTGAAACCCCCCTGCTGAAAAGGAGCTTCTACTATTATTGGATTAAGAGGAAGGGGAATTACCTTTCTTTTACAGTCAAATATCTAACATTGATGACTTATGCTAGTTTCTTTATACACATCTGAAAACAATGTCGGCCAATAGAAACCTGCTCTCAAAATTTTGTTTGTCGTCACCTTCCAAGAATGATGTCCTCCACAAACTCCTTTATGAAATTCTTTTACTGTATTCTAGGCTTCATTTCCTAAAAGGAAATTAAGTAACACACCTCCAGGATCCTTCCAATAAAGATATTGATTTATAATACAAAACTTGGTAGCTTTCAACTTTACTGATCTTACTCTGGTTTTACTTAATCTTGCAGGAGCTTGTAAATTTTGAAGAACATGAACAATATTAGAATACCATGGAGATGTAGCAAAGTCAATCATTATTTCCACCCCTGTATCCAACTGATGAAATTGGCTAGATAAAAAATTGAGCTGCAAAGATTCACAGTTTGAATATATCAACATCTTTGCCAATTCTTGCCCTTTAATCAACTTGGTAGGTCTAATCTCTATGTCATACTCTAGTAATGTCGCTATCCATTTTGCCTTTCTTCCTTCTGGGTCAGGTTGTGTGAGAATCCCTTTTACTGCAGTGTTTGGAACATGAGCAATTATATGTGAATGAAGAATATACAACCTGAAATCTTTCAATGTTGTAACCAAAGCATATGCTTGCTTCTCCGTAATATCATATTTTAACTCCCCATCTCTCAACATCTTACTGAAAAAGGCTATGGGTTGCTCCATGTTCTCATTATTTTTCTGTAACAAAACTGCAGCAATAGTTTGTTCTGAAGCATAAGAAAATACTAAAAAATATTTAGTGAAATCTGGACTCACTGACACAGGAGCCTCCGAAATAGCTTGTTTTATTTCTTTGAAAGATCTCTTAGCCTCCGCTGTCCATTTTATCTCATGACCCTTTTTCAACATATTTATGATATTCATTAATATTTCAGCAAGACTGGGAATGAACCTTCTTAAAAAATTTACCTATCCCAAGAATGATTGTATTTCCTTTTTGCTTCTTGGTTCTCCCACTTTCAAAATAGCACTGACTCTTTCTGGATCAATCTTTATTCCATCCTTTGAAATTATGTGGCCCAACAACTTTCCTTCTTCTAATGCGAAATTTGACTTCTTTGGATTCAATGATATACCAAATTTCCTGCATTTTATCAAAGTTTTTTCCAAATGATGAATATGCTCCCTATCAGACCTTGAATAAACTGTGATATTATCCATATAAATTACTACAAATTTGTCTATTTCTCCTGCAGAATAAATATCCATGGCACACTGAAAGGTAGCCCCTGCATTCATCAGACCAAAAGACATTTTTGCATACATAAAGGTGCCTCATGCCGTGGTGAAAGCGGTTTTCTTTTGATATTCAGGTAGCACCTTAATCTAATTGTATCCAGAAAAACCATCCATCATAGAAATTATTTCAGCTCCAACCACTTTTTGCAAAATATGATCCATCTTCGGCAAAGGATAATTATCTTTCATAGAGACCTTATTCAAAGTCCTGAAGTCTATGCAAAGCCTTATTTCTCCATTTTTATTTCTAACAGGAACTAAATTAGCAACCCATCTTGAGAATCTTAAAGTCACAATAATTTTGGCATCAAATAACTTTTTAATTTCCTTCTCAATAACTGGCAGCAATTTTGGATTTATTCTTCTGAGCTTCTTTCTGAAAGGCTTTTCTCCAGATTCACATATTCTTCTTTTTCTTTTGCAGGCAAATTTTTAGACAGTTTTACAATATTTGGATTCTCTTTAGTAACAATATTTCTATCTTCAATAGCATTATCAGCCGGTTTTACTTTCGGATCTTTAGCTACATCGTTCTGATCAAACAATTTCTCTAAGGGAATCAAACCTCTTGGTATAAAATTACTTTTTAATTGGATGATTTCCTTTCCTCCTAAAGTTCCCTTCAATTTTTCAGTACTGGTTTTTTCTTCTTCGTTTTCTTCAACATCCTGGAAATTTTCACTGTCATCGCTTTCAGCATCAATATGAGTGTTTACAAATTCTCCTGATAATTCCAAAAATCTTTTTATCTGCATGTCATCTTCAAATACTTGCCAATATTTAGAATTATCAGGTATAGATGGTCTATTTACAATATCTACTTGATACTCTTTTTGACCAGCGCTTGGAGTTTTGAATTTACCAGTAGCAACTGCCAAAGAATCTGCTACTGTATTCTCATATCTTGGAATCACCTTAATTGTATGTTCTGTAAAATAATTACCAAACATATCCCATACTTCATTTCTATAAGCTCTCATCCGAGGATGTCTAGTTTGATAACTATCATTTACTTGGTTTATCACAAGCTCTGAATCTCCTAAAACCCTTATCCTTTATGCTCCCAGATCCTTCAATGCATGCAACCCAAGTAACAGAGCTTCATATTCAGCCACATTATTCATGCATTCAAATGTTAACTTATATGACAAAGATTTAAAATCCCTGATAGGAGAAATTATATATACACCAGCACCAGTGCCAACCTTTGCCACAGATCCATCAAAATACATAGTCCATAAACCATCTCTTTTCTCTTTCTTTTCCAAATCATTTTGTTCTATCACTCCCTTTTCATTATTTTCAGATTTCATTTGCAATGTAGACTCCAAATAAGACGGGACAATATCATTAAAGAAAATAGAAGAACCCAAATCAGTATCAACAGCACATATATGATAAATATCAAGTCTATCTTGACTACTTACTACATAAAGAGTTCTTTTCTCACTATACAACCTCCTACTCCCATCTTGGACAGGAATAGTGGCATATGACATGTCCATTTGCAAGCTACCCTTCAACTTTGAAGTCCAAGACCTTGATAACAACACCCCCAATTTTGGTAGAATGTCTGCCACTACCACATCCATTACTATTGTTTTAGTTGGCAATTTATTCAAAGTTACTACCATATCTTTAATTAATCCAAGACACTTCACTCTCCTGGAATCAAAGGAATACAAATCTTTATAGGGTCTTGTCACTTCCAGTCCCAAAATTTCAACTACTCCTATTGGCATTAGATTATGTGATGCACCTGAATCTAACGTTGCATTATGTACCACCATATCATGCACATTCATACTCAAATAAAAAGGAGGAACTTCTTCATCACCTATACTTTCAACTTTTGACCCAAATGAAATAGTAGGATTATCATCTGTCAACTCTAAAATGTCTAATTGAAATTCTGCTTGACCTTTACCCATCTTTGTTATTGTATCTCTGTACTCATTATTTCTCAACAATTCATTAAAAGGAACAGAGAGTTTTGGCTTGAAAAGTTCATTCTGCAAATTAAAAGTAGAATTAACTTTCTATACATCTACTGGTGCTACTTGTTTCAATCCCTTTGTTTTCTATACTTCATTTTCAACTTCTTTATTTACAACAGACTCTTTTTGTATTTCCTTTCCTTTTTCTATATTTAGTGAACTTGTGGAAGGCTGATTTGGACTTAGCCTCCCTTTATTTATAACAAATTCTCTGTTTCTCAATCTGATATTCCTCTATACATCGTCCATAGCATGCAAATAACCCCTTTGATACTGCTCTGATTCCCTTTCAAACTCTTCATTTCCATCTTCTTGAGCAAACATGTGATGTTGTTCTTCAGTAAGATATATCTCTGAATCTAATTCCTCCAAAAGATTAATTTCATTCTCATTAGGATCCTCTTCATTTGCAACATAATTCTCAGTGAAAGGTGGTCGAATCTGTTGTTCTTCTTGATTCCTTGGGTTTCTCATATCTCTTTGCCTATTTTGTGGAGGCATAGGAGGATTTGGCCTTCTAAAATTTGAATTTCTGATTTAAGGATCAGCTTGTTCTCTATTGAATGATCTATTTTCCACAGTCAATCTATCCATTAACTTCTCCATTGTCTTCAACATCATTTCAAATTTAATATCAGTTGCAGAAGAAGAAGTAGAAGGCATATTTTCCTCTCTTGTTTTCCTCCTATCAATATCTCTTTGTTTCATCCTCCCACTTGCCATCATATTTGCTTCCACTTCTAAAGCATCTGTGAACATAGCAGCAAGACTTGCTGATTTTCTCTCCCTTAATGAAAAGCAAAGTCATTATCAAAATCCCCAGCATAATGAATTTTAGCAGTAGTCATGAAAGGTTTTATATATTTTGGAATGGAATTATAAAACTCTCATAAATCTGCTTGAAAATTCATGAACAGATTAAAAACCTCCTTTCTTGAGACTATTATATTGGGACAAAAGTTGCAAAGCATTTTGTTTGTCATCCCATCTTTTGAGAAATGCATTTTGGAAAGCTTGAAATGTCAAGATTGATGCAGCTGGCAAATATTTAAACCATTTCTTCGCTTCCCCCGATAAACTCTGAGCAAACAACCTTATTTAAACATCCATATAATCTACTTCCTACAGGTCAACAAAATCTTCAAATTTGGCTACATGCTGCTTTGTTGTGATGTTTCCTTCTCCATCAAATAAAGAAATTCTCTGAGAATAATTTTGGGGAAGATCATGCAATACAGCAGGTAAACATAAAGGAGCAAATCCGGCTGCCATTGATCTAGGTGGAATTGGTGGGACTAAGGGATTTTGAATATTTTGAACAAAAGGTTCTTCTTCAACTTTTGCAGACTATTGTAGATCTCTCCAAAGGGAATCAAGTAAATAAGATTCTAATCTTCGAGGGTTGAACTCAACATTTTTAAGATCAGGCTCAGGTTTAGATTTTAACAAACTCTTTTCAACATTAATTTCCCATTTTTTATCAAATATGCTATGAAAATTTTGAGAAGATGATGCACCAAACAGAGAAATATCTATTTTTTCTTTTTCTTTTTTCTTAAATAATTTTTCTGGATCCTCCAAACTTCGTAAAACTTCAGTATCAGAATTACCTCGTGTATGTCTTCTCGAAGCTAGAATGTCTTTTGAAATCTTGCAATAATTTTAGAACTAGAATCACCAGGGAAAATATACAACCTTCTTTAGAAAGAAACATGAACAATCCCTCAATATAGAGTATCACAGGATGAATTCCATATCAACTTTAGCAGAAATATTTGTGAAATTTCTGAGACAATAGCTAGAGCATAACAAGTATGAATTCTGAAACTATTCAACACTACGTTTTAGATATGAATAAAACACTAAGAAGACAATCACATGGAAAGAAAGCACAGACTGTAACATAAATGACACAGGAATCTCTGAAGATCTACCAGCATTTCGGCTTTGTTATTTCATTCAAAAATCATAAGTTCTCAAAAATATCAGTCTAAAACATATGGGTTCCAACCCACAATACATCAAATAAATTCAAATATATACAAAAGATAACTTTTTCCCAAGAAGATCAATAACCGAATAATCAGTTAATCAAAGTTTTTTGTAACTATATCCCTAGCAACTAGGAATAAAACTACATGCTTCAATTTTAACAACAGATCATTTGAGTACAATCAACTTAGTGACTGCATGATATCCCGAATAAGCAGCTCCATGACACGCAACACCTATTTTCAAGGATGAAGTATATAATTGGTCTTCTCGAATCTTTCCACGATCCTCCATTGTTCCGCATTTGGTGTATCATATTCTGTCATTTCTCTAATAGATACCTCCATATCCACATAGGCTTCATAAGATATTGTGGGTAATCCTCTTCTAATGATTAAAAACTTTTGCAATACTTCGAAATCCTCTGTCAATTTTTCTACAATGATTTTTCTAGTCGGTCCTTTAACCAGATCTTCAAACTTGGAATGGTCCATGCAATTTTGTACCAGCAGACTATGATAATGTTCTTGAGAAAATAATCTTCCTTCATCGTCCCAGAAAGAAAGGAGGCCGTCTTCAAATAGCTCCTTTAAAGAAAGCCTGAAATATTTTATCTGTGAAGACATTGTATTTGCTTTATCTTGTACCACCCTCATGAGCTAACGTTTGTTAATAAATTTCTTCCCCCATAGTACAATAGCTACTCTGTCCTTAATTTCGATGTCCTGCAATTTTTGATAAGTTAGAGAATTCAAAAAAATTAAAGCATTCTGAGCTATATTTAGAGGCTTCTTTTCCATGGTCTCATTTGCCAACTTTAGCCTTTGAGTAGCTAAATTGACTAATGCACTCTGATCATCAATAAAATTTAAATAGTGTCTAAATTTGGTGATTTCCACAGATAATGTATCCCAAATTAAATGTTTAACTCCTTGTAGAGGAGAATTTCCTATACTTCTTTCCTTCAACTCATTAAACTTTTTCTGCAACTGACTTTTATCATTTAATGTTTTATTCTTCTCTTCAATGATTCTAGCCAATTCTGATTTAATCTTCTCATTTTCTTCCTTTAATTCTTTGATTTCCACATCCTTCAAACTTACCTGTGACATTGGAACTAACAGATCATCTGCAGAGAATTCACTTAATGGCTTTTCAATGTTCACAAGAGATAAATCTTTGTCAACAAGAGTTCGACTCATCAGCTCTTCTATAAATTCTTTTTCATCATTCTGATCCTTTTTTAACTTTGAAATCTAGGTGATCATTTCAGCTCTTTCCACTTCCCATCTGTTTTTCTCCTCTTGTAGTTTCAATGCTTTGCCTTTGTAATCCATCATCTCTTGATAAACTTTATCTTTTTCTTCCCTCAATGTAAATAATTCTTGGGACTGAGCATGTTCAGTATTTGGGATTTTAAGCTTCTTTTTCAATACCTAGATGGTATTGTCCTTTTCTTCTAAAAGCTTTTTGGTTGCCTGTACATTTCCTGGTTTGCTTCCTAAGCTTATAGAATCCGCCTGTAACTTCTAAATCTAGATCAAATTTGCTTTATTCTCTACTTTCTCATGCTTCAATTGGACTTCCATTTTATCTACAAGGACCTGCAATTTGTTAACTTTCATAATACCATGTAATAAATCAGAATAGATAACATCTCCAGTCTACTTATGGAGCTGTATCTTATCAGGAGCACTAATTTTATCTAACTTCACTTACATCTCAGATAATTTTTTATCATTAACCACAGCAAACCCCAAGGTATTTCTCTCCACATCTCGAGTAGAAATCAACGATGTCTTTTGATTCATTAGACTTCTAACTCGAGGACTCAAATTTCTGGCTTCTTCTGACGACTGCATTTGTTTTTCAGCATAACTTGACACTAAATCTGCTCTGGATTTAAAACATGAACTGGGCTCTGCACTACCTTCTCCTCCAAAGGAATACTGATGTGTCTGCATAGACTTCTTCTGGAACAAAACCATTTTCTTTGAATCCTCTAAAATTATTTCTTCTAAAACCTGATCATCTTGGGAGTATGTTTTGACCTTTTTATATGAAATGTTTTCATCCACATCCATACTCTCAGTCTCACCAATACTCCTCTTATTCAAAATACTAGGATTATCAGGTGTTTGAACCGCTGCAATCAACTCATTGCTCTTACCTTCATCAATTCCTGAACTTTCTTCAAAACGAGACAAATTGGTTATTTTATCTAAACCTTTGACAACTTGATGATCAAATGGTTTATTTTTGTTTGACTTCTTTCTCTGAGAAATTAGATGATGTGGATCATAACTAATTCTTTGTTCCTTTTGGAAATACATAACTTCTAATAGCTTTTCTATAACCAATGGGGCATTTTTGTTTTTGAAAATAAACGGACCAACTTTAAGAGGAAACTTAACATTTGAATACTTTTTGAACGCCCCGAAATGCTCTTCTTCTACACACAATCTCTGCCTCATAAACTCAAGTGCAAATACTCTTGGAGTCAGAAAAATAGGTAGCTTGTATGGTTCCCCAGTGAACCCATACACCCTCAAAATAGTAAAATCTTTATATAAAAACCAGTCTCCTATTCTGTCCTCTGAGGAAGACTACAGCATGAGTTCCATTTCTTCTAACATCCTTGGTAATACATCATCAAACAACAACTTATACATCTCAGCCATAATTGTTTTTATAAACTCAAACATATTGATTTGTTTTGGAATATCTAGAGAGAAAATGGTGGACAGGAAATGCAATTTCGACACATTTGAACACAGCAAAATATTTAGCAAGTATGACCGATACTTAAAAACCCTGACTTTGGGAAATTCGACTAACTGGACATGGATATTTTCATCCAAATACTCATCCAGATTGAAACGATGGATCAAATGGGACTCGGGCTCAATTGAACTTATTCTCAATAAGAAACCTAAAATGACTTTGCTGATATGAATATCATCATCTAAACCTAGAATTTGGCTGACTAAAGACATAACCATCTGCACCTTTTTTTTGAAAATGTTAACATTATACGGCAGAAAAATTCCTTCTAATGACTGACCCTCTTTAAGAATACTGGACAGAAATTGGCATCTAACTTCAGTTTTACAACTTTTGTACATTTCGACTAAGACAGACTCATTCAAAGACTCACAATTATCAGGAAAATTATCAGGTAAGTTTAGTATTCTACGAACAACTTTCACATCGACTTTATAAAGTATTTTGGAGGTGGTATGACTCATGACAACTCTTTTGGAATGGGAATAACTGTTTGCGCACCATTCAACCAATTCGGGAAATGGTAAGACTTGCTCAATAGCAAAATAGTATGAAAAAGAATTGCAAATATTCAAAACATCATTTCCCTACAAATTACACTTCCACAACCGCTCCTTCGAGACTGATACATTTCCAACTAATAAAACAGGGCCACATACGTTTCTTTCCCTATCAACAATAAATTCCTCCCTTCCATCCAAAACCCTGCATAAAACTCCTAAACCATGTTCCTTTTCCATAACAAACAATGGTAGCAACTCCTTGAACAAAGTTTAAGTGTTTTAAGGCTTACCTGTGATTGTAAACACGTAGAAGTTGACTTGAAAAGATGGCAGACTATCTCCTTCCTTTTGCCCATAGCACACAAATGAAATGATTTTTTAAACCAAGTCAACTTTACCTTTATACTACGGTCCCTTTCCGGAGCCTTCATCAAGTGGTTTTTCCTAAACTACTTTTCTCCACAGAATTCACTTCAAGTTGCCACGTGGAACATGGTTTACATTCCACTACCACCTTTCCCTTTTAACCATCTCGTAACTTTATCCTCTGGAATTAATAATGATCATCGATGAGTTTTCACTTTTTGCTTAAACCATTGGATTGAGATTGGTTGTACATATTCCACTAGCCTTTTTATTTTTTTCAAGTATGCGTCTTTATTCAGCGGAGTATTTCTTAGCCATGGATTTCATTTGAATTATTCCATAATCGTTGATCTTTAATCTTTGTTAACCATATCCGCTTCTCCATATAACTTATCTCTTGCACATCTTTACCTAGCGGATCCATTTTAAACCGTGGATTTCACCCCAATTGCTTTACACCTTCGGATTGCATGCCAAATTAACCATTATGTGCAATTTAATAATAGAATCAAAACTATTAAACTTTTCAAACTTTATGTATCCTTTTATCTTCCTTGATCATACCTCTTTCTCAACTGATCAACATAGAGGTGTTAATAGATGGGTTAATCACCTATGCAGATTTGAATGCTCTACCACTTGGTTCCTATGATATTCTCATTGGGATGGACTGGTTAGAAGTGCACAGAGTTAAGCTTGACTATTATAACAAGATTTTTGAATGCATGGATGAAGAAGGAAACCCAAGGGTTGTAAGAGGCATTCCAAAGGTGATTTCTGTTAGGCAGATTTTAGCAATGAAACTGAAGAAATTATGTAGGAAAGTTTGTAGATTGTATGCATCCCATGTTTTGGAGGCAGTAGAGAATGAAACTCCTAGGTTGGAGGAATTTCATATATTGCAAGAATTCAGGGATGTTTTTCCTGATGAAATTCTAGGACTTTCTCCAAAAAGAGACATTGATTTTACAATTGACCTTGTTCCTGGAGTAGCACCAGTGTCCAAGACACCTTACATGATGAGCACGCCAGAACTACTAGAGCTAAAAATGCAGTTGCAAGAGTTGTTGGAAAAGAAATATATCAGGCCGAGTGTGTACCCTTGGGGAGCACCAGTTCTGTTTGTGAAAAATAAAGATGGGATACTCAGGTTATGTATTGATTATAGACAATTGAACAAGGTTACTTTGAAGAATAAATACCCTTTACCTCGAATTGATGACCTTTTTTATCAAATTAGAGGAGCAAAGGTATTTTCCAAGATTGACTTGAGGTTTGGTTACCATCAGGTAAGAATCAAAGATGAAGATATTCATAAGACAACCTTCAGAACAAGGTATGGACACTATGAGTTTGTAGTGGTACCATTTGGTCTCACAAATGCACCAACTACATTCATGTGTCTCATGAATAATGTTTCAGCAAGTATCTAGACAAGTTTGTTCTTATATTCCTACATGACACTCTTATTTATTCTAAGAATGAAGAAGAGCATGAAGAACATTTGAGAATGGTATTGCAATTGATAAGGGAGCATAAGTTGTATGCAAAGTTGAGAAAATGCAACTTTTATAAGGATAAAATTCATTATTTAGGTCATATTATCTTAGAGGAGGGAATATCTGTGGACCCTGAAAAGATTGAGGCCATCATGAATTGGCCAACACCAAGAAATGTGACAGATGTGAGATTTTTATGGGACTTGCAGGATACTATCGAAGGTTCATAGAAGGATTCTCCAAGGTTGCACATTCAATCACTTCTTTGCAAAAGAAGGGGATAAAGTTTGAATGGACACCAATATGTGAGGAAAGATTCCAATAGTTAAAGAATATTCTTACAAGTGCACCAATTCTGAAAATTACAGACCCAAAAAAAGACCTTGCGGTGTGTATTGATGCATGCAATCAAGGACTTGGAGGAGTTCTTATGCAAGACAACCACGTGGTATGCTATGAGTCCAGAAAGTTGAAGGAGCATGAGAAGAACTATGCTACTCATGATCTAGAACTTGCAGCCATATTACATGTAATCAAGATGTGGAGGAATTACTTAATGGGAAGAAAATTTGAGCTAAGGATAGACCACTGTGGTCTGAAATACTTGTTTGATCAGTGAACTTTAAATGCTAGGAAAGCTAGATGGATGGAGTTTTTGTGTGAGATTGATTTTGAAATCAAACACATAAAAGGAAAAGAAAGTAAGGTGGTTGATGCACTCAACATGAAGGTGCATGAAATGCATGTGGCATCTCTTAGTACTAGCCAACCATATTTGAGACAACATATTATTGAACATACTTTTGAGGATGAAATGTATGTGCACATAAAGGACAAGTTGCAGCAGCAAAGCCTTGAAAATAAGTACGAAGGAAATAAATTGGAAGAAGATGAACTTATTACCTATAAGAATAGAATTTATATTCCAAATGTGGAAGACTTAAGGAGAATTGTTATGGATGAAATCCATCAAGCTCAATATTATGGTCCCCCAGGATAACAAAAAACAATTGCTACAACCAGAAAGCAGTATTTTTGGCTAGGAATGAAAAAGTAAATTGCTGAGTATATTTATGAGAGCATGAAATGTCAACATGTGAATCTTGAGCATCAACACCCAACAGGTTTATTGCAGCCTTACCAGTCCCAGAATCAAAATGGCAAGTTATTTCCATGGATTTTGTTACAGGATTTTCAATGATTATGAGACAACATGATTCCATCATAGTTGTGGTGGACAAGTTGACAAAGGAATCAAATTTTATACCATTCAAGTCCACGTATAAGGATAATTCCATTGCAAAACTCTTCATGAAGGAGATTTTTAGATTGCATGGATTTCCTAAGGCAATAATCTCTGACAGGGATACGAAGTTTACTTCCAATTTTTTGGAAAAGTCTGTTTGCAAATTTGGGTACAAAGTTGAACTTTAGCACTACCTACCATCCTCAAACCGATGGACAATTACATAGAGTAAATCAGGTGATTGAAGACATGCTTTGCATGTATGTGATGGAAAAACCATCCAAGTTGGAGGATTATTTACACTTGGTAGAGTTTTCCTATAATAATGGATAGCAAGCATCATTGGGAATGAGTCCATATGAAGCTCTGTATGGGAGAAGGTGTAGGACACTAGTGTGAGGGGAGTTATTCAAACCCTTTATCCAATAGGGTGAGACCATATGTTGATGAGAGAACCCATAATCTCTCATATACCCTTTTCGTCCTCTATACTCGATCATTCAATTCTTCCATAAAAGCGGTTGAGGCAGTTGATTCCTTGGGAAGAGAGAGGCATGGTAGTAAGTTTTGTGACTGAGCCATCCTATAGTATGAGAAAACCTATAGTCTAGGAAAGCCTTATTCTTGCTTCTGAAGCAAGTAATCACATGAATGCATACCCATTCCGACTTTCCTTAGTCTCCCAAAACGTTTGTGGTCATTCTTCCATTCCAGCTATTAGATAGCTTGGATGAGTATCCTGATAAACCCAGGAGAGTGATGGCTTGGCTAAGTAGCCTGATAAACCCATCTATTAGTTGGCTTGGCTGGTCATCAATGTAAATGTTGTCTTGACTGCCTGATGTATGATAAACCCAACGGTTAGCTGGCTTGGCTAAGTAGCCTAACAAAACCAGCAATGTATTGGCTTGTTTTCCTAAATCTTGATAAACCCAATTGTGTATTTACTTGGATGGACAGTCTTATAAACTCAATTATAAGTTGGCTTCTTTGTGCTTGATATGTTATGGATATGTGTGAGCTTTATGTTCCCTAGTTCCTTATGGAAATCATGCCCAGCTCGGGGGTGGAAGTTGCATTGAGATATTGATGAACATAACTTGCCTATGGTTGGGTGGAACATTGCAACAAAATAGATAGTTGCAGGACAACTTCAGCTCCAAGATATGTATTCTATGTTGTATTATTTCTGCAATGTATTTTCTTATGAATGTACTGAATATGTTGAATTCTTATTAAATATTTAAGCATAGTTTACTATTGTTAAATGTCCCTGCATTTTGCATCTGTATATGACTTGTGTTTTTCCATTGTATTTTTCTTATGATCATGGAGGTCGAATACCTGGACAAAGAGTCAAAATGTGGCTATCTTAAGGTAAGATATGTTTTTCCACACTTCAAGATCCGCCTGCAGAAGGCAGATTTTAGAAGTCGGAAGGAGGGAAAAATGGGAAAAAGATAAGGCAAAAGTTGGATTTCCGCACCTTGACCCCACTACGGAAGGCGGAAGTTGGAAGGTGGAAATCGGATAAACAGAAAAATATTAAGGCAAAATGTTGGTTTTATGCACCATGGAATCTGTCTACGGAAGGAAGAACGCGAAAGCAGAGAAAGGAAAAAAAATTCGAAGGAAAAAATGTGTGTTTTTTGCATCCCAAAATCTGTTGCGGAAGGCGGAAGGCGAGAGGCAGAAGTCGGAAAGCAGAAACAGAAGTATGGAAAAATTTTGGGTTTCTGATTCTCGAAGTCCATGACAGAATGTGGAATGTGGTTAAATGATTTCATTGTATTTTAAGTTTCTGATTACTGAAGTCCGCAGCGGAATGCAGAATGCAGAAGGAGAAATGTGGTTAAATGATTCCATCGTATTTTAAGTTTTTGATTCCTGATGTCTGCAGCAAAAGGTGGAATGTGGTTAAATGACTCCGTTGCATTTTAAATTTCACTACCCGAAGCGCGCAGTGGAAAGTGGAAAGCGAAAAGCAAGGAAATCACAGTGGCGTTTTGCAGAGTTCTGTTTGCTGCAAGCCACATTGCCACAAGTCGTCTCGCCCTAGCCCCCACCCCAGCTCCATCAGCACCTTTGGGACAAGTGTTTTCTCAGCAAAATCGTCCCAACTAAACTACCCCTAATAACCAACAAGGGCAATCCAGAAACAACCAAGCTAGGAATCAAGGCAACAACCAACCGCAAGGAGGCGACCAACAACCAAATCCTCCCAACAACACCGGAGTAAATTGGCCAGCTCAAAATCCCCAGAAACCAAACCCACCTAGACGCAACGCTCCATTACACACAAATCATCCATGCAAAATATGCGACATCTATGGGAACTATACGCATGAATTCCCTTTCATGGGTCGTGCTAAGAAGGCCATTTTGAATGAAGTTCAGCACGGTACCAATGCGACAGTCCCAACTCAACCCAAATCGGTACCACCAGGCCCTCCACCCATGATGTTCCAAAACCTATTACCACTCCAAGGACTGGAAGCAACCATACCTACTCCCCAACCCACTTCCACAGACCATGTCGCACCTCCGCCAACAAAGACAGGTGTTCACCACTTGCTAGCCTTGACAACTGAAGAGGTCAATTTACAGACCAGGAGAAATTAGTATGAACCCAACACTGAACCCCTTGACCCATCAGTGGCATCCACGTCCAAAACAACCAACATACCTCTTCACTTACCCCCTTTTCCCTCATGCCCCTTGTTACAGAGAAAACTTCCTATGGCTTGGGGTGTACCACAACAAACATAGTAAAAGTAGAAATCAATCCCTTCCCAATATGCAAGAGAAATAAAACATCTAACACTAAAGGATCTCAAAACATACCTTATTATGGATGGTTTATGTAGATCCCTGTTACAGCTGATTTTACCACATATGGTGGATCACACATTTATGGCCTTCCCTGTCCCTTTGCAGACTCTTTGGACCCCATGGACCATTTTGTTACCTTTGATGTTTCCAAGATCATCCCTAAAAACATGCATTATTTTCCATACGCGACTTTTAAACCTATTCTCGCGTATATACGTGGATATGACCCTTAAACCCACGTACATCAGGATGTGTGCAAAAGGCCAAATAGTTTTGGAGTTTTCCTTGATGTGGAGCCGAGTCACTTGTCTCTTGGCCTTCCATATTCCTTGAGATCGCTCAGTTTCGACCTTCCATTACCCCATTGAGGCACTATATAAGGAACCCTTTGGATACATTGAAGAGGGAGGAATTAAAGAGCAAGAAAACTATAGTCCATTGTTACCAGAGCTTATACTTGAGTTTGCATCCCTTTGTCCCTTGGACCACTGTGTGTTCTTCCCAAGCTTGCCTTTGCTTGTGAGCTTGCTGTCAAGAGATGGAGGATTGAAGTGGTGGAGGCCCAGGTGGACGACTCAGTTTCTCCGGTTCACAAACGTCCCGACAGAGGTTGTCATTCTTGTAATCTCTAATTTATATTAATAGAAATATCTTTTCCTATCCAATAATGTGTATTTAAATGAATATTGAATCCATTGATGCTTTTAAATGATTATATTTCATTGATTATATATGCTATAGTAGGTCTAACACAATTATATAGCATGCTTGTCTTGTTTGCTGATTGTTGAGAGAGAAAATTGCTAACACAAGCGATATTGGAAAAGCTCAACGAGGATCTACACCAACCATCCGGAATAAGGTATGTTTCGAGATCCTTTAGTGTTAGATGTTTATTTCTCTTGCATATTGGGAAGGGATTGATTTCTGCAGTTACTCTGTCTGTTGTGGTACCCCAAGCCATAGGAAGTTTTCTTCGTAACAAAATTGGCGACTCCGCTGGGGATCGAACCCAAAATCTCTAGTTAGCTCCTATTTTGCATTTGATGCTCATGTCGAATTTTTTCCTTTAGGGTGTGGGAGTCCTTTATATAGTATCGCCATGACTTTGTGCAAGAGCCTCATACTCCTCTTGATCTTTTTTGTTGGCCTTTTCCCCAGGACTCCCTTATGTCAAGTTGTAATTGCATTATCATGAATTTTGCTTGCCTTATTGAGCCTTATGATGGCTTCCCTAACTTTGATTATTAGTCATATAGCCTGAGCTTGTCTCATGTCTAGCCAAGCAAAGCCACTTTTTATATATTTTGTATCTTGATTCCCCATTTTTACCGGGAGGGGACTTTCCCTAGAGTGTCATTATCCTGCACATGTTTCCTTGCATTGAGCATATGTATGTTCCACTGCTTGGAACTAGTTTGTTTGCCCCTTGAAACTCGTCTCCTCCTGGTCTGTAACTATAAAGCACTTTTATTCTTTTTCAAGCTTTTCAAAATATTTGAAAAATTCCAAAAAAATCAAAAAACCAAAAATCCAGATAGAAAAAGATGTTATCTGTGGCAGCAGTCAAGTCATGTCACCTTCAAACAGAGCACTGTATATCACATCCATTGGTTGGGTTAATAGTTTGACTTTAGGAGCTGTACTCATTTCTCTGAGTTTATCTCCACCAACTAATTAAGCTTACAGTCCCTATGGAGCCTCTGTTGATTCCTCCTGTGTCGTAGAGATGTCCCAGCTTTGTATATTGAATCTATGCTACCTACATTTACTCACCATTTTCCTTTATGCTCTTGTTCGAAGGAAGTTGAAACCTGAGTCGGCCATTCCTCAGTTCTATTGACTTTGCATGTCGGCCATTCCTGATATTGATACTGGTTCATGCACATTATGATCGAGTCCTTCCACATTATACAGCTTTGCTAAGTACCTCATGTTGGATGATGGGGGATGCCTTAATGCCCTCCTTCCAGTGGATTTCATCCCATCGACTTCATATCATTTATTCTGGGATAGGAGTATAGAGTCATTTTTAGTGCCTTGAGACTTGCAGTTATCAATGGCAGGTTCTCTCACCATCGACAGTTTGGGGAATACATCAATGTCCCCTAATCGATGGATTCTTTCAAGTGTTCAACCTCAACACATTTATTCGCACTTGTTAGATTTCACTCTAGTACCTTGATTCCCATTTTCATTATCGGTGGGTGATCTCACGTCTGTTAACGGTATACATCAATGACCGGTAATCAGATGATGGACTACTATGTTATACCTTGACACCTCTATTCACATAGTAGGACATGTACTCATAGTGGATTATGTAGAAGACATTCCATATTGGTGGAATTTCATATATGCTACCTCCTTAATCGTGCCAGTGTTCATGAGATTTCAGCTCTCGTGACTTGATTCCAGTGTATGTCAGATATCTTCAGCCATTATGGATATCATGATCCTTTATATATCTTCATCATGGAGATTCTGATCTATCTATATTGTATGTGGCGATGACCACACATGTCATATTTTGTATCATGCCTATTCATGGCCATTGTACTCTTATGTATCTGGGACTATTGTATGTACTTGCAGTCATGTGTAGAGTTTGTCTATTGTATTATACTATTGTATGGCTGATTCTTCCACCTAGTTCTTCATCACTCCACTTCTAAGATGGAATTATAATGTATTTCGACCATCATATTACCCCTCTGACCTCACACATTAAGGGGCATATGTTACAGCTGATTTTACCACATATGGTGGATCACGCATTTAAGGCCTTCCCTGTCCCTCTGTAGACTCTTTGGACCCCATGAACCATTTTTGTACCTTTGATGTTTCCAAGATCATCCCTAAAAACATGCATTATTTTCCATACGCGAATTTTAAACCTATTCTTGCATATATATACAGATATGACCCTTAAACCCGCATACATCGGGATGTGTGCAAAAGGCCAAATAGTTTTGGAGTTTTCCTTGATGTGGGGCTGAGTCACTTGTCTCTTGGCCTTCCATATGCCTTGAGATCACTCAGTTTTGACCTTCCATTACCCCATCGGGGCACTATATAAGGAACCCTTTGTATACATTGAAGAGGGAGTAATTGAAGAGCAAGAAAACTATAGTCCATTGTTGCCAGAGCTTATACTTGAGTCTGCATCCCTTTGTCCCTTAGAACACTTTCTGTTCTTCCCAAGATTGCCTTTGCTTGTGAGCTTGCTATCGAGAGATGGAGGATTGAATTGGTGGAGGCCCAGGTGGAGGACTTAGTTTCTCCAGTTCGCAGACGTGCCGACAGAGTTTATCATTCTTGTCTATGATTTATATTAATAGAAATATCTTTTCCTGTCCAATAATGTGTATTTAAATGAATATTGAATCCATGGATGCTTTTAAATGCTTATATGTTATTGATTATATATGATAGAGCAGGTCTAACACAATTATATAGCATGCTTGTCTTATTTGCTGATTGTTGAGAGAGCAAATTGCTAACACAAGCGATATTGGAAAAGCTCAATGGGGATCCACATCAACCATCCAGAATAAGGTATGTTTCAATATCCTTTAGTGTTAGATGTTTATTTCTCTTGCATATTGGGGAGGGATTGATTTCTTCAGTTACTCTGTCTATTGTGGTACCCCAAACCATAGGAATTTTTCTCCGTAACAATCCCCGTTGATCTTTTCCAATCCCGCTTGTATTAACAATTTGCTCTCTCAACAATCAGAAAAAAAGACAAGCATGCTATATAATGGTGTTAGACCTACTCTAGCATATATAATTGATAATGTATAAGCAATTAAAACCATCCATGGATTCAATATTCATTTAAATGCACGTCATTGGACAGGAAAAGATATTTCTATTAATATAAATAAGAGATTACAAGAATGACAACCTCTGTCGGCACGTCTACGAACCGGAGAAACTGAGTCCTCCACCTGGGCCTCCACCACCTCAATCCTCCATCTCTCGATAGCAAGCTCACAAGTAAAGGAAAGCTTGGGAAGAACACCAAGTGCTCCAAGGGACAATGGGATGCAGACTCAAGTATAAGCTACGACAACAATGGACTATAGTTTTCTTGCTCTTCAATTCCTCTCTTCTTCAATGTATCCAAAGGGTTCCTTATATAGTGCTTCAATGGGGTAATGGAAGGTCAAATACGAGCGATCTCGAGGCATATGGAAGGCTAAGAGACAAGTGACTCAGATTGACATCAAGGAAAACTCCAAAATATTTTTCCTTTTGCATACATCTCGATGTGCATGGGTTTAGGGGTCATATTCATGTATATAGGCGAGAAAGGGTTTAAAAGTCACGTATAGAAAATAACATGTGTTTTTAGGGATGATATTGGAAACGTCAAAGATACAAAAATAGTCCATCGGGTCCAAAGAGTCTGCAAAGGGACAGGGAAGGTCATAAATGTGTGATCTACCATGTGTGGTAAAATCAGTTGTAACAGATGCCCCCTAATGTGTGAGGTCATAGGGGTGATGCAATGGCCGAAAGACATTATAAGTCCATCACAGAAGTGGAGTGATGAAGAACCAGGTGGAAGAATGAGCCATCCAACAATACAGTACAAATATCTCTACATATGACTGCAAATACATACAACAGTCCCGGATACATAAGAGTACAATGGCCATGAATAGGCATGATACAAAATATGACATGTGTGGTCATCACCACGTACAATATAGATAGATCATAATCTCCATGATGAAGATATACAAAGGATAATGATCTCCATGAAAGCTGAAGATATACAATGGATCAAGATTTCCATAATGGCTGAAGATATCTAACATACACTGGAATCAATTCACGAGAGATGAAATCTCATGAACATTGGCACGATCAAGGAGGTAACATATTAGAAATGAAACCAATCTAGAAATTCTTCTACACAAACCGCTACAAGTACATGTCCTACTATGTGAATAAAGGTGTTGAGGTCGAACATAGTAGTCCATTGTCTGATTACCGGTCATTGATGTATACTGTTAACAGACGCAAGATCACCCACTGATAATGAAAATGGGAATCAAGGTACTAGAGTGCAATCTAGCAAGTGTGAATAAATGTGTTGAGGTCAAACACTTGAAAGAATTCATCGATCAGGGGACATTGATGTATTCCCAAAATTGTTGATGGCAAGAGAACCTACCACTGATGCCTGTAAGTCTCAAGGCACTCAAACGCCTCTAGACTCCTATCCCAGAATAAATGATCTGAAATCGATGGGATGAAACCCGCTGGAAGGAGGGCATTAAGGCATCCCCCATCATCCAACACGAGGTACTCAAAAAATTTGTATAATGTGGAAGGACTCGATCATAATGTGCTCGAACCAGTACAAGTACCGGGAATAGCCAACATGCAAAGTCAAGAAATCTGAGGATTGGCCGACTCAGGCTTCAACTTCCTTCGAACAAGAGCATAAAGGAGAATGGTGACTAAATGTAGGCAGCATAGACTCAATATACAAAACTAGGACATCTCTGTGACACAGGAGGCATCGACAGAGGATTCATAGGGACTGGAAGCTTAACCAGTCGGTGGAGATAAACTCAGAGAAATGAGTACAGCTCCTAAAGTCAAACTATTAACCCAACCAATGGATGTGATATACAGTGCTCTATTTGAAGGTGACACGACTCGAATGCTGCCAAAGATAACATCTTTTCCTGTCCGGATTTTTGGTTTTTTTTGGACTTTTTCAAATATTTTGAAAATCTTGAAAAAGAATAAAAGTGCTTTATAATTACAAATCTAGGAGGGGATGAGTGTCAAGGGGCAAACAAACTAGTTCCAAGCAGTGGAACATACCTATGCTCAATGCAATGAAACACGTGTAGGATAATGACACTTGGGGGAAAGTCCCCTCCCAGTAAAAATGGGGAATCAAGTTGCAAAAGATATATAAAATGGCTCTGCTTGGCTAGACATGAGACAAGCTTAGGCTATATGGCTGATAATCAAACTCAGGGAAGCCGGCATAAGGCTCAATGAGGCAAGCAAAAACTCATGATAATGCAATTACAACTTGACATAAGGGATTCCTGGGGAAAAGTCTAGCAAAAAAGAATAAGAGGAGTATGAGGCTCTTACTCAAAGTCATGGCAGTACTATACAAAGGGCTCCCACACCCTAAAGGAAAAATATTTGCATGGGCACCAAATGCAAAACAAGAGCTAACTAGAGTACCCATGTATGGTCAAGCTCTACCATTCACATCATGTCACTTCTAAAAGAAATAAGAAGCTTTCGTGACAAGATAGAATGGGTTCATACCTAAGGTTATAATGAAATGGCATAAGGTCATGCAAAGTGCAAATGAACGTGAAACCTAACCTATATGCCAGTTTAGACATAATACCTAAAATCGGCACGAACGGGTCAAAACCATGGTCAAACCGTGCTCAAAACGAACTCCTACATCATCAAATTAATTCAAAATGGTCCAAAATGGTCAGAAACGGTCAAAACTATAGAAAGTGGGTAAAAAATTTCAAAAAATTTCTATAAATAGTAAAAAATTTAAAAATTCCATATCATTTGAAATTTTTACCCATTCGAGCTCAAAACTTCCAAGGCGAATTTCGGGAGCATCCTCCGGCGAAATTTGACACCGTTTGATCCAGGTAACTCCTCATGTCCTCCTCTTCCTATTTCATGCAAAATTTTTAAGTTTTCATGGTCCTTTCAATTTTTTAGGCCATCCTAAATTGTATGTTTCAGCCCACGTAGGTATTGGGGTTTTTTCCACGTATAGGACTCGCCATACGTGGAAAAAACACCCAAACCTGCGTACATACGTGGCTGTTTTGTGAACAATCGCGTATGAGGTAGCAAATGAGTTTTTCTAAGGCAAATAATGATCAAAACTCTTGTTTTTTGTGTAGGATGGTGTTAGAGTGGAGGGAGAGAGAACATGGTGATGTGGAAGTGGCCGTGCAAGGTGATTTAATGGCCCAACAAGAATTAGGTGCTTGTGGTTTGTATAATTTTTGGTGTCTTGGAAGCCTGAGGGCCAAACCAAGACTCCTCCGGATGCTAGTGGATTACTGGGATCCAGACTCTGAGAGTTTTCACATTGACGGGATGTCAATCAGCATAGAAGTTGAGGACATATACTTTATGACTAGTTTATCCCGACGAGGAAAGGTGGTAAATCTTCGATCTCGTGGGCCAGGAGGTGGATTGAATATTGATGAGTACATTGCGTTGTACTGATTTTCGGACATGGAAAAGGTTGGGATTCAAATCCCAACAAACTCTATCCAGGTTCTGGGATTGAAGGCCATACTATTGGCATTAGGTAGGATAGTCGGATTAGCTTCACTCCACCAGGCCTCTCGACCATTGATGTTCTATGCGGTGGAGTGTATGAGACCCACAATGTATGACTAGAGCACTGCGTTATTGAGAACCATGAAGTAGCAGCTCAGTGAATGCAAGATGGCAAGGGTACGAAACTTCGGTTTCGGCAGCATACTAAGCACATTCTTCTTTGAGCGTGTACTAGGGCTAAGCCCTAGAGTGGACATTCCTCCACATGGATTTTGAGATCTGGTCCAACGATGTTAGGAAAATGTAATGCGCATACTAGGCGAAGGTAGGGTGGCTAACCCCTACCTAACAGACTTCTTTCCATGGTAGCGGAGGTAGATCATTGCCATCGATGACTACCCCTATGCAGGGATAGACTTCTGTGGAGATCCGAACATGCCCCTACCACCAGGAGTGATATATGAAGACATAGGTAACAAATCCCAAACCCACTTTTTAAGTTTTTGAATTATTAAATATTTTTTTTGTTTTTTGAGATATTGACTCAAAAGACATGTTTTGGTGTGACGACACATAGTGAAAATCTATCATGTGTATGCAGATGTTGGACCATGATGACCAAATGGTTTCCCTTGTCATAGACGAAGGGGAAGAGGAGACGATATCATGGGTGCGGATGTGGAGCGGACACTCCAAAGCATTCACACAAACTTCGTACGCTTGACACACAAGGTGCCCATGGCACAATTTGAGGACTTGCCTGAGGCCATGCAGCGCCAGGTGGTTGGTATACCACGAGCATGGGTTCAATTATTCTGACGACTAGCCAAATCCATAGTGTGCTACCACGATCAGAACCCCCCTCCTCCTCCACAGGCTTAGAGACCTGAGAGTATTCCTTTTTGTATGACCGTGTATTATATTTTGGTGGCTCGGAAGCCCCGATTTTGTATTATGACGTCACTTTTTGGATGTTAATGAAAAACTTTTATAATGATCGGTTTTATTTATTTACATGTGTGCAAAAATGTATGTTTGTGATATGCTTATGGTCTATGAAACAAATGCCAATCTAACACATAGTTAGCATATGAGTTAGCAACTTGATTAAAAATTCTTGAAACATGAATGTATGTTATATTCTCAAATTGTCGTTCTAGCAATCTCACACATAAGAATCTTCATAATAAAATTGGATCCCTATTATGATACAAGCCATTAAGATGTGAAACCACTAACTACGAATCAAGACATACCTCAAGAGAAAGAACACCATGTGAAATGGCATCACGCAATAACTCAATAATGGCACTATATTCAGCAACATTGTTCAAAGAAGGTCGTAAACATACGCCTCCTGAAGACAATACTTGACCCGTAGGAGTATAAATCACCCAAGCAGCCGAAGTTGAGTTTTGAGTGTGATGGCTAGCACCATCGACGAATCCTATATAAAAGGAATACTCCACCGACATCTGCCATAAGAAATGGAAGCTAATCAACAAACCCGATCACCATAAGAAAACCTAACTATGCAATTCAAAAACTGTACAATAATATACTACAATCAGCCTTGGCTGAAGATCATGCATAGTATTTTTTAAGATAGAGCCCATTTCTAGGCTCCGCCAAGGCTCTCCCTTCATAATCCACTAGCTCATATGCGCCCTTCTCTAACACATGTTTGACCACGTAAGGACCATGCTACATGGGATTAAAATTCCCTACCCCCAAGGGTTCTTTAGCTTGATCCCACAAAAGGACCAAATCACCTTCACTAAACTTCCTCGAATAGACAGACTTGTCATATTGGACCTTGACATGACGCTTATTTACTTGTAGAGCCACTAAGGCATCTCGGCATTGCTCATCAAGCTGCTCTAAGTCAACCAAACGTTCTTCCAATGTGGAAGTGTCTGATAAAATCTCTATAGCTAGCTTCAGCGAAGGGATTTCACATTCAACCGGTAAGACAAACTCCACCCCATGTACAAGCTGATATGGAGAGAAACCGGTGGCAGTCTTAACCGCGGTCCTATAGGCCCACAAAGTAGGATATAACATGATATGCCAATTCGTCTTGCTTTATGCGATGGTTCATTGGAGAATGGACTTAAGTGATTATTCACTACTTCAACCTGTCCATTCGCCTGAGGGTAATAAGAAGAGGGGTTCTCTTGCTTATACCCTAACTTTAAAGCCAACTCTTCCATCATTCTATTCTGAAAATTCCTACCATGGTCAGTGACAAGCTCTTTCACAATGCCGAACCGAATAATAATTTGGTTGAAAACAAAATTCACGGTTGTCTCACTGTCAGATTTAACAGTGGGCATAGCCTCTGCCCATTTCATGAAATAATCGACAGCCATTGTAATGTGATGATGCCCCCCAGCCGAAGCTGGGTTGCAATCCATAAAGTAAATCCCCCACTTGGTGAAGGGACCAGCGATGACAATAGGATGTAACGGGGCTAGATGCGAGCGCATATTGCGTGCAAACACCTGGAAAGGGTGACACTTCTTGACCGCATTAACACAATCTTTGAAGATCGACGGCTAAAAATATCCTACTCTCAAGATTTTTTGGGTTGTAGAAATCCCAGATAAATGACCACCACATGCCCCTCCATGGAAATCATTCAGCACAACCTCAGCCTCATCATGGGTTAAACAATGATGAAAAATGGAATCTACCCCATGGCGGTACAAAGTGTTGTCCACTATAAGGTAGTTCTTAGCTACATGACGTAATCGTTGTCGCTCATCCCGTGAAAGGTGAGTAGGGACCTTCAACATTTGCAAATATACAATGATATCCCCATACCACGGGTGCAAAGTTGAGATAAGGAAAATATGCTCATCGACAAATGTATCCTCATGATAAACCTCTTCCTCCTCTAAACTTGGAAAATCAGATATGAGCTTCGCAAATATCAACGATTTATTCGACTTTGCCGAAACAAATTCGATATCAAACTCTTACAAAATAACAATCCATTTATTGTATTTTCCCCCAATCATCCTTCTAGTGAGGACGAACTGAAACGGATTGATATGAGCTACAACCAAGGTTCAGCGAAGGAGAATGGAATGTCTCAATCTCTGAACCGCATGAACGGTGGCCAAGGAAAGCTTCTCCACATGGGAATAATGGATTTCCGCATCAATAAGGTTTTGGCTCAAATAATATATGACATGCTCGTGGAGCTCCTCATCCTCCTGAACCAAAACCATACCAACCGTCTCCATGGACGCGGCCACATAAATCAAAAAATCACGTCTATAGTCAGATGGACTAAGCACGGGGGCCAATGCTAAGGCTTACTTAAGATCATCAAAGGACTCATGGGCTTGCTCATCCCAGCAAAAAGGAGTATCCTTATTTAAAAGACACATAAATCCTTTAGTCAAGTTGGAAAAATTAACTAGGAATCTCCGCAAGAAATTTTCCATGCCTTGCAAACACTGAAGGTGTCTAATATTACGCGGGGGAGACAATTGAAGTATTGCCTCAACCTTTATGGGATCGACTCTTATAACCTCCCTTGATACGATGAACCCTAGCAAGCGACCAACAGTCATGCAAAAGATGCACTTATGAGGATTTAACTGAACCTGGTAATGATGGCATCTTTCAAATACTAATCTCAAAGGGTATGGATGACACACTCTCAAACAAGAATGAGTAGCAAGTTCATACAAATACACTTTGATAATCATTTTCAGATCATGAAAAATTAAGGTCATAGCCCGCTGAAAAGTAGCTCCGGCATTTTTAAGGTCGAAAGGCATCTTCCGATATGCAAAAGTACCCCAAGGACAGATAAATGCAATCTTATGTTGATCCTCGGGTTTGATCTGAATCTAATTATATCCAGAAAAACTATCCATGAAGGAGAATACCTCGCTTCCCGCACACTCATCCAAAATCTAATCAATAAATGGTGTGAGAAAATTATCCTTAGGACAAGCATGATTTAAATCACGAAAATCAGTGCATATATGGATCGCTCCCTGCTTCTTATCAACCAGAACGGGATTCAAAACCCACTCCGTCAGGGGAACGGGATAGATAAAACCGGCTTCTAACAGTTTCTCTATCTCAGCCTTAATGGCGGGTGCTTTTCTAGGGTTCAATGCACGCAAACGTTTTCGAACCGGCTTCACATCTAGGTAAGTCTTAATCTCATGTTCGACAATACGAGGGTCAATACCTGGCATTTCCTCATATGACCAAGCAAATATGTCACGAAACTCTTTAAATATCTCGGTATACTCCTTGATCTCATCAGGGGAACAACTTGCCCCAATGTAGATGTTCTCAACTTTTCCAGGATCGCGAGAAATATTGATAGGAATAGTAGGTGATAAATTCACCATGTTCTGATTGGCCATCTGACCAGGAGAGCTCAATGGAACCACGGGACTACCAATATTCTCACTAAGAATCTCCCTAAATTCATCACATCCATGCAGTCGAGTTCAGGAAGAAAATATGATCGATGATGTAATTCTTCGCAAGGTGGCTCAACCCCAGACATGGCCTCAATAATGGCTTCATCCGATGGAAAAATATCGTCGAGGCAATCATGTGTGTGAGAGGACTCAACTTCCCATGCAGGAAGCACATACGAGTCCTCCTCCTCCGTCTGCAAAGAGGAAGGACTAGACTCTGCAACTTGACCAATATTTGCTTGATATGCTACCATCATTGCAGGAAATGGCACATCCGTTTCGATAGGTCTAATCGAAGGATTCAGTGAAGGAATAATCCAAGGATCTTACATATGGGTAGTGCGAAAAGACACAAAATTCAATGAGGACGAAGCCCCACCAAAACTAGATCCGATCATAAGAACGGGCGCAGGGCAACTAAAAGTTCCCATAAGAGATAGATACATACCCACACCCACACTCCTAGTTGTTAGCTAAGAATGATCGATAATCGGGATAGAAGTTCTCGATGATGCATTAACACTTGGATTACAGAATAACGTCTGATCAATCATAACGATCTTCCCATTAAATGGAAAGCATACCACTCGAAAGAGAGAAGAGGCTACGGCTTGCATACTATACATCCAATTTCGGCCCAGCAAAATATTGTAGTCAAGGGGCGCATCAACCACCTCGACCTCGATCGCGACGGTCTTCCCTCCCAATTGGACCTTAAGAGAAGAAAGAATCCAGTGCAGCCAAAATGATCTGCCATCAAAAGCTGTCAACATAGTAGCAGATTGAGAGAACTTAGGAGAACCCAAACCCTTCGAACATGACAAAGACATCATGGAAGCAGCAGCACCTTCATCAATAACAGTTTTGATTGTCATATTAAGACACTCTACATGAATCAAAAGAGACACGTAGTAAGGTAATCGAGGTTGTATTCCCATGGTTTCAAATTTGATGATAGAAGAAGAGTTATCATCATTAACCCTAAGAGTAGAAATCAAGGCTCTCCTCTGTGGAGGACAAGTCTAAAGTACTTAAGCGCGTACATTGCACAAGAAGTTTGGCCCAAATCCTCGACAACGGAATAGTTCTGGGAAGCTCGGGCATTAGGAATGCCAGGTGCAACTTCAAGTTTATACGTAGATTTTTCAATACACAAAAGGTCGGGTGGAGCAGGTTCCTTTCCAACGTCCAGTTGTGATGACCCATAATCCTTCGCGCAAGTCACAACCTTAGTAGCACGCACCATGTTGATGCAACCATGACCAGTATTGGCCTCTGGCGGATTTTGATCTCCACTCAATGCACAATGAGGATCAATGGTCCTTGAGTTCATATTTTGATTGTTGGGTAGAGGATTAGTTAGAACGGTTGGGCCCTGTGATATGAACCTCGAGGCATCTTCCATATGAGGGCACAAGTGAGTGAGGTGGTCCTCCTTACATAACTTGCAAGGAAACTTTACCTTACGTTTAGTCTGCTTGTCCCCCCGAGCATTACGAACGTTCTTGTCATTATAATTAGCATTTTCTTTCTTATTCCCACCCTTATGATTATTTTTCCCTTTTTTCTTATTCCTTCCAAGCTGTTGGTTGCCCTTCTGGTCCGACGATTACACAGAAATTACACTCGTAGATTGGGTAGGTTGAGATGAATCTGTGGCTTGTCCCGATGCGGATTGATTAATTCACAATTGGCTCACTTGTTTCACAACCGAATCCATAGGTTTGGTACTTGTACAGCCCACAATGCCATCAACATGTGGCCCAGGTTTGATCTTGGGATCGAAACTAGATCGCGGAGCATTAGGTATAATCTCATACAAAAGTATGGATTGAGCATAGATCAAATCCAAATCTTGTGCCCTAAAGATTGCTTGTTCCTCGTTTTGGACTCCGTATGTAGAAACATCCTTCGTGATGTAAGGTAACAACGAATTGAGGAACCACTCAAGGAGAAATTCTGGTGGTATAAAGGCTTTAATCAACCGCTTCTGTCTACGCCACTCTTGAATATGATCCGAGATATGTGTGGCTTTTCTTGTCGAAATGTTGACAAGAGTTCAGTACCAACGTCATAATGTATGGGTAGTTGAAAGTGATTAAGGAAATTCATGGCAAGGTCATCAAATAAAATGTATGCCCCCCTTGGTAACTCTATATACCATTTCACTACAAGCCTTGTGAGGGTGAATTGAAATAGCCTCAAATGGATTGAATCGTCATGTAAGGAATTGGAAGAGCACCAAATGTGAAAAGTAGTGACATGCTCACTACTTTTCACATTTGGTAAGGCAACTAAGGTCACCTCAATATAATCAATGCTCAAGCGAATAGTCGCAGGTGGGATTGACCGTATGGGTAGGGTAGAAAAGCCTGAAACTCTCGAAAGAGCCCCCAGATACGAATACAATCTTGCAAATATCTCCGGTGCTACTAAATGAATAATTTAGTGGTCTTGGATAATTTACTCAAAATGAACTATTCCAAGACCCTAAAACCTAATCTTATTGGTGCACCCTATAAAAGGGAAGAGTGTAATTCATTTTATTATGTGTTGATTTTAACTGGCTTATTACTCAAAACGGAAATTGGTCGTGCAACTAATGATGTTATGACACAACAAGAAGTAAAATGCACACCTAACAATCAATGCAAATGCATTGTGTCAAATGAAGAACAGGGTATGCTACTACGTGAAGTGCAAAATTTTCCTTCAAATGAATATGCAATCATTCCTATATGAAAATCTGACTAATACTCTCTAAGAAAACCTAATGCAAGTACCATGCAAATGCAAAATGCAAACAATGCATAATGATGCAAAAAGAAAATATTTTTGTATTTTTTGAATTAAATGAGATAAAAAGCAAAAGTATGAATCTACAACCCCTAGACTCTGCAAGCACTACTAGACAGCACCCAAGCAAAGCACCAAGGTAAAAGAGACCTAATGCACTAATCCCAAAACAAAAAATAGAAAATGAAATGACAAGAACATTTTCAAAAATTTAAACTAAAAAGCATCTCTAGTCAGAAACAGGGGTGTATACAGATTCTAGAAGCATCCAAGAAGACTCAGCAATCATCCAAACTCACCCAAAAACACTTACTCTTCCCCAAAAAGGAAAAAATCAAGGCATACGTGACTGTTTGCATAAAATCCGCATATATACGTGGCTATTCTAGGAAAACCCGTGTGTACACATGATTGTGAAGGCAAAACCCGCATATAGGAAGAAAAAGAGATAAAAAAGAAGTCAAAAAGACAAGCTGAGACAAAATTTACTCCTGTAAGACACTACAGGGCAAACATGCCCCCAGACCTGACTCAGAAACAAAGAAATCAAAGCAATTCAAGAACACTGAATGCCGATAAAACCCCTAAAGGAAATGACTAGGAACTCCCCAGTATGGTTGCCAATTCTGTTACAGACAAAACTTCCTATGGCTTGGGGTGTACCACAATAGACAGAGTAACCACAGAAATCAATCCCTTCCCAATATGCAAGAGAAATAAAACATCTAACACTAAAGGATCTTGAAACATACCTTATTCCTGATGGTTGATGTAGATCCCTGTTGAGCTTTTCCAATCCTGCTTGTGTTAACAATTTGCTCTCTCAACAATTAGCAAACAAGACAAGCATGCTATATAATGGTGTTAGACCTCCTCTAGCATATATAATCGATAATGTATAAGCAATTAAAATCATCCATGGATTCAATATTCATTTAAATGCACATGATTGGATAGGAAAAGAGATTTCTATTAATATAAATCAGAGATTACAAGAATGACAACCTTTGTCGACACGTCTGCGAACCAGAGAAACTGATTCCTCCACTTGGGCCTCCACCACCTCAATCCTCCATCTCTCGATAGCAAGCTCACAAGAAAAGGTAATCTTGGGAAGAACACCAAGTGCTCCAAGAGACAAAGGTATGGAGACTCAAGTATAAGCTACAGAAATAATGGACTATAGTTTTCTTTCTCTTCAATTCCTCTTTTCTTTAATGTATCCAAAGGGTTCCTTATATAGTGCTTCAATGGGGTAATGGTAGGTCAAATCCAAGCAATCTCGAGGCATATGGAAGGCCAAGAGACAAGTGACTCAGATCCACATCAAGGAAAACTCCAAAATATTTGGCCTTTTGCACACATCCTGATGTACGCGGGTTTAGGGGGCATATCCACGTATATACACGAGAAAGGGTTTAAAAGTCACGTATAGAAAATAACATGTGTTTTTAGGGATGATCTTGGAAACATTAAAGGTACAAAAATAGTCCATGGGGTACAAAGAGCCTGCAGAGGGACAGGGAAGGTTATAAATGTGTGATCTACCATGTGTGGTAAAATCAGCCATAACACCCCCCCATACGTCAGGTTTCCAACAATGCCACAGCTAGAGCTGTAGTGAGCTACAACATCATTAACGACTTGGTTCAAAAACCTATGTCCATGTCCTCTTTTGAGGTACTTAAAACTTTACCAATGCAGTGAAAAGACTTACTAGCTGCCCTCGGTGTCGTAGACCCCTCCAACTCAAAGTTGGTCACTTTCAACACACATAACGGAGAGCCCTGGATGCCATCAACCATTTCCTTCCAAATTTCGATATCCATTCAAAATTTGGGTGTACACCGGTGCATTGTTGATGAGGGGGCATCCACTTGTGTTATGTAAACCTTAGTCTAGAAAAAAATTGGGTCCCCAATCCTGCAACCATCCACCACTAGTATGCAGGCTTATGATGGCCATCCCACAAAATCCCAAGGTATCCTTCCACATGTCCCCATAACATTAGCTGGGAAAACAGTACTGATCGACATAGAGGTTGTCAATGCACAGTTGGACTATAACCTTCTCCTAGGAAGGAGTTATATGTATTCGATGAGAGTCATAACATCCACTATTTTCCACCTCATGATGTTCCCTAATGATGGGAATATCATGACGGTTGACCAACTAAATTATCACGATCTGCAGGGGCTAACGACACCAGCCAACGTTATCCCTGCGGTTGACACTACCATCGACAGCACAGCCACCTCCCCACTATTGAATGTAGGCCTTGGATTATTTGTCGACACCTCCATGATGGATTCCTTGCCCTTTGTGTCACCACCACCAACACCAAGCGAGATTGCAGATTTGTGCATGATCTCATCCAGCACTACTGCACCTAAACTCAAACAGTAGCCACAACACCAACCACAGCTGCAGCACCATCTGCAGCCGCAACTCCAACCACAGCCATAGCACCAATGACAGCCCCAGCGCCATCCACAACCGCAGCCGCAACTGCAACATCATCCACAGCCACAGCCACAATATCAACCCCAGCCACAACCACAAGCGCATCCCCAAATGAACTCACCAGGGAACTATTGGGGCTCCTTCCCATTCGATACAATTCCCTTCCTATTTCCCCCATCTGGCATTGTAAGTAAGCTAGTAATGGCCACCTTAAACTTACCCAACTTCACATTATGGATTCCCATGTGGTACCTCAATCCACCAGCCCAACCCCTGATGCCCCAAGTTGTGTTGACCCCTTTTCAAGCCATTGCAATCGAATCACATCCTCCACCTTGCCCACAAAAACCAATCACTGCACTTGCACCTACCGTGCCCCACCCAAAAAGGGCTAGGGGAAAAATGCAAAAGCAACAACTGAACCCCGACAGACCAGGCCATGCGCCATGTGCAATGAATAGGGTCATGCAACTCAAAACTGTCCTAAAATTTCCATGCTCTGTGCACATTTATATTCCATCGATACAACAAAAAACATCCCTATGGTTGAACTCCCAAGTGGGCCAACAACGAAAAACAAGTCTTTGAGGATGAACCATGCTTGCGCCCTTTGCAGATTGTATGGACACTATTATCACCACTGCCAGGACTTGTCCGATTTTCAAATAGCCCTAGCTAACATTTGACAACATGCCCTTGAATCTGAGATCACTCTGATCGAAGAAATCCACCCCCTTCTTCAGACACCATGTCCATCTACATGGTGTCCAGTTCCACAGACCCGCTTATCCATGCAGTCACCGACAGTCCCTCGAATCCGTCCCATCAGTGCTTCTACAATGACAAGGAGATACTTGAAGCCTTAACCTCTCTTGAATACACTTGGGATGACATGCACCATCACTCAGTCTTCATCCCCAAAGGACCTATGTCACTATCAGATCAGTTTTCAGTGGAGACCAAGGATTTCATTCATGGGAAAATTGACTAGTTCAAAAATCCCATTTCGACACCTGATGCTTTCGAAGAAGGGATCATGGCCAATATCCCACCAACCATTAAAATCAACATCTCAACCAAATTAGATATTTTTGAGGAAATCATGCTGGGGGCATCCTGCTCCACTGAGGAAGTCGCTTCCTACAAAGCGCTCTTCCAAGAATTTTGTGATATCTTTTCCTGGTCCTACACTGAAATTCCTGAATTGGATCCGTTAATTGTTGAGCACCATATCGACACATGGCCTGATGTGGTACCCGTGCACCAAAAGCAATGACCGATCCATCCTTCCAAAGCTGTTGCGGTTAAGGCAGAAATTGAGAAGCTACGCATAGCCGGCTTCATTTACCCCATTACTTACACAACATGGGTTTCAAATCCTGTGCCTGTGAATTAAAAACAGGGTACCATTCGTGTCTGTACAGACTTCTACGATCTGAATTGTGCATGTCCCAAAGACAACTTCCCAACACCCTTCATTGATCAGATCATCGACGCGTGTGCTAGACATGAAGTCTTTTCCTTCATGGATGGCTTTTCTGGATACAACCAAATTCGGATCCAGAAATAAGATCGTTACAAGACCGCATTTACAACCCCTTGTGGCACATTCACATATCAAGTAATTCCATTTGGTCTAAATAATGTTGGAGCCACCTTCCAGCGTGCCATGATGTATTGTTTCCATGACCTCATCCACATCATATTGGTCTACCTAGATGACCTTACTGCTCGATCACGAAAGTGAGCACAACACATAGATGACTTGCGACAAGTATTTTTGTGATGTCATAAGTACAAAATTCTCTTGAACCCCCTAAAGTGCGTTTTTTGTTTCCCAACAGTTCGTCTTCTTGGGTTCATCGTATCCCACAAAGGGATAACGTTTAACCCTCTCAAAGTTCAAGCTATCCTTGATCTCCCTTCACCACGAACTCTGCGCCAACTACAGAGCCTCCAAGGCAAGGCCAACTTCCTTCACCACTTTGTACCAGAGTATGCGATGAAAGCCCACAAATTCATACCCCTGCTCTGTACCAACATTCCCTTTGTTTGGGATCAACAGGTGCAGGAATCATTTGACGCACTCAAACAAGCCATGGCTTCCGCACCATTACTCTTGGCACCTAACTTCATTCTTTATGTGTCGTCCTCAGAAAATTCCATTGTCTGAGTCTTGGTCCAGGAAGATGATGCTCGTCAAGAGCACATAATTTATTATGTTAGCCAAACGCTGACAGGTCCCCCACTGCGATATTCACTCAAGGAGAAATTGACCCTCATAGTTGTTTTCTTGGCTCAAAAATTGTGCCACTACATTATTTCAAACCATACCTGAGTAGTGGCTGATTCCAACCCAATGTGGTACCTCTTAAGCTGCCACCTCCTACAAGGCCGCGCGGCCAAGTGGGTAGTCGTTCTCCAAGAGTTTGACTTGGAGTTTGTTTCCCCGAAAAGCATAAAGGCACTAGCGTTGGCCGCGCTCATGACAGATCTGTCTCCATTGACCACATCATCACCACCTAAGGACAACCTTTCCGATGACTTCCTATTCATCATATCCATGGAAGACCCATGGTATGGGGGCATCCTTTTGTATTTACACACCCAAAAGTTCACATCCCACTTAAACTATGGAGATAGGCGATACATTCGACATCAAGCCGCTTGCCACCTTCTTATTGGAGATACTTTATATCGTTGGGGCATCAACACCATCTTACTGCATTGCCTCACCCATGACGAGGCCGAGACAGTCCTTAATGACTGTCATAGTGGAGCCTACGATGGCCACCTTTCGGGTCTGGAAACCACCTAGAATATTCTACGTGCTGGCTACTTTTGACCTTCCATCTTTTCTAATTGCATCGAGGCAGTCAAACACTGTCGCAACTGTTAGCTCTTTTCCTTAAAGGCAAGAACTCCCCGTGCACCACCACACCAGGGGCGACATCACTAGCTGCTAGTCAGAGTCATTTGGGGTTAGTTTGAGACACTGTTCACACCACCAGGTTCATTTTTCCATCCTCTGTCTTTTTCTGAGACCCTTGTCTCATGCTCCCACTATGATTTTTTGGTCCTTTACCAGAAGTCACCCCAATTTGCGCACCATCACGTGAATCTCCCTTTGTATGTATTGGCATGTTCATGAGCCATCCGCTCCATCCATACGACCACTTTGGACCACCTTCTGTTGTCACACAACGGGGCACCAATAGTGCCCCCTTGCTTGGTTGACCATTACAGAGTTTCTGTATAGCTCTTTTTTTACTCCTAAAAGAATGAAAAGATTGCAGAGCACCTTTTCTTCTTTTCCCGCTCATTAAAGTATAGGAAAGGGTGTCTACATTGTCTCATTTATCTCCTTTTACAGACTATGTAGACTACCATATGAAAAGGACCACCTTGGCACATTCAAAGCCAAGAACTTTTCCCTCTGCATCCTATTATGTTTTCACAGGAATTGGGACCGAACTCTATGAAAAATCTCACAATGGGTTGTTTTAAGCTCTTTTCCAGCCTTCTCACAAAGAAAATATTACCGAGCAAACTTGATTTCGTCCATGCTCATAAAAATATTTGAATGATTGTCCAGTCTATATAGGTTTAACCTTTTTCGACCTAATTGGACTACCAATGGTAAAGAAGTCTCCCACCCCCTCAAAGGATGGGAGAGCTCTCCTATGTACACTTTTAACCTTTTTGGGGTACAGGAGACTATCAATGAAAAAGAGACCCCACTGGAGTATTCTTCATGCTTTCAGACTCTCTAAAATTGAAAGCACCATCGAGCATTTACTTTCTTGGGCTCGCTAAAAATCCACAATATCATACCATAACAGTGTCTCTAGACACCACCCCACATGTAACAGTTTGGCAACATTCCCACTTTGGGTCACCTTTGTTCAAAGTATTATGTGATGAGTATCCCTTGGATCCCATAAACACCAAAAGTGTCTACCCCCCCCAAGTATTTCCCATCTGCAATTACATTTCTGGCATTACATCTATGATCCCTCTCTTATGATTCAGTTTCATTTGCTACCAGGTCATCCCTACCGTCATACTCCCTCTCTTATGAGTCAGTTTCATTTGCTACCAGGTCATCCCTACTGTCATACTCTGAACAAAGGAAGTTTGAGTCCCCTATACACCTTCTACCCCTATTCCCCAATTCAATGTGTCAGTCCCCATATTATCTCACACCCTTAGTTATCTCCCTCGCGCTTCTAGTTAGGGAAACATCATCGCCTTTATCAGTGGCAGGTCTCCCTCTATCGATGACCACACATATATTCCAGAGGATAGACCTAGAGGTCCCTGTATTCTGGTTTCATTAACCTCATTGATGAGTTCCTTGGACCACTTGAGAGGAGTCCTTAGTGCCTCTCGGGATGGTTGTGTCTCACGTGCTCGACTCTAGCTACATCATCGCACCATTGAGATTCGTATAGGGTATTGGTCTGTGTAGTATTTGGTCGAAGACCCCAGATGTCACCTGACTCTAGCACATTTATGAGTCTATTGAGGGACCCAAATAGGTTCATGTCCCTTATGATTTCCGGGTTACGTTGGAGACAGCGTTCAGAAGCCCCAAAATAGTGCTTCGGTATAGATTCGTGATTGATGCAGCATAGTGTACCATAGAGACTCTGACTCTACGTCAATGAGTCCCTACAGTTATGTATTTTTCTAGATCCAGCAGACCATCAGTTATGAAGATATAGCATTCCATTATAATTCCATGGGTCCAATATAGAAATTCTTCAAATCAGTATTGTATTTCAGCCTCTTATTGAGGCAACCACTACATAACAACAGTTGTACATGATCGGATCTTGCATTTTGGATCCTAGATCACATTATTCTTTTGACATTGTTACGAGCATGGGGATTCCTGCCTCGCCCATATACATGTTGCATATTCATTGTATCTCACCCATTGATGGGAACCAACATTAATACAAAAACCAAAGCCACCATGTCCCGAATCAGGAAGCACCACCTCTCCCCAGATATCATTTGATGTCCATCGGCCATATGATGAGCTCCCTCACACATCAGGGGACAATTTGTTAACCCAAAAAATACCCAACTTGCTACATATGGTTTACACCACATGAAGACATCCATTTCCTAACCCCTATTGACCCCCACACCCTTGCTTAACCTATGTTTTCCCCTCAAAGGCTCAAAAAACATTAAAAAGGGGCTGAACCAGAAAGGAGCCAGAAATAGCTTACCAAGGGGCTGAACCCCTCAAAAAGGGGCTAAAACCCCTAAAAGGGACTAAAAACCCCAAAGGGAGCTAAAAAGAGGTAGAAAGGGGCTTAAAATCCTAGAAAGGGCTTAAAACCCTGACCAAGGGCTAAAAACCCTAAAACTTGAGAAAAGACTGTAAATACAGGGGTGGGGGTCACTCTCAAAACACTCATTCTCTGCCTACCATTACTCTGCCCATATGAGTGCCTTGAGGAGCCATCTCTCTCAAGCCATTCATCCCTCTCATTCCACTTGCTCCATTAGCCATACTCCATGTGTGTTGAGCATTGCTCCACAGCACCCAAATCTGTAGAGAGGTAGCTTCCTGAGCTAGGGAATGGTGGGCCCATCTTCCAGAAAGATCTAAGGTATAATGGTATTAATGCTTTATTGTTATTTAGGTTATGATTTAGCTGCTCATATTTTGTTAATTACTAATTGGTAACATAACAATATTGTTGATGAACAAGAATATTTAAGGGAGAGTATTATAGTAATGTTTGTTACCATATGGATAAGCATATAGAGTGAATAAGTCTATACACTCTTGTAGATTGTATTTCATAAAATTCATGAAGCTGGAAGGAAGTAAGAGTGATCATCGGTTCCTTATCCATAATTCAAGCAATGTATTTACTATATTTAGAATGTGTACTATGAATTGAATAGAAGAGTTGTGGGATCCCTTGCTTAGAGTAACTAGTTACCATATGTAGTTACTAAGGAAACGGTGACAACTAAAGAGGGCATAGTTACTAAGGAAATAGTGAGAACTAAAGAGGGAATGGAACCTACTATAAAGTAAAGAATATCCAAATCATAAGGATGATGGGTGAATCATCCTTGTGGGGAAGTGCACACATGCTTGTAAATTTTTCTCAATCTTAACCAACAACTTATGTGCAAGGAATGAGAGTAAGTAATGAAATTCCATTCACATAAAAGATGTCACTAGTGGAATAAGACATTCCAATATAAGGGCATGTCATGTGGGTTCAAAAACCATGGTAATAAATTCCATGTGAAGGGAAATAAAGTCTCATGATTAAATGAGGCTTAAGTGCATATACTAGACCTTGAAAATATTTCAGTGGAAATCGGAATGGCATTGATTGAAGCACTTTGAAATGTTATGAAATATAAGTAACACTATGTTGCAGCAAGGTTGTACCATGAAGAAAAGATGTAAAGAGATATGGTAATTCAACTACAAGTTGGGAACCATGAATTGTCAAGTTGAACTTGGATAGAACTTCTCAAGGTAAAGTGAGTATTAATACAATAATGGGGAAGATGCAAAGAAAACTCAAATTAGGAAAATATTCCTTCCATACTCAAGTGGAACTTGAGGACAACTAAAGATGGATAATGAAGTTGTGGAATTACTAAACAAACTGCATGAGGTTTAGAAGAGTGTTATAGAACAAATTGGGAGAAGATATCCATGAGACAAAATTTATAAATTGGTATATTCCTCACATTAAACTTATTTTGTTTATTACATAAGGATTTCATGATTTGCAAATAGCATGTATAACTGTTATAGATGTGAATTGCTACTTGGAGAGAAAATCACAACTAATGATCCCTTGTGTCCTGGGTAGAAAGGCCATGGATAGGATAATCTATGGCGTGGAAGAGGAAATTCCATGTTATTGAGAGGAATTGGAAAAGGAGAATCTCTTAGCTCTTCTCTTATTGTTATAATTATATTTTCTAAGTTTTATATGAAAAAAACTAAGGCATAGGAATTCTAGGAATGCAAGATATTAGATGGATGGAATCCATATGTACTAGTGGGAATATTATAAGATGATGCACAATGCATGTGAATATGCTTGTGCATACATATGAAATTGCAGGTTGGTAAAAGTGGTATAATTTTACATATGCAATAAGCCACAGGAGTTGATGATGATTGTATGACATAGAGATGGTTGAAGAATGGATGAAGATATTGATGAGGTGATTGCATATGACCTGTAACCTTGTAAAAAATGTTAGGATAATAAATATATGATCAACATGTTGGTGAAAGTATTATGCAATCATTCGCAAAAGGACAAATGATAAAATAACCTCAGAGGTGATGATAGCAGGCATGCATGTAACAAATTTATTTATGCTAATCACATCAGTGTTGAGAGGGGATTAGATAAGAAGCCCTTCATCCACATTTAAATATCATGAATTTATTTGCACATGATTTCTTAATATATTTGATTTAAATGATATCCCACTAGGTATGGTGTGGTATGGTGTGATAAAGGAAGGAATCCTTGTACCTATGACTATTTGGAATCTAGAAAGCATTCATCTGAAATTAAATATCATGCCATGTGTGTGTTGGTTATGAGTTAATAACCAAGGAAAGTCTAGACTTATGGTTCTGATTGTTGTAATGAATGTCATGTGAAACAATCATGGGTGAATCCATAGTGTTGTTAAATATGGAAAGGCTATAATGCTACACAAATGTCCAATGGTATCCCTACTTGTTTTGGTTTCCTACACTGTGACCTTCTTAGCGACACATAGAGATTATTAAAGGGGGGGATTTCGTGAGGGGACCATGGAGTGGTGAAAAGAAATTCCTTCTAGTATGCTTGAGGGACCATTTAGAAAAGAAAGGGTGTATCTTGATATTTGGTTGGGTAGAGAAGATGGTGTTTAGATGGTCATGCACGTATCAAGGAGGTGGTTAGATGATGTGTCAAGGAATTGACTAGACCTTCCAAATCATCATGAAGGAAAGCATGGCATGAAAATATGGTGTTCATGAATCAATGCAAAGGTGCAATATTGAGTGAAATGTGCATTAAAATAGTGTGTAAATACAATGGTGATGCACATATACATGTGGATACATATGTTAAAATGCATTGTGGGAATGCATGCTTCTTCCATATTCATTGAAATCAATATGATGATAGCTGAAATGATTAATTATTGGTAAATTTATAATTATGAGATCTTTCCATGAGTCATTGTGGATGCAATGAAGGAACTGCATGAAAGAGGTAGTCATGTTTTGATGGACTACGAGGATGTTTTGTTGGGAGAACAAAGTTGCGTGAGAAGGGTGTCTTGTATATGGTAGTGAGAGTAAGCCATAATGAAGACCAAGAATATTGAATGTACAATTGCAAATGGAAGGAGTGTGATTGTGTTATCATTAGTGTTGGAACATTTGTTCGATTGCATAGATAATCTGATCATATAATGTGATTTTATTACGATAATGATCCATGTAAATTGAAGGTATTTCATTGCATTTGAAATATTGACGACTAATAGTGATTCAACTATTTGTGTGTCATGATTATGAGATCACTCTAGGGGTTGTTGTAAATTTTACAATGTTAAATGATTATAAGAATAGATACTCACAACTTGTTTGCATTATTGAAAGCTTCATATTGCAAATACAATTGTCTTGGATATGGAAATGATTGTAAGTCCACAATGAATACTAGAATCTACTATGTGCAAGGACCAAACATTATGAGAAGAATATTACATTTGTGAAATATGGTTTCTATATGAAACATATGATTGAAATTATTATGATTATATCTCATGGTAATTGTATGTGTATAGTACAAATGAGATGATGGATATGTCTAGTAAGGATACATGACAGTTTCTTAGAGATTGCAAGAAATAGAGGGAATGCTACTATAATGACATCAAAACCCTTTAATATTCCTTTATCACCATAATCTATGTTATATTAGAGGTTTCTATTGGGATTTCCTAGAAATAAAAATTGTGAGTTGACACTCTTCTTGAAAGCTACAAAAATTAAGGGGATCCATAACCTTGAAAGGGTGTAGATAAGTATTGGGCCCATGGCATACTTTGTATTTTTTATGAATATATATGTTTTTGTTATGAAACTTGAATATGTGTCTATAGGTCAAGCATGTTTTCCTTTGATGATTGTAATAGGCATGTGTTGAAATGTTAAAGCGCCTTGGAGGTGATCCAAGCTAGTCCAAAAGAATGGTTGAGCATTATTGTCCAAGATAGTTGGAAACGAGACAAACTGGCCCTGAAGAGAAGGAATTATCGATGTAGATGAAAAATAAGGACATGGAACCTTGCTAAAAAGAAAGATAACACCAAGGATAATGTTATTATAAGGGGTAGGGAATTGTAATATCCTAATTTTTTCCCTTGGCATGTATCCAATCAAAGGATGTAAATCATAAAAATATGTTAAGTATGGATTCCTAGTATGGTGCTCAAGGCCAAGGCCCCACTAGTAAATGACATAGGCATGTTTAATGTAGATTTATTTATTGGGCCATTTGGTTGGCTTGGCATGATTGTCTCAAGCTATGTGAATGTTATGTTGGAAAATAATATAATAGGTCCAAGATGGTTTTGTAAGGAAACATTAAGAGAGGATGCAATTCCACTAAAGGGGAAGAGGAAAGGGGTTTCATGTGGGAGAGTAACCCTATGATGCCATGTGTCAACCCTATATCTCATCTAATTAAACCTTGTGCCTCAAATGAGCCAAATTTCATTCCCTCAACTTATTTTATTCAATCATTGAGTTTCTACGAGAGGTTGGTGAGAAGGTCCTCTCATGTAGTTATGAAAGCATGGGATGAATATTATTTCTAATATTGTAAAAGTATCTCCTCTTAGGATTAGAAGAAATTTCAGTTGTCTTGTCATCCATCCTTTTATCTCAATGGGATTCTATCGAGGGGTGTCTTGTGGAGGAGACCAGGAGAGAGGAGACCATGCAGGAGGCAAGACACAAAGTGGTTTATAAGAAGGGACAATAAATGTAAAGTGAGAAACTGAGTAGATTCTATGTTGTTCCTTACCTTATCCCATGACTAGATTGATTATAGAAACAAGTTGGTTATAGGTGTAACACCCCAGTTTTGACCCCATTTCATTAATGTGTATGATGTAAATATTATATGGAATCATGACAAGGAGCTCAAGGCCAAGGCCCTGTCATTCATTAATGTTTGGTATATAGGAGATCATGGTTGACGCCTATGGTTTATGTGCTAAGTCAAGAACATTTGTAAACATCATGTAAATATGCAAATTAATGAAAAACCCACAGCCAGCTATGTCAATGCAACGAAAAATGAGATGGGGGCATGATTTTCCAAAGGATAAGGGGGAGGGAATGTTAACCTTGAACCAGTTTGGGAAAAGCCATGTGTCATGGGGAAATCCCATCAAAACTATCAACTACCATTTTTCTTTTCTTTCTTCCCAACCATTTATTTCTACCAGAATGTGGTTGAGGTAGTTATTGTAGGGAAGGGGAAGAGTATGGGAAAATTTGAATTGGGCAGAGCACCCAGTTTTGAATGTCATGTTTTGACTTAATGGGAAAGAAAAACACCTAGAACTGTATGCCAGTTTCGCTCATACAATACGTCTTCATTTGGATTCACGTTTTGGGAGTTGCAGGATGTCTTGCTCATCCATCACCATTCTCTCCATTCGCGTGGAATCTCTTGTGGGGAAACTAAGTTCTTCCTATGTGTATCCTTCACGTTCTGCAAGTGTTTTCCCTGGGAGAGACTATGATTGTTGTGTGCAGTGTTATCTTGAACTACAGAGTGTATGAGACCATGTTACTCATGTTCTAGATTAAATCCGATGTTGCTGAGTCATCATGTAGTTGTTTTGTTGTGCACCTCGGTTCGGGTCTGAACTATGTACAAGACTTAGGAATGGGAGAGACGTAGAATATGCTTGATAAACCTAGTGTAGAACCTCACAATAAGACAAGAGTGGTTGGTGAACCTGCTATGCATATCCTAAAGAGTACTGGAAGGAAAGGTGTAGCCTGAGGAACTGTGGAGCAGAGAAGGGGACACTTCCTTATGTTGGGTGTGTAGGCAGTGGGGAAGTTAGGCCAGATAGGTCTTGTGAAGGTGTTCTTAGCTCTGTAGATGAGCTCACTAGCTTAGCAGTTCTTCCTACCCATTTCCTTAGAAGCCTGATAAACCTAGCTGGAAAGATGGCTTGGCTGGTAGCCTGATAAACCCAACTGGAAAGATTGCTTGGCTGGTAACCTGATAAACCCATCGACTATTGGCTTGGTTGTGTCTTGTTGCATTTGACCTTATGAGTAACCTTTGGGTAGGTATCCTAATAAACCCAGTAGTGAGATGGATTGACTGTGTATGGTCTGATAAACCCATATGCTAGCTTGACTGGTCCTTAAGATGAATGTTTCCTTGACTGTGAACAGTCTGTGAAGCCCAACTGGAAGGATGGCTTGGCTTTGCTAGTATCCTGATAAACTCATCTGTTGGCTTGGTTGTGAATTGTATAAACTTTGGCTATGTGTAAATCACTCCCTGTGTAAGCCTGATAAACCCAACTGTGTTGGCTTGACTGAGTTTTATTATATCCTTGGCTATGGGGAAGTTTGCTAGTGTTCCTTATTCCTTGGGGAAATCATGCATAGGTTGAATTTCCGCAGAATTTCCCTTCCTCAATTCCCTTTCTGCAACTTACGGGATGCGGGATTCAGGATGCAAAAATGTCGTTTGATGAAATATACTTTCTCCAATTTGCAAGATGCAAGATGCATGATGCAGAAATGCGCTTTGCAGAAGTTTGGACTCTGCATTTTCCCTTCCGCACTTTCCCTTCTACAATTTGCGAGATGCGAGATGTGGAATGTAGGATGCGGCTTCATAGATTTCGATTTTCCGCAATGGTCATTTCTGCATGCGGGATGCGGGAATGTGGAATGAGGGAATGCGGAATGCGGGATGCAGGATTGCGATATCACGATTTCCATAATTTTCGATCCTGCAACTCATGTTTTCCATGTCGTTGATTTTTGTGGGATGATTCTTAGCAATTGGTTGGATTCCAGATGCGAGACCATTTGTGATCATTGATTTACATTGCTATCTCTCTCCATCATTCGATCACCTCTTATATCGTTCCTTACAAATTGTCAAACTGATCAATGGAATATGGGAGGGAGGGTGATAGTGTTGGAAATGTCGAGAAGTGGGTTGCAGCCATGCCCTGTGTTTCGATGAATAGTAAAGGTTCTCGATGAAATTTTTAATTCCGCATGATAATGGGGTATGGGTATGCTACAGAGTGGTATCAAAGCTGTCGGTTGCAGCATTGGGCCTAGATGGACCAGTATGGATAGTGAAAGGGATAAGAATATCCTCAGATACCAGCATTGTAGTACGCTACAGAGTGGTATCTACAAAATGGTGCCAGCACTACAGCATGGTATCAGTGCTGTGGGTTGCAGCGTCGGGCCTGAAAGGACCAGGTTGAATAGTTAACAGAGTTGTTGGTTACAGCATTGGGCCTAGATAGGCCAGGTGACAGTAAATAATGGGTTTTAATTTTGAATTACTTTGTATCTAACAAATGGTGTTTGATAACACGTTTTGTAGAGTCATAGCGCATATTGGAAAAGTGGGTTGTTGGCTCAACCATGAGAACCTACACCATGAATGATGCACAGGATCCCTATGACCATGAGGAGGATGCTATGGGGGAAAATGTTCGAGTTGGAAATGTTGAGACAGAGTCTAATGGGAGGAGGTTTCAAGATACTCCTCCATATTTTATAGCCACCATGAGAAGCCTCATGGTGGAGATTCAAAGCTATAGGGCAGATAATGAAAGGTTGGTTAAAGCTTAGGAGGAGCAGAATCAGCTAAATGCAGCCATGCTGCAAAGTCTGACAGATATTTAGAGGCGGATGAACTCTAGGGACCAGACATTAAGGACAAAAGGCAGTAAGAGAACTGCTAGAAGGAGAAAGAGATCTCCTAGTGATTCATCTAACTCTAAAGGATCCAATAGTGATTCAAGTTCCTATTCTCACAGGAATGAGAGGAAGAGGCATTATCGAAACCATTCATGTGATGAGTTTAAGAAGGTGAGGCCACCTATCTACAATGGAGAGATAAAGAATGGTCAAGAAGTTGAAGCTTGGCTTCTTGGGATGAGGAAGTATTTCCAAGTTCAGGATTATTCAGGAAATATGAAGGCTAGAGTAGCCTTCTTCAATTTGACTGGAAGAGCATCCATATGGCGGGAGCACTTCAGGAAAGTGAAGAAGATTAATGAAAGGAAAATTGTATGGAGACAGTTCTAGCAATATTTCAAGTAGAAATACCTCTCTGACATGTACTATGATGACAAGATCAAAGAATTTCATGAGCTGAGATTGGGACAGCAGACCATGGAAGAGTATGAAAACAAGTTCTTGGAGCTGTTGAGATATGTCAAGTATATCAAGGATGAGAAAGTGAAAATCCATCATTTCTTGAGTGAATTGCCTTAGTATTACAAAGACAGAATTGAGTTTTATGAGCCTAGAACTATGGAAGAAGTAATAAGGAAAGCTAGGTATTGCTATGAGCAAAGCAGAGGAAAACCTAACTACCATAAGACATGGAAGGGAAGAAAGAATGAGAAGTCTAACCAAAGGAAGAAAGTTTTTAAACCTTCTAACTTCAGGAATCAGCAGAAGCAAGCATCCCAAGCTAAGAAGCAGCCAGGCAGAGTGGTGGGAGAAAAGCCAAGAGATCCATCGCAGATCCAAGAACCACTCCAATATTGTAGATGTGGAGGACCCCACATGTGCAGGAATTGTCCACTCACGAATGAGAGTGCAAGGCTAGCTTATAAACTTCAAGAGGTAGAAGAAGTGGGTCAAGTAGCAAGGGTCATCCCTAGGATCTATGCAGCACTGGAGGGCCGCTGAGAAGACCACCAATCGACTGTGGTTGAAGTTGTGGGTAAGGTTGCTGAGCAATCTATTTCTATTTTGATTGACCCTGGTTCTACGCACAGTTACATTGCTCCCAAAGTAGTGGAGATTTGTGCTTTCAAGAAAGTAAGGCATAGCAAATTGTGGTTAGTTCAGCTAGCCACTTGAACTAAGAGAAAGGTTAGTGAAGTGGTAGAGAAATTTCCATTGGTGATGAATGGATGGGTTACTTGTGTAGATCTAAATGTTCTATCCCTTGGTTCATATAATGTTCTCATTGGAATGGATTGGTTAGAAGCTCACAAGGTAAAGTTTGACTGTTACCATAAGACTTTTGAATGCATGGATGAAGAAGTGAACTCGAGAGTTGTAAGACGCATTCCAAAGGTAATTTCAGTGAGGCAGATTCTAGCAATGCAGTTGAAGAAATATTGTAGGAAGGGTTTCTAGATGTATGCAGCTCATATTGTGGAGGCAGCAGAGAATGAAGTTCTTAGTTTGGAGGACTTTCAAGCATTGCAAGAATTCAGGGATGTTTTTCCTGATGATATTCCATGGCTTCCTCCAAAGAGGGATGTTGATTTCACTATTGAAATTGTGCCATGAGAAGCACCAGTGTCCAAGACACCCTACAGGATGAGTACACCAAAAATGCTAGAGCTGAAGATGCAATTGCAAGATTTGTTGGAGAAGAAGTATATCAGGCCGAGTGCGTCTCCTTGGGGAGCACCAATTCTGTTTGTAAAGAAGAAAGATGATACACTTAGGTTGTGTATTGATTACAGAGAGCTGAAAAAATTCATTATGAAGAAAAAATATCATTTTCCTAGGATTGATGACCTTTTTGATCAACTGAGAGGAGCAAAGGTATTTTCCAAGATTGACTTGAGGTCTGGTTACCATCAAGTAACAATCAAGGATGAAGACATTCATACGACAACCTTCAAGACAAGGTATGGCCATTATGAGTTTGTAGTGGTACCATTTAGTCTCACAAATGCGCCAGCTACATTTATGTGCCTTATGAGCAGTGTCTTCAGCAGGTATTTGGAAAATTTTGTTCTTGTTTTCCTCGATGACATTCTTGTTTATTCTAAGAATGAGGAAGAGCATGAAGAGCATTTGATATTGAAATTACAATTTCTCAGGGAGCATCAGCTTTATGCAAAGCTGAGCAAGTGTGACCTCTATAAAGATAGAATTCAGTGCTTGGGTCACATTATCTCAGAAGAGGGTATATCTGTGGACCTTGACAAGATTGAACCATAATGAATTGGCATACTCCAAGAAATGTGACAGATGTAAGATCTTTTATGGGACTTGCAAGATACTACAGGAGATTCATTGAGGGATTCTCCAAGATTGCACATCATGTCACTTCTTTACAAAAGAAGGGAATATAGTTTGCATGGACACTAAGGTGTGAAGAAAGCTTCCAGAAGTTGAAGAATCTTCTCACAAGTGTACCAGTGTTGGAGATTGTCGACCCAAAAAAAAATATTGTGGTGTGTACTGATGCATGTGGTCACGGGCTTGAAGGAGCCCTTATGCAAGACAATCACATGATATGTTATGAGTCAAGAAATTTGAAGGAACATGAGAAGAACTATGCCACTCATGATCTAGAACTACATCCATAGTACATGCTCTCAAGATGTGGAGGCATTACTTGATGGGAAGAAGATTTGAGCTAAGGATAGACCATTGTGTTCTGAAGTATTTGTTTGATCAGCCTACTCTAAATTCCAGGAAATCTAGATGGCTGGAGTTTTTATGTGATTTCGATTTTGAAATCAAGCACATAAAGGGAAAAGAGAATAAGGTAGTTGATGCACTCAGCATGAAGGTGCAGGAAATGCATGCGGCATCCATTAGTATTTTCCAATCGGATTTGAGGCAACAGATTGTTAATCATGTTGTTGAAGATGAATTGAATGCACAAGTCATGGACAAGTTGCAGCAGCAAAGCCTTGAAAAGAAGTATTGGGGATATAAATTGGAAGAAGATGGAATTCTTACCTATAAGAACAAAATTTATATTCCAAATGTAGCATATTTGAGGAGAGTTGTTATGGATGAAATCCATCAAGCTCCATATTCTAGTCACCCAGGATATCAAAAGACAATTGCTACAGCTAGAAAGCAGTATTTTTGGCCAGGAATGAAAAAAGACATGGCTGAATATATTTCAAGGTGCCTGAAATGTCAGCAAGTAAAGGTTGAGCATCAACACCTAGCAGTTTTGTTGCAGCCTTTTCTAGTTTCGGAATGGAAATGGGAAGTTATTTCCATGGATTTTATTACAGGATTACTGATGACTTGGAGACAACATGATTCCATCATGGTTGTGGTTGACAAGTTAACAAAGGAAGCATGTTTTATACCGGTTAAGTCTACGCATAAGACTAATGACATTGCAAATATCTTCATGAAGGAGATTTTCAAATTGCATGGATTTCCAAAGGGAATAGTCTCTGACAAAGATGTCAAGTTCACTTCCAATTTTTGGAAGGGATTGTTTGCATATTTGGGTACAAAGCTGAACTTCGGCACCGCGTACCATCCTCAGACTGATGGGAAGACAAAGAGAGTTAACCAAGTTCTTGAATACATGCTTCGAATGTATGTGATGGACAAACCAACCAAGTGGGAATATTATTTGCACTTGGTAGAGTTTCCTTATAACAATGGACAGCAAGCATCCTTGGGGATGAGTCCATATGAAGCTTTGTATGGTAGGAGGTGTAGGACACCTGTGACTTGGGATAATCCAGTGAGCAGGGTTGTGCTTGGTCCAAAATTTATCAAGGAGATGGAGTAGGAGGTTGTAAGATCAGGCAGAATCAGAAAGCAGCCCAAGACAGACAGAAAAGCCATGCTAATAAGCATAGGGTGAACAGAGAGTTTAGTGATGGGGGTCATGTTTACCTTAGAGTGAGGGCAAAGAAAAGTTCCTTGAAACTTGGAAGTTGTGCAAAGTTGTCACCCAGATATTGTGGGTCGTTTGAAGTGCTTGAAAGAATAGGGCCAGTTGCATATAGACATGCATTTCCATCTAGCACTAGGGCTCATAATGTTTTTCATGTTTCTTTTCTTAAGAAATATATACATGACCCTAACCATGTGATAAATTCGGATGTGATTTAGGTGGAACCCGAGGGAGAATTTTGGATCAAGCCAATGCGCATCCTCGACAGGAAGGTCACCATGCTATGGAACCGATCCATAGGACATGTAAAGGTGCAGTGGGAGCACTACGGTCCTGAAGAGGCTACATGGGAGCTGGAGGATGCCCGATTGGCACATCCATTTTTGTTTGAATCTGCGGAGCACTGAGGGCAGTACCAGTGTAGCATTTTTGTTCAATTTTGTAAAGCACTGGGGACAGTGCTATTGAAGGGGGAGGGGAATGTAACACCCTGGTTATGACCCCGTTGCATTAATCTATATGATGTAAATATTATATGGAACCATGACAAGGATCTCAAGGCCAAGGCCATGTCATTGATTAATGTTTGGTATATAGACGATCATGGCTGATGCATATTGTTTCTGTGTTAAGTCAAACACATTTGTAAACATCATGTAAATATGAAAATTAATGAAAAACCCATAGCCAGCTATGTCAATGCAACGAAAAATGAGATGGGGCATGATTTTCCTAAGGATAAGGGGGAGGCAATGTTAACCTTGAACCAGTTTGGGAAAATCCATGTGTCATGGGGAAATCCCATCAAAACTGTCAACTACCCTTTTTCTTATCTTTCTTCCCAACCATTTATTTCTGCCAGAATGTGGTTGAGGTAGTTATTGCAGGGAAGGGGAAGAGTATGGGAAAATTCGAATTGGGAAGAGCACCCAGTTTTGAATGTCATGTTTTGACTTCATGGGAAAGAAAAACACCAAGAACCGTATGCCAGTTTCGCTCACTCATTACATCTTCATTTGGATTCACATTTTGGGGGTTGCGGGATGTCTTGCTCATCCATCATCATTCTCTCCATTTGTGTGGAAGCTCTTGGGGGGAAGTTGAGTTCTTCCTGTGTGTATCCTATGCGTTTTGCAAGTGTTTTCCCTTGGCAATACTGTGATTAATGTGTTGCAGCATTATACTAAACTACAGAGTGTATGAGACCTTGCTACTTGTGTTCCAGAGTAAAATTGATGTTGTTGAGTCTCCCTATGGTTATTGTGTTGTGCACCCTAGTTTGGGTCTAAACTATGTACAAGACTTAGGAATGGGAGAGACATAGAATGTGCTTGATAAACCTAGTGTGGAACCTCACAATAAGACAAGAGTGGATGGTGAACCTACTATGCACATCCCGAATAGCACTGAAAGGAAAGGTGTAGCCTGAGGGACTGTGGAGAAGAAAAGGGGACACTTTCTTGTGTTGGGTGTGTAGGCAGTGGGGAAGCCAGGCCAGATAGGTATTGTGAATGTGTTCTTAGTTTTTTAGATGAGCTCACTAGCTTAGCATTTCTTCCTACCCATTGCCTTCGAATCCTAATAAACCCAAATGGAAAGATGGCTTAGCTGGTATCCTAATAAACCCATATGTTGGATTGGCTGTGTCTTGTTTCCTTTGACCTTATGAGTAACCTTTGGCTAGGTAGGCTAATAAACCTAGTAGTGAGATGTCTTGACTATGTACAGTCTGGTAAACCCATCAGTTGGCTTGACTAGTCCTTAAGATGAATGTTTGATTGACTGTGAACAGTCTGTGAAACCCAACTGGAAGGATGGCTTGGCTTGGCTGATAACCTGATAAACCCATCTGTTGGCTTGGTTGTGACTTGTATCAACTTTGGCTATGTGTAAATCAATGCTTGTGTAATTGATCAATCCAACTGTGTTGGCTTGGCTGAGCTTCATTGTATCCTTGGCTGTGGGGAAGTCTGCTAGTGTTCCTTATTCCTTGGGGAAATCATGCCCAGCTCGGGGGTGGCACTGTTGCTAAGAGATTGATGAGCACACTACCTACGGTTGGGTGGAATGCTCCAGTGACATAGTTGGTTGCAGGAAAAGCTTCTGATAAAGATAAGTATTTCTTGTGTTTAAATCCTTGCAATTTTACTTGTTTATAAATGCATAGGAATATGATGAATGTTTGAATGGAATGTATTTGATGCAGATGTATATTTCATGAATGATGTATATGTGTATGTATTTTATTTCAATGAATTTTCTAACTTGTTGTGGAGCTAGATCGACTAGATTCGTGATGGTCTGAATGCTCAAAATCAGTTTTAGACTTAGAAATTTTCATGAACAGGTCGAATTTCCACAGATTTTCCCTTCCACAACTTGTAGGAAGCGGGATGCGAAAATTTCATTTGGTGAAATATACATTCCACAATTTGCGGGGTGTGGAAATGTGCTTTGCAAAATTTTGGACTCCGCATTTTCCCTTCCGCAATTTCCCTTTCGCAATTTGCGAGATGCGGCTTCGTAGATTTCGATTTCCGTATGCGGGATGCAAGAATGCGGAATGTGGGAATACGAAATGTGGGATGTGGGATGTGGGATCGCAGTATCGAAATTTCCATAATTTTCGATCCCACAACTCAAGTTTTCCACGCTGTCTATTTTTGCAAGATGATTCTTAGTCGTTGGTTAGATTCCAGATGCGAGACCGTTTCTGATCATTGATTTTTGTTGCTATCTCTCTCCGCCGTCCGATCTCCTCTGAGATATTTCCTTGCATATCGTCGAACTGATCAATGGAAGATGGGAGAGAGCGTGACGGTGTTGGAAATGTCGAGAAGTGGGTTGCGGCCATGCCCTGTGTTTCGATGAACACTAAAGGTTCTCGATGAAATTTTTAATTCTGCATGAGAATGGAGTATGGGTACACTACAATAGGTGAGCATAGAGGATGAGCATATAGGAACCTTACCATGACATTTGTTACTCATGAGATGCTTGAGTAGCCATGGTTGATTTTTTCCTGGAATTATTGAAAGGATCACAGAAGCTTGGGCTCTTAGTGCACACACTGGTAAGAACTGTAAGAGTTGGATTTCTTGAGGAAAATGTGGATTAGTGAAGGGAAATTCCTTCCACAAGCTATGTGGGGTAGTTGGAAAGAGTAACATGGATGTGATGGATGAGTGAGGTTCCTATAGAATATTTGGATGAGAATTTGGCTAAACATTGATAACAAATGGGTTTTGGGATAGGAGAGAAAAGTTAATAGGTGTCCTTCTCTCTAGTGGCCTTATATCCTAGCTCGGGGGTGCTATCAGACATTGATTCCTATGGTTGGGTTGAAATTTGCTCCTACATAGCCAATTGCTTAAACTAATTTACATCAAAGATAGTATTCACTATCATTGGGTTTAAGCAATGTATATCTTACCTTCTATATGATTATGCTTGTTATGCATGTACGAGTGTGTATTATAGATGTTAATTATGTCGTGCTTATCTTCTCATGCACATGTACATGAATTTGTGTTTCATGTTTCCCTTGAAGGCTATGTTAACTTGAGGGAAATATAATTCCTTCCTAAGTCTAATATTGTAGGAGGATTTTCTATATTGGCAATTATTAGAGTCACCCCATGGACCTTGAAAGTTCACAAACATCATCAAGGATGTGATTGATATTTTGAAATCCTTGTTAAGTGCTTCCTTGAGATTTATATAACCCTTGATCAAGCTAAATTTCTCGATCGAGGGTTTATAATCTAGAAATGCACTCCTTGCTTCAATACTATATGTAGATGATGCAACTAAATCTCTTTCATGTTAGCTAATGAAGTTGATGCTCTGTGAATATTCGATGACATGTCATTTTCCAACTTTCCATTTTATGTTATATTTTTATAATTTTCTTTTAAAGATATACTTAAGTTTAGTTCTACAATTCCAAAACTACTCAAACCAATATCAATAGCATAAAAACTACACAACCAAACAATTAAAAAATATATATGGGATTCCCTAGATTGTAACCTCTTTAAAGCTTACTTTGGTCTTGCGAATAACTGTAAAGCTGCAAACCTCGTGATGTGGGATAAAAAGAAGCTCCTCTTTGAAACTCTAGTCACTCATGTTATCTTGTATGGGTGTGAGGTTTGGGGTTGCAGCATCTCTAGAGAATCTTGGAGAAAGATCGAGCAAATCCAGAAGCGTTTTATAACTTACAACCTCAAAATAAAAAACAATACACCCTATCCTATTCTCCTTATAGAAGTGGGTCTTTCCCCCATCGAGAGCCTAGCCATGAGTAGACTCCTGTTGTACAAGAACAAAATCAATAACATGGGAGACCATAGACTCCCTAAGTTAGCTTTAAACTCCAGCCAAAATCATCTAAGGCTCAAGCGTGGGTGGTATAAAGATACCAGGTCTTGGTTAAATCACTGGAAGATCGATGAAAATGTTGCATTGCAAAATATTAATAACCTTAAAAATATTATTGCTTCTAAGTTTAAAGAAAAATTGTGGTGTGAGAAAGATTTAGAGGCCAAAAGAAAATTAAGATATTATAAGGAGGTCATCAACCCTACTCTTGAAGATCAAAACTATCTCTCTGTTTTAATCAGTCCTAAGAAGAAAATTAATATAGCTAAGATAAGAACGAACTCGCATGAGCTCCACAGCGAAACTGGGCGTTGGACAGTCCCTAAAACTCCTTGGGTAGAAAGGATCTGCCACCTTTGTGAGAGTAAGAGCATTGAAGATGAAAATCACTTCCTCTTACAGTGCCCTGCATACACCCACATTAGATCCCAGTTTCATAATCTTTGTTGCAATACCGACATTCCTAGCCTTTTAGCTTGTCAAAATTATAGTAAGCTCGGGACGCTTCTCTCCAAGCTCTTTGAGCATAGAAATATCACTTTAAAACAAACTAGTTAATTTTCTTCTTCAGGGTCCGATAAACCAAATTTTGGTCTCAGGGGACGTTAACCATCATCATCATCATCAAAAGCATTTTTTTTGTTTTTAAATAGTAAGAGAATAGCTATAAAAACCTAAAGGTATATAAAATAAAATTCAAATATTAATGAGTTAAGTTTGAAAAATAAATTAAATTTTGAAGAAGTAAAGCAAAACAAATAACTATTATTAATGTATAATTTATTATTTCATGATGTAATTAGTTAACATGTAAAAAAATCATTTGTTAGCATTTTGAAAATTTGCAAGAATAAGCATTTAATTAAATGAAAATTTAATATTTATTAAAAAAAATATATATATATATATATATATAATAATTTATTATTTCATGATGGAATTAGTTAACATGTAAAAAAAATCATTTGTTAGCATTTTGAAAATTTGCAAGAATAAGCATTTAGTTAAATGAAAATTTAATATTTATTAAAATATATATATAAATAGATTATAAAATCTTTAGTATAATTTAAGAAAATGTCAAATGTCGCTCCATTTAAAAAAAATGTTATTCATTTTCATAAATCTACCTTATATCTAAATTTAAAATAGATATACATTGATTATAAATAAAAAATAACTCTAAATTAACTTCTATAACCTATAAAAAAAAAAATTAAAAACAATTAATTACTCCATTAAGCATGTCCCTTTCATTTAGTGAAGACTCCAATTACTCCATTAAACATGTCCCTTTCATTTAATGAAGGCTCCATTTGGTTCTTTTGGATTTGCTAATAATATGTCCAAAATGGTTGTTGTGCACATCATTATTTTGCTAGTGTACAAAATGCTCATCATGCACATCATTCTCTTGATATTTTAAGATTGAATATTATTTGCAATTGGAAATTTTTTTGAAGAATTATTTTTTATAGAATATCATTTTATTTAATAAATTAAATTTATTATTATTATTATTATAAAATGATAATGATAAAGATATTTATTAATTTGTTCATTAAAATTAAATTTTATATATTTAATTTTTTTACAGATAAATAATTATTTGGATTGCTTTATAATTTTATTTTTGTATTCATAAATTATCATAATTATGATGAGTTAAAAATCTTACCAATCTTAGTATTATAACATATATTTTAATATTGTGGTTTATCAATATTGTGATTTAATCTCTGTTTGAGAAAATGATTTTCATCTTCAATCTTTTTAGTATCACAAAGATGACAAATTCTTTCATAATAAATAAAATAGGTTTTATTATTTTATAATTTTTTATAAGCTGTAAATGCATAAAATTTAACAAAGTAAATATTGTTTTATTCTCTTAATGAATATGTACATAATTTATCAACAACACACACACATAGCATAGAATAGACTATGAATGAGTGTACTGTTAAGGCACTCTTTAGGTAAAGTTACCAATTCAAAATTATGTAAGTACAACTCTCTCTCTCTCTCTCTCTCTCTCTCTCTCTCTCTCTATATATATATATATATATATATATATATAAACTCAACACACAAGTATGTACTGTTAATTTTAGTGAAGCATGGATCCGCGGGCCTTAATGAAAGTTATTTGAAAAGAAGGCTACATGAGAATTAATAATTCAATGTAAATTGATCAATAGATTCATGGCAGAAATTACACACACATGAAGCAAAAAATGATCTAAATATCATTACATTGATTATCATTAATGTCTCTGTAATACAATGGTCATACAATAGAGAGAATTCGAATGCCTTGGATAGGATTCAAATTCACCAACTCAAACTGACTCTGATGCTAACTCGGTGTGGGAAAAATCACCACTAGAGCTCACTAATGCAACTACAGATCACTAATTCAGTCTACAATCAGTTAACTGAAGAGGGTAGGTGAACAAATGTGCTCGCGCTCCCTTAAACCATGCAAACTGGCACTAGTATGACTGAGAGTGAACTAACTTATGGTAATCAGAGCATAACTGAACATAATTGAATGCCTACCAAGGCCAACTGAAGGAGACTACTAATGGCACTTAAAGTGGGTTCCTAAATTATATGGATTGGTCCCTGGGACTCCTAAACTCATGAAAATAGGCGCAATAAGTGGTAATTCGCCCCTAAGTGTGTCCCCCGTGCACCAGTGAAGTGATGAAGACCTCCTAAGCTAGGAAAATGACAAATAGACTAAGTGGGAAAATGGAGAATTAATTAATCCTAACACCCCCCTTTAATCCTAACTTTGGACAACCTAGGCCCTGGAAACTAGGTGAAATGTCACCCATACAATCTAAATGAATCAAAAATAATTGCTTAACAAACAAGGAAATGGGGAAAACCTCGTGGGAAACTCCCCCCCCCCTCAAAATCAGCAAGTAAATTAGGAACAATAGATGAGTCAAGCCTTTACACCAAGAAGAGATCTGAGATAGAAAAATATCTTTTAAGTGAAGGACTTGGTGAATACATCTACAATATGATCCTCTGTAGGGAAGTGATGTAGAGTGATATCCTTACTATGCACTAGTTCCCGAATGTAGTGCATGTGTACTTCAATGTGTTGTGTTCCCTGCTTCTGAACTGGATCACTGGATTTCTTGATGGTACTATGATTGTCACAATAGAGGTCTATTGATGGAGAAGTGTGAATTCCAAACTCAGTTAGAATCTCATGCAACGAAAATGCATGAATATATGTATTTAGAGCCCCCCCCCCCGATACTCTGCTTCAACTGAGAAGAGAGAAAGATCTTATTTCTTCTCACTTGACCAACATATTCGTCTAGATCCTAACATGAACAAAAAACCTGATGTATATTTCATGTCAGTACTATCACCAGCCCAACCTGAATCAGTATAACCAATCAGATCTAGTTTTGTAGCAGCTGGATAATGGATCCCAAACTCCCTCGTACCTTGCACATAATGCAAGATGTGCTTTGTTGATTTTTGATACAGATCGCTTGGCTCCTGCATGTATCTAGAAGTAACACTCACAGCATATGACAAATCTAGCCTCGAATGGGTGAGGTATAGTAGGCTTCCAATAAGTTGTATGTAGAGTGTACTGTCAACCAGTGGTGTGGAACCGCCTTCTTCCAACCTAATGCCATATAGGAAGGGGAAGGGTGTTTCTTCACAATTTGTCATGTGAAATATTTTGAGTAAGTCTCCAATGTATCTAGATTGTGTAATCATGATTCCCAAATCCTTTTGGTTTACTTCGAGACCAATGAATTTCCTTAGCAGTCCTAGATCAGTCATGGAGAATGCTTCACTCAAAGCTGACTTGATGCCTCTCAATCCAGCAACAAAGCTGCTAGTAATGAGTAAGTCGTCCACATATAACAAAATCAATAATAGGAATCCCTGATCCACCCAGCAGTTGGCATGTTGTCGACTTCGACAGGTTCATCATCGACTTCAAGAAGTCCGAACCTCAACAGGTTTCACATCTCGACATACATCGTCGACTCCAACATCTTGACATGGATATGATATATTATCTCTCTGTCATCCAGTCATTTGTAACAGTTTAACTTCCAAGCTATTCTAACTTATTTGTAACTGAACGTAATGGGTAGTCACCCAAGCATCTTAGGCGCACGTCGGAGGACCAACAATTCCACACCACTGGTTGACAGTACACTCTACAAACAACTTATTGGAATCCTACTGTACCTCACCCATTCGAGGCCAGATTTGTCATATGTTGTGAATGTTGTTGCCAGATACATGCAGGAGCCACATGAGATGCACTGGAAATCAACAAAGCATGTCTTATTATGTGCAAGGTACAAGGTAGTTTGGGATCAATTATTCAACTAATGCACAACTAGAATAATACATCATCTAAATCTGAAACATTAGAAAATACATCATCATCTACAAATGGAAATGAATGAGAAATTATACCTTCTTCTTCTTCGGTTGATTGTGGATCATGCACCCAATCTTCTTCAAATTGCACACTGCGCTCTATGAAGCATTTTTGTATTGCAAGGTCCATCAGCTTATATGCCTTAGCATCATCTGCATATCCCTGCAGTATGCATTTTCTACTCTAGGATTGGAAGTTTTTTCTCTTGTTAATGGGAATTCTGACCCATGCTTTGGAGCCAAAAAATCTCAGACGTGAGACATTGGGCTTATGTCCCGTCAAAGCTTCGAAAGGAGTAACCCCAATCACGGGATTGTGGGGCACCCTATTCTATATATAGGAAGCACAATTGACTTCCTTGGCCCATGGATATGGAGGAAGACTTCTTGCTTCTAGAAGGCATGTAGCCATCTCTTTCAAGGATCTATTCTTCCTCTCAAATACATCATTATTTTGTGGTGTGTATGGGACTGAGTGTTGCATTTGAATGCCTATTGATGCACAAAGATGTTGAAATTATCTTTTTACATACTCACCACCATTATCATATTCAAGTGCTTTGATATTATTTTCAAGAGTGTTCTCAACCAAGGATTTGAAGATTTTGAAGGTGTCAAATACCTCAGATTTCTGCTTCAAAAAGTATACCGAACAATACCTTGAATAGTTATCAATGAAGGCCAAAAAATTTCTAGATCCATTCATATATGTTGTAGGCATCGGTCTGGAGACATCACTGTGAATTAGGACTAATGTGGAGGCATCTCTTCTTGCCTTCCAAACCTCATACCTTTTCTCTAGATTCTTCCCTACCAAGAAACTAGTGCACACTCCTTCAGAGGATTTGATAAGAGGCAATCCCTCAACCATCTTTTTATTGTGGAGCTGTTGGAGATACTTGAAGTTCAAGTGTCCAAATATTTCATGCCACATCTTGCTTGTGTTATTGGCGTGAGTCAATAAGGCACTAGGATATGAATTAGGAAGAAAGTGAGAAAACTCATATGCCTTGAAGGCATGATTAGCAACTCCTTTCACTATGAGATGTCCAGTAGAGACTTTTGAAATATCCGTCGTGTCAGGATCAAATGTGACTCTCTTGGGAGAGCCGGTACGTGTCATCTGGTACACAAATAACATGTTTTCTGCTAGGGATGGAACATACAACACATTCTGGAACTCTCCATGCTCAATTTTAATCGAACTTTTCCCAACATCTGGGATTTGTGAATAATCTCCCATATGGATGCTTGGTTCTCCAAAGAGACCCAGAGAGGTGAATGATTATTTGGAGGAAACCATGTGGTTGGAAGCTCTAGAATCAATGAGATAGGCCTTTGACTGAGTGAAGATTTCCTTCAAATCATGGCACCTCTCATGTTCTTCTATCTTGTTACCAGCATCAGACTTATTTGCACCTTTAGGAAGGGAAATGTTGTTATGTTCAAGGAGCTTAGACATTTGGTCGATGGTCTTCTTCATACACTAGTTCTCTGGATGAAATCCTCTCTTGCAGTAAGAGCACTTGGCTTTGTCAAACTTCTTGTGCTTGTATTTCTTGGAACTAGAGGCTCCATCTAAAGGATTCTTCTTATCCTTTGGATTCGAAACAGTGTTCTTCTTCTCTTTCCCTCTCTGCTTACGCATTCTTGGTCTCTCCAGCTAAGAGAGCCTGATTCTTGGAGGCATTGAGAACTCCCATCTGAATCAGCTTATCTTGTTCATGGATTAGTGACTATGTTAAGGCATCTAGGGATGGCATTCACCAATTGGGAGTTGTCAGTCTCTCAGAGCGGAGTAGATACAAACAATGAGAATTATGAGCCTAGTTTTCCCATAATGGAGAGCATCAATTGCTCATCCATTTTCCCAATCCCACACTGCTTGCATTGCATGACAAGGGATTTGAATTTAGTGAAGAATTGTTGTATTGTTTCAAAATTCCTGGGTTATAGAGCTACCAGCTCATTCTCCAGGATATGGCCCCTCAACTCATCCTGTTTGCCAACCAAGGATTCGAGCGAAGTTAACAAATCATTAAGAAACAAAATAAAATAATGAAACGTTATACCTTTAAAAATGGAAAATAAAACATTACACCTTTAAAAATCACTAAGAATTATAAGTTTTGGTGTAACTAAAGAAAAAGTCACTGATTTCTATTAAATTTAAATAAGTATTTAACTACATAAAAGAGCATCGTAAGCATACATAAAATCTTACATACAAGAAAAGGGACATCAAACATTAATTTAAATTGCATTGTGAGCACACACAAAATCTTACAAAAGGCCACCATATCCAAACCTAAAGGACATCGATCATTAACTTCAACTATTACAACCTTCACTAAACAAAGCATATTACTAAGTGCTAAAAGGAGCATGTCTAAGAACAAAAACACTCCCCACACCAAGGAGAAAATAACTTCACCACACTTGAAGATAAATTATCTTATCACTTGTGGGCAAGGAGGGGAAAATAACTCAAAGAAAAAATAAATGAATGGCGAGGAGGGCCACCATATTAAATTTCTAAGTTTAATAGAGGGTCATTATACCAAATTGTTAAGTTTTATGGAGGGTCGAGATAAATTGTCATGGAATTTAAATGAGACATAGTAATGGAAAAACTAATATTTTTATTTTGCAAGTGCAAAGACAGACACTGAGGTTCAAGGATCCTCCAACATTGCTTCTTTTCCATTGCTTAGGACAAAACTCTTCATCATTGCTTGCCCCAGTTTTCCCTTACTTTGTACTAAATTAAGTTCCAAGGCTCTTTATCATTTCTAGCCCTCGCTACTACTGTAATAGTCTATGCTTAAGGTCACAACCAAGCCAAACACCAATATGGTGTATGAGACCCCTTGTTTGTGGGACAATGGACCCCCCTCCACATAGCGATTTTACTATTAAAATCTTTGGAGATGTACTACCCTCTTCTGAATTTTAACCTATGCCTTTGTATAACACACACCAAAACAAAAACCTACATTCAAATATTCGCTAATTATAAAATTCAGAAATAAAACAAAACCAACTCAACACAACATAGATTAAGTCATTCTCCACAAATCAAAACCTAGAATTAACCACTCTATATTCCTTAAAGCACTTTTTATTCATGTGTTCTCTTGTTTTCTCCTTTTTTACAAGGAATAACCTCATAGAAAGCCTTCCAAATACTTTCTCATAATTAATGGATGGTAAATAAGGTAAACCCTTGACTTTATTTATAAGATCTAACCCTGAGAAAATTAAAAAAAATTGAACCCATAACCTCTTCAACTTCGAAGGAAGAGATCTCACTATTAACTCTTAACCCAAAAGACTAAAAATGTTTTCTCTCCTTTATGTTATTATTTTTCATTTTAATATTTTAAAATAAAGACCTAACACTATTTCATTTTACCACTTCTCTATCAATTGGATGTGTATGTTTATTTTGTCCCATTGCCATTTGGGACTGATTTAAAATATTGAATGTCTATGATAAATAAACAAAAACCAAATTCGACATGACACGTGTGGAATACTTTTGAATCCATGAGTGGTAGTTAGGCAATTGAACATGTCTCCCCTTTCATTCAAAATAAAGTGTACTCTATTTCGGTCCTTCTGGACTTTGCTAGTTGAGCGCATCATTCTCTTGATACTTTTCACGGACAATATTTTAACATTTTTATCCGTTGATTATGTTTTTATGTTTGTTTTTTAGGGTTTCGATGTATTACACGTGGTTTCGATGTCTCGATGTAACGTGACAAATTGTATATCCATGTAATACATCGATATAAATTATATTTATTTCAATGTCATATAGATGTAACGTGACAAATTGTATATTCATTTAATATATTGATATTAATTATATTTATTTCTTTTTTTCATGTAAAGGGAAAAAACAGTCTCTTGCTATTTCTATTAGAAATCAAAGGAGACTTAACCATACAAAAGTTTCAATTACATCCATGATTCTCTGATCATCTTAACACTATCTCCCTCGCTATCCAAAGTTCTTCATATACTTTTTCAAAAAACATTCACAACAATATGTATTTCAGTTCCGATATATGTAATCAAAATGGTAGTTCTGATGTATCTATTCCCAGCCTGCATTTCAATACTAGTACTGTGGAACATTCCTGTATTCCAAGCTAATAGTATCTAGTGCTACTACAGGTGCATCTACTACCCTCCAAAAATTCTTCTATATGAATGAAACCTTCATTAACCCCTAAGCCTCTTTTGGATAGTCTATCAGCTGTAGTGTTATACTCCCTAAAAAGATGCTAAAAATTTATGTGCTGAAAGGTATCAATGATCTCAGCAGTCCTGTTAATCCAACCAAAAAGTTTGTTGACACGAATGGGATGTTCCTTTCTGGCCCAACCAATGATTGCCTTCGAATCTCCCAGAATGCTAATGTTATCAATATTCTGTTCTCTCGCCAATCTGAGTAATGCCCAAAGTGCCACCAGTTCAGCCTTAGTATTCGTTCCATATCCCAATCCCAGCCAAAAATAGAAGCAATGATTGTTTGCCACTGTCAATGTCCCCTCTCCTCCACAAAAACCTCCCTGCTCAGCCCCATCAAAGGTGCCTATGATTCCATTCGGAAGTAATGGAGGGTAATGTATGCCAACTATCTTTCTACTAATCGAACCAAAAGGATAATGGCTGTATAATCTAATGATCCAGCTCATGATGGCATCCAAAGGCAATTTACAGTTCTCAAAGATAAGTAAGTTCCTGTATCTCCACAAAACCCAAATGTAGAAAATGGGTAAAGTTTTGTGTAATAAATGAGACTTATGCCACTCAAGTAGACAGTAACCCAGTGATCCACCACCCCAATCATCAGTAAAATCAAAATGTAACATCAGCAAACACCAAACCTTCAATGAGAAAGTGCAATGACAAAAAAGATGATCAACTGTTTCAACAGCTTCCATACATAAATGGCACATGTTAGGTCCAGTGTAACCTCTTTTACAAAGCGCGTTCCATGTGAGAATTCGATCACTGAGAGCCAGCCAAAGAAAATAGAGAATCTTGAGTGGAGCATTCCACTTCCAAATAACCTGATGCCACCAAATTCCAGTTGACGGGAATGCCTCATTGATCTCAGAACAGTAAACCTCGTCAGTAGTAATCGATCCAAACTTACCCAAGTCCCACACCAGTGTGTCTTCACTGTCCCTCAAACGGATGCCAGTTTTCTCTAGCTCAGTCACATAGTTATTCCAAATAGTAGCATCCCTCACGGTGAAGCCTAAGAGATTACTATCCAGCCAATACCGATAGTTGTAGTCCTCCACTCTCCCAGATCGGATTTGAAAGAAATACCAGATATCCTATGAGTGAAGTCTCCTTATAATGTGCAAAGGTAAATAATAATCGATTTTGCATCCAACCACCGAGTCAATACCAATCAAAGCTTTGTTGCCCTTCCCCAATTTCCAGGCTAGCCAGTTTTTGATTCTATAAAAATGCTTGTTAAAACTCCTCCAGAACAATGAACCAGTCACCTTTTCCTTTTGTTCATACCTAATCCAGTCAACAACCGAGTCTTTTTTCCAATATTTTTCCCGTAGTATGGAACGCCAGAGTCCCGGCTGTGATATAACTCTCCATCCCGTCTTCAGTAGGATAGCCACATTAAAAAGTGCGAGATCCTTAATATTCCAACCCCCAGCCTTCCAAGGAGAACATAATCTTTCCCAACTAACCAAATGTATCTTGTTCCTTTGTAAACTGCCCGACCACAGAAATTTGGCTATCATGCTATTCATACGAGATATAATGGACAACGGAATCAACCCCAAAGCCAACCAGTACACTGGAATGCTAATGAGTACAGCTTTAATCAGTATCAATCTCCCACCTAATGACAGCCACCTGTTATTCCAGTTTCTAATCCTCTTCTCCATTCTGATCAACATCCAAATCCAGTCTTTAGATAAATAACCATTAGGCTTCAGTAAACAGCCCAGGTACTTCAAACCATCCCCAATAGCCGAAGACTTAACCGGTATGATTTCCCTTATAGCTGCCTCCATTGCACTTACCTGTTTATGAAAAATGAAGCAAGATTTTTCAAAGTTTAATTGCATTCCAGATGCATAATAGAAGAGTTTCAAAATTCTATTAATCTCTTTCCAATCCTCAACATCCCCTGTCCCATAAATGATCACATCGTCTACAAAAAGTATATGAGTAAGAGCAAGAGCCGAATTGAAAAGAACACCTTTAATCTTGCCACTGGTCCTAGCCTCTGTCAAAAGTCTACTCAGTCCTTCAATAATTAATAGAAATAATATAGGGGACAAGGGACATCCCTGCCTGAGTCCCCTCCCACATCCGAAGAATGAAGTAGGTGCATCATTTACCAGCACAGAGAAATTTGCTAAGGTAATACATCCCATAATCCATCTAACCACCTCAAAAGGGAGGCCTATCTGTAAAAGAATAAGTCTCAAGAGCCCCCAGTCTACTCTATCATAGGCTCTTGAAAGATCCAATTTCAGTATGACAGCGTCCAAATCCTATGTCTTAATAGAATGCAAAGCCTCCTGAGTGATCCCCACTGCCTCCGAAATCTGCCTACCATGTAAAAAACCAAATTGCTCCTTGGTAATCCTCTTAGATAGAATAGGCTTCAATCTGTTAGATAAGATCTTAGTAATGATCTTATATACCAGATTACAAAGAGAAATAGGTCTGAAGTCATCAAAGGTGAGTGGCTTATTAGTCTTTGGAATCAAAGCTATGAAGGTAGCATTCAGTATACCAGGTACTTGTCCATTCACCCTAATATCTTCAACCAATGCCACCAAATCTTTCTCGAAAAGCTCAAAAAACACAGTATGAATTCTACCATCCACCCATCAGGCCCTGGGCTTTTGTCTTTTTTAAAATGATCAAGTACATCCCTAATCTCAGCAGCATTAATGATATTAAAGATCTCTTCTCCTTCCTCCTACTCAAAAAACCTGGGGAAAAGTCTAGTCACCTCAAGCTGTTCCATGATGTTCCTCTCACCAGCCTCCTCATAAAACTCAGCAAATTTACCTTTAGCAGCTTTACACAGATCTATCTATTTATATATCTTACCTCCTGAATCATCTTCCAATTCCCAGATAGAGTTCTGTATCCTTCTTTGATTAGCCACTTTATGAAAGTACTGTGTATTTTTGTCCCCTTCAACCATCCACCATGCCCTGCTTTTCTGAAGAAGAGTCTCAGCCTTGATGTGTACCAGATGGTTCCTTCTGGCAATGGCAACTGACAGTCTCTTCCTGTCCTCATCCACCCCTAATCTTTTCATAATCTTTTTGTTCAATAGTGCAATAGTATCCTCAACTTCATTGAGCTCCAATCTATTCTTTGACTTTCTCTTCTTTTCCCACTTAATAACCAGTCTTTTAAGATAACTTAATTTCATCATAAACCTACGGCAGTCAGGTTCACATTCCAAATGTGACATATCATCCCATGACTTCCTAACAAAAGCTAGAAACTCCTCCTCCTCGAGCCAAACCCGGTTAAACTTAAACGGGAGATTGATTTTGAGAACATCAAAATCCAATTGTAATGACACCGGACAGTGATCTGACAGCTTAGAAAAATCCACCCAAGTCCTATATCTGTCAATCATCTCCAAGAGCTTATTACTAATGAAAAATCTATCCAGTCTCTTCGCAACATGCCCCACTCCCTCTCTACCATTATACCATGTAGGCGAAGAAAAGTCTGCAATAACATCCACTAGGTCTACCAATTGGAATAAATCAGCAAGAAAATTACTTAAAGGGTCAGCAGCCTGTCTACCACCCCAGACCTCCGAAGGCCCCAATGTAAAATTTAGATCTCCTCCCAAGATCAAATTCTCCAAGTTTAGTAGCCCCAGCTGGGAAATGAGTTCCCAAAACCTCTGCCTGTCCTTATATGGACCATAGATGTTGAGAAGGTTTAATACCCCATCGAAACCTTTGAACTGCCCCTCCAATAGGATACCCCCAGCTGTACTGAAAGATTTGAAACGGGCGAAATGGGGATCCCAGGCCGTTAACAGGCCCCCAGAGAAACCTATCGGGTCTGTGGCTGTAACAACCCAATCAGGACAATCTTAAGGAAATTCTCGCATGCGACCGAAGCTGGAACCATAGTCTCCTGCAAAAAAAGGACTTGTACAGAATGAGAAAAAATGTATTCACGGAGCGCCCTTCTCTTGGGGAGGCCTCCCAATCCCCTAATATTGTAGGTCTTCAGTATCATTTAGAACCCTGTCCCAGGGACATTGCTCTAAGATCCCTTGAAGAGTTAACAGCCTCAGATAGGTCAAGTCTGCTCATTGTAGGTAAATTTGGCTCAATTGAGCACACACCACCTTTAAGTCTTGCCCATTGCTTCTTTTTCCCTTTCCTAAGGGTCACATTTGACCGGATGGATTGTAAAGGACAGGTGCTCGACTGAGACTCAGGATTATGTGCAAAGCACTGCAATGGGGTTTTGTAATTAGCCCCCTCAAGTATCTTTGATTCGTTCCCCTTCTCCCCATCTAATAAAGACCACAGCTGCTTATCAGAAATATTATTATATAATTCCGATATAGACTCTCCCAAATCCACCTTCTGAATCAAGTCCTCATCAGAAATCACCCCAGGAAAGGTCGAAGGCCCATGGCCTAGATCGTCAGAGATAGTAATCAAATTGGGGCTGTTACAATTTGACAAATCATTCACAGTTTTCTCATTAGGCCCCGTTCCCCCCATAGTCACATTTGTTGTCTCCTCAACCACAACAATAGGAGGAACGCCAGTGTCCCAAAGTCCCTCCTGTAATGCAACCCCACAATGTCCAGTCGCATTCTTTGCTAATGGAGCGATGACAGATTGTAAAATATCAATCTCAGCTAAGTCAAGAAAAGAAAGTTCAGGTTTAGAATTGATCAACTTACCAATAATGTCGGACATTCCACTGGTAAGACATAGTTCAGTCAGGTCAGGTGAAGAATTTCGAGGCTTCATAGTGGTCACATCCGGACAATCGTCCCTCAGGTGACCCGTTCTTCTACACCGGTGGCATCTGAACGGCACCCGCCAGTAATCCAGCCTCTGAACCCTCACCTACGAACCACAAGTGATTTCTATCTCCTCTGGAAATCCAATAGTAACATTAAACTCCACCAGAACAGCCACCATCTTTTTGTCACCTGTAACTAAGGTTTTATCATCCAGGAAAAGAAATCTACCAACAGTATTTGAAATTCTCACGATGATTTCCCTCTTCCACCACTAGATAGGAAAACCTGGCATCAGCAGCCACAAATGCCTTTTCCTGATCGGCTCAGTGACAGGGTCGAAACCCACATGCCATCTACTCAGCATGAGAGACCCGTGTTTAATCAACCAGATGCCACACAAAATAATAATAGCATCCAATTCCTCTAAGAAATGGAAAGAGCACCAGCCGTTCAGAAGAAAGGTAAATCTCGGAGTATACCCAATCACTCGAACCCATGCCTCTTTCATCCACGCTAGCATCGCTGCTCTGGTAATCCGCACAAATTCTAATCTTCCAACTAATGCCCTCTGAGAAAAACTCTGCACCTTATCAAACTCCAGGTCTTCGCCAAGAGTGAGTCTTTCCGTCCCTTCTCGAATTTTGTGTGCTTTAAGTTTCCTTCTACTACAATCCCTGTCCCCCCTGATACACTTCTCCTTCGACGGGAAAGGTACGTGTTGCCTCCAATTCACATTGATATGAGCTACAGAGCCCATTCCTACCATCTCTTTTCCCAAGCTGTCAACGATCTGCGAGGGATACTGAGCCATCATCAATTCAATTCCACCTGTCCACAATATAGTACAACTTCTAATCTCCGCAGACCCAGTGTCGGAGATCCAGCCAAATCCCAAGTTATTACCCCACCAACATACAATAGATAGTAACCAAGACTCGCCACCCCAAGGACACGTCTAGAGCAAGAATAAAGTCTTATAGTGGACATCCGCCACCCAACAACCAAATTCAATAGGAGACCTCTCGTTATCCTCCCAAGGCAAATCAAGCACAAAACCAGACACAGTTGAAAGTAGGAAACTTAAATGACCCCGCTCCACGTCCACTCGGGAATTAACTCTTCGCTTCCCTCCTCATAAATGCACAACAAATAGCGGTAGCACATTAAAACATGACCACCCCGACGATCAATGCCAAGTAAATGCTATCAGCTACCACCCAACGGAGAGAATTCAAATTGACAGAGTGGGAGAGTAAACCCAAACCCCAACAACCCAATCTAGATCATCCGCCTACAGCACTCAGAGAAAAAATCAGCGTCCAACCCAGTCCAGCAATACCAATCTAAGAAAGAGACCAAAGAACCCCGAAGGGTGCCCACCGCTACGACTCCAAACTAAACGCATCCAAACAAAACATCTAGTTCGTTCCGCCCGCAGCACTCAAAGAAAAAACCAGCGTCCAGTCCAGTCACCTTCACTACCAATCTAAAAAAGAGACCGACGTAGCCCCAAAGGTTCCCACCAAAACGACTCCAATCTGAACGCAACCAACAAATCTGCTCTGATACGCCCTAAGGAGCAGATACAGCTTCCGGCAAAACTAATATAGATGAGTCTGAACAAGCTTAATTTCACCACTGTGAACTCCTTACATAGAACCTGCTAAGGGAGCCCAGCCCTAACCATGAAGGAGAAATCATGAACCCATAATCCTGTCAACCAGATAAAAGATAATATACTCCACCCATTAATTATATTTATTTCAAAGTAATATGTGAAAATTATATTAATAATATATATAGACGGTTACATATAATAAAATATGATATAAGATGTTTTTTGAAATACCAAATATTAAATAGGATATAAGATGTTTTTTAAAATGCCAAATATTTCTTAAATATATGATAGTGAATGCTAATTAATTAATTAATTAATTAATTATATATATATAATATATTATATATATATATATATATAATATGTGACTCCTTTAAAATGAGTAGCAGGTAAGTTGAATGACACTTTTACCCAAAGTTTATATATTTCACCAAATTTCCTTAATTTAATATGATATTTTTATATAACTTTGAAATGTATAATTAAAATTATTTAAAAGAGCAAAATGTCTTCATAAATATTTATGATATATATATATATATATTTTTAAATATCATCTTAGGAATAAAAGCACTTAACATAAAATATTAATGTTTTTTAATAAGATAAATGTTTGCCTAAAATTTTATTAGAAATATTTTAATTTTTTTTTTAAATTAATATTTATTTCGATTATAAACAAGATAAATGTTTGTCTAATATTTTTTTAGAAATATTTTAATTTTTAAAAATTCTTTTTATATTTATTTTGATTATAAACATAAGATAATTATATATATATATATATATATATATATATATATATATTACTTGTGGTATTATATATTTTTCTCCTATTTCGATCTTCGAGATGATTTATTATCATGTGAAGGAAGATGTGTACTATTTTCAATAGGACTGTTTGGAATTGTGTGCAAAACTATAGAGTTAATAGTGTGGACTTAAGGTCGAGAGCATGCTATTAGAGAGTTGTGATATGGCACTTTATCTTCAAATATTAGCTCATACAATAGGCTACATATGTATTGGTGTTGAGGAGGTGATGTATGTGTCGAAAATCATCAAAATGTGAACTATGAGCCAAATTCAATACCATCCAAGGATCCCAAGCTGCTACATGAGATGAGACTAATCACGATCGCAACTAACATATTTTTTGTTCGCAATTGGGATGTATGAAATCCGCAAAATCTCATTTCATAGTTGGTTGATCCATGTTGATAGATCTGAGAGAGCAAAAATTGTTGGATGGAGTTATTGTCAAGTTGGATATGTTCTGAGTAGTCCTCTAAGATGGATTATGACCATGCAACTTCATTAGGTGTTGGAAGCTAGGATTTTTGAAAAACCCAAAATAAAATAGGAGACTCTCTTATATTATTACACACTAGAGTTTTAGACAATGAAAAATGAGGGAGGGAAATGGAAGAGGAAGAACTAGATTTTTGTGAGGATCCTCTTGAGGATCTATAGATTTTGTTGAATCCAACCATTTGCAGACCACTGGAATGAGAATGAGGTTCAACTTCTAGGGAAACATTGTTGGGATCAAGCCCATTAGAAATCATATGTTTGGAAGTATTACATAATGTGGCTAAAGCGCTTAATCAACAATACATGGTACTATATATCAAGTCAATTGATGGTCCTACAAGTTTGGAATCGATACTATACTGAGATATCCAATGAAGTTTTCATTGAGTTTGAGGTAGAAAGCATAATCATGTGTGTAAATATAACCCATGTGAAGGAGGGTGGGTTATATAAGATTAGATAGTGGACTTTACTATTGAATAAAGATGGTGAAACAACAATGCCTTGGTAGGTATGAAGTAGTTATGTGTTGGTTGTGGAGCCTAGTTATAATCTTCCTGATTTAGATGTCATGTTTGGATCCCAGTACCTGATGAGGAGGGTGGGGGGAAATCCCAGGACCTGATGAGGAGGGTGGGGGGAAATCCCAGGACCTGATGAGGAGGGTGGGGGGAAATCCCAGGACCTGATGAGGAGGGTGGGGGGAGGATTTCCCCCCCCACTATAGTCGTTACGGGGGGGGCAACGACTATTTTGGGATCCCCCCCTAGCAGGGGTTTGGGGGAAGTGCCCCCGTAATGAAATTTTGGAAAAATTACCTTGTAAAATGTTGTAATTTCATAGTCAATCTAAATCATTCATCATTAGGTCGTAGATCTGACGGTATAAGCTATGTTATGGTGTTCTTCCCTAGAAGGAAACCCTCTTTATGTATGAGAGAATTGTATTGCAATTGTGTAGTATTGTGAAAGACTAGTGTGTTTGAGAGAGAGACTACGAGAGAGTGAAAATGAAGTTGCAACAAAAGTGTTGTGGGTTGTATCCCTTCACTTTGTTGGACGATATAATAGAAAGGAATAGTTGGTTCTCCATCTTTACGTATCCCATATTGGGTGAACCACGTATATTGGTGTCTCTTTTGTATTACATTCTTATGTGTTTTACTTCCACATTTTATTTTATTTTATTGCTTTGCAATCCTATTTTTCTAACATTATGTGGATCTACCAGGGGTTTTGTCTCCATTGTCTCTAGATTTGGTGAGTCCTCTACCTCAAGAGTTTTTTTATAGGGATGCATTAACTTGTGAGTTGTATTGTGGTGGATCTTTACCCTATGATTCCAAAGGACATGTAGAGAGTTTTTCATAAGGTTTTATTTTTGTTGGATTAGATTTGTTAACTTTGAGTGGGTGTGCAATGTTGTAAGAGTTAGAGGCCTCTCCCCCATTATTAGAGAATCCCTCACAAGAAGTGGAAATTTTAGGGTTTCAAGGGACTTCAAGAAAAAGCAAGAAATGTGTAAAAAAAGCATTAGCTCCTTTAAACCTGATTCTAGGAGAGGAGCTTAAACTTATCAAAGTAATTTAGATGGTGGATAAAGCACTGGTAGTAGGACTACAAGGTCATAATGTTGGTGTCCAAATTTTAAAGGAATGGAATCAATGCAATCTAGTTCCTATCATCAGTTATTTTCCACCATGTATGGTATTATCTAATGGTTGGGTAAGTATGGTGTTTAATTTGACAAAACATCTAGATATCATAATGAAGAAATGTCGGAAGATTGGCTCATGTCCACTTCTTCTAGAAAAATGGTCCCCATCATTCAACACCAACTATGAGAGAATATATAGGATTATTGTTTGGGTCTGATTCCTGGGGATATCACTCACTTTTTTGTCAGAAAAAGTTCTTATTAATATTGGAAATTATTTAGGAAATTCCTTTAAAGTTGATTTATCTTTCAAAGTTTATGGAGTGTATTAAGTATCCCAAATACTAGTCAACATAGATTGAAGGGGGGGTTCACTAAGATCATCATGCTAAATAATGGCCATATGGAGCACTATTAACTATTAGATCATGAACTTGTCCTCTTTCATTGTATTCAATGTCACTCTTATGGATATTTGGCTTATGATTATACCCTTCCACAATGGCGACAAAAATGGGTCAAAAAATCAAATTTGGGAGGTACGACAAAAAAAGGGAAAGGATTGGTGGGGGAGACAGGTGAGTGGCAAGTTAAAGTTAAATGAGATGGCCTGACCCATGTTCTTAGAGTATGAGATTCAATATCAATCTAAAATATAGTCCCCTGCCATGCTTTAAGTCACGATGAAGGAAAATGAAAAGGGAGGTTTGACTATTGAACCACCAAGAGTGGATCCTATTCAAAGACTGATCCCAACTTGGAGAAAGGTATGGAGATTTTAGTTCTAAATCCTTCCTCAAAGTTTTCTTCATCTACAACTTCTTTAAATTTTGGTTCATTAGAGGTATTGTTGGATATGAATAAAATTGGGTGTTTAGGGATTTTTTAAGTAGTTTTTTTCTAGGGTAAAAGAACCACACCCACATTTCTTAGAAACATCATATGTTGGCGTGGGGGGGGGGGAGGAAAGAAGCATCCTATTCCTTTAATTATATAAATATCAATGATGATAAGGTGTATTTTGTTGAGGGAGTGGAGGAGGGCACTTATGAAGGATCAAAATTTAATCTAAAGCCAAGCAAAAATAGATTGTTTCATTTAGTGATTGAAGTAGAAGGGGATTTTGTTCTATGGGTGACAATGGAATAAAAGGATCTACAAGATGAAGGAACCATGATTTATTATTGTCTAAAAGAAAAGATACAAGTGGAATTTTTTATGTGAAACAACTTTGTTTGAAAGGGGTGCTTAGAGATCAAAACCCCTTGCATGAGGTTCTACGATGATTGTTATAACACTAAATTATCAAGGGTTAGTCAATTCCTCCAAAAAATGGCTTTGAATATATTAATGAGGGCACACGATCCAGATGATTTAGTTTTAGAAGAAATAATGACTAAAGGGAGTATATTAGTGGGTGATTTAGAGAAAATGTTTGTGGATTGGAACTTATCCCTTGTAGATTCAATAGGTAGGTCGGGATGGCTTATAATATGGTGGAAGACTCGCTCCTTTTTTTGTAACTAGGGTAATCGGTTTATGGGCTTGTACTTATGTGACACAAGGTCTATTTTGGTCTTCTACTACCTATACCCATATACATACTATGATACCCCATATGCAACACACAAGGATAACTGCAGTTTGAACCCATCACTGATGTCACAAGAATTTCCTTAACAGTGCACCCTATCACCAACTGGTCTACGCCCCATGGGAAGAAGACTCACTCTTTTAATATTTTACTAATTATTGGTCTATTTCTTTAGGATTGGGATTAGTCATCTTTTATATGGAGTTGGGGAAATACATCCTCTTTTTCAACATGTATGGGCCATATGTTGATAGAACTAAATTTTGGGATAAAATATTCAATTGGAAATGGTCATTTCACGGTTTGCGTATAATCGAGGGGGGCGCTAAATTTAACTATAGGAGATTCTAAAGTTTGGGGATCAACTACTCATTTGGAGTGCTAAAGATTATTTCCTAAAAAATGCGTAGAGGTAGGCCCTATAGATATTGTGCCATCTCACCTCAATCCAACTTGGTGGAATAATAGGGTTTTAGAAACAAGGATTTCTAAGAGGCTTGACAGGTTTTGGTCTCAAAATATTTCATGGAAGAAAATGTTGGGTTTTGGAAATGGGTTTCTTAAGGATATTATTTTTATCACTTCATGGTTCTTTTGGAAGTAAGTGGTGAAGGAAAAAATCCTCCTAAAGAATTCAAACCTTGAATGGATAAAATAGGAGGACTACCTAGAAGCTATCAAGGAAAGCTAAACTCATTTTAATGCATTATCTTTAGACTCAATTGTTATACTTTTTTTGGATAATTTATAAAGAGAAAAATAAGTTTCTATAACTTGGTCAAAGGTTAAAAAAGGAGGAAAGATTATTCTAGGAAGTGGTGGACAAGTTGCAAGATTTATACAATAGTGAGGGTTTTGTTTTTCTTTTAGAAGATTTAAAAATGTTAAAGTTACAACATCATGAGCCATTCTCTAAGCCAATCTTGTGTGTCGGGATTGGGCCTCATGTGTTGAGGTGGACCTCATGTGTAGAGGTGAAGCTTTTCATGTCGAAGCATTAATGTTTCCATGATGTATTACTAACCATGGTCACTCGACGTGGATGAGATATTAAGTTTCCTCTAGATACATGCCACCTCTAGAGTGAATTACTTGACCACTTGGAACAAGAGTAATATAATGTGATCACAACATTGGACAAATATTCTTAGTATGATATTATAGATAAATTAAAGTTAGCACATATGGACCATGCAGATAAGATAAGAGATAAAGCTAATATGCATTGAGACAATATAGAATTCAAATTGCTCACATTGAAGACTTCAGTTGATTAAAGAGAATTCGAATTATTAAGATTCAATGACATTAAAAATGTATGCCTCAGTTAATTAAGGAGAACTCACAGTGGTCACTTCAATAAATCAATAAACATGATTCAGTTAAGAAGAGTTAACTAAAGTGTTAATAAAGAAGAAATATTTAATTAAAGTGTTTTGCATGACGACACTTTAGTTATCTAAAAGATGACACTTTAGTTAAACTAAAATATGCCACTTAAGTTATGACACTTGAGTTACGACACTTGCATGATGGCACTTGAGTTCACGTCCTAACTAAGTGGTATAACATCTAGTTAGAAGGAGAGTTCATCCTGAAGTATGCAGAGCATGTATTTAATGTCAATGCCGAAAGGCATTGTGCATTGTGTTATGTAGGATTGAAGAGATTGAGGTGTAGAGAAAATCCTCCTTAAGAGCATTCACCACATTCTGCATGAGAGCCTAATTTTGTAGTGTCCCTGACCCTTAAACAAGGCCAAAGGTGCTAAAATTAAGACTAAGTTAATTTTAAGCACAACGGATACAAATAAGTTATGGTTAGGCTAACTAACCATTCACTTAAACGATTAAAACTTTTAACTCTATAGATTGAATTATAACTAAAGTTGAGACACTTAATTAATCATTTAATTACCAATGATCAAAATTGTAACAAATGTGGTTGAGTATTATTCAACGTCCTTAGTAAAAATAGCGTCCTGAAACCCATTCATTCATTAAAATTTTATTAACGTCGAAACCACAATTGTTAGAAAAAAAGTATTGTTGTTATAAGTTTTTCTACAAACAAAGTTAATTTTTGGTGTTGTTATGTGTGTGATATTGGTGAGGATGAAAAGTAATAAAATCAATCATCAAGACACATATGTAGGATTTCACCTACAACCACCCCACAACCATATAAAAACAAAAGGCACTGGCTGCATTCGAAACCCATGAAATCACCTCACGATGGTTGTCCCTTGCAACCATTTTTCACTAGTATATTTTAGATTGTATGGTTGCCTCCCTCCATACATAAACCAATATTACATTAAAATTACATTCTTCAAACTCATATCTAAAAATAGGATCAGATCCATGCATAAAATACTTCCAATCGAACAACTGGTGCGCTCAACATGGCACTGGGAAAATTGTTAGACTAAAATGGACATATCTTGGTCATCCAGAAAGATTTTTTGACAAAATGAAAGATGATCCTTACTAGAAATGTTATTACGAAAATAATGGAATTGGTCCCACAATACAAAAATGAGCATATATTGGAGAATTATAATGAATATCATCGTGGGTTCAAATCCTATGTCACATGCCCCAAATTTTGCAAAAAAAAATATTATCATATTTGATTTTATTCATGGACAATATGTTAAATTTATGCTAAGCTATAATTGATGACTCAGTAGAGTCAAGGATATTTAATGCAATTTTGAATATTTTAATTATAAATACATAAAGGTGGAGACAACAACTTAGGAGAGCTGTTAAAAGAGTGTTTACTGGTCAATTGGTGGAGGAGACTGGGTGGAGAGCAAACAGACATGTGGCAGCATCCTCAAACCACTCCCAACTGTTGCAGGTGGAAACCTCCCTACATTTGGGGTCATGATCCCCCAAGAAAGTGGGATCAAAGCAGGTGGCTCAATTAATGACAACTGACCCAAAAGACCTAGGCAATCTTTATAAAAGTACCCATTGAAGAGAGCTGAGGCTACTCATTTCTAGAGAAGTGATCATTCAGGTGAATGTACTTCAAAGAAATTCAATGGCAAGGGAATTTGTGGAAAGAGTTTGAGGGGTTAACTGCTAAGTGATCTAGTGCAGCTTTTCAGCTGAAGGATCTTACTGCTGAGTGCAGAGTGTGTTACTGAGTCATTAGACTAGTCTATTGTTTGCATGCTCCACCAGTTCTTAGCCAAGAAGACCAGGAACAAGCTCGGGGGTCCTGAGGCAGCGTTGTTTGAGCGCTCTCTAGGAGTTGGTAGGGAGGAATGGCCTCCTAATGTTGTTGTTGTCCATCTTAATCAGGTTCTACATTATTTGGTTTTACTGTGTTAGATGGTTAAAAGTGAATCTGATTGTTATTTGAATGTTAAAAATTTGGTTGTAAAATGTGAGAGTTAGTAATCTTTCAGTTTTTTGAAGGAATGAATCTGAATAGATGAAAAATAATTCTAATCTATGTTTTTCCACGTCTGGAAGGACCAGACCGTACTCCACCACAAACAAAGTATTTAAAATAGATGAAGGAAATGATAAGAGACTGAAATGAATAGATGTATTATGCATTTCATAATAGCAGAGTAATTTATTTCAGTATGTAGGTTATTATCAAAAAGTCCAATAACTTGGTTATTTATGTTCTTGTTTATGAAATTGTACTGATAATGAAATAGCAGTATTCCAATACAGGTAGAAAGGATTATTATGTTAAGAAAATACCCTAGTAGATAAGATGTTATGTTATACACAGTACATTATTCTTTCTATTCAAATTTAAAATATGCAGGAGGGTAAACTGTATTATGTTGTATATATTCTTTATGTTTATTTAATAACCAGTTGCTTATGCAGTAAAAAAAACACAGTTAAACTACTTTGTTTACATTTAGTTCATTAAAGATATAACTATTATTCATATAGTTTATTTACTAATAATATTAACTGAACTAAGTCTAACATATACTATAAAGCAAAGTAGTGTATTACTAAGGTATTTAAAAAATAAAGACCAAACTAGACTAAGTTACAGAAGCTGAATTCTGAGTATTTTCAACCTGTCAGCTTAAGTAAATTAAACAATAAGAAGACGATAATAACCACTTCATAAATGAAATACATATCTATGTAAGAATTGTTCTGTAATTATCAACAGGATTATACCTGCAAAAAAGAAAACTATAGGGTCGAAACCCTAGCTTTAAACATTTTGTTTCCAATAAAAACAACCAAGCTATAATTGATTGGTTTAGATCTTTATACATAACCATAAACAATTAAACTGTTATCGACTGGTCACAGTCCTTATAACAAATATATGAATAAATAAAAATTGAAGAAATCTCAATATACCCTGATAATAATATTAACTTAAAACAATAATTGTTTACAAGTAACAAAACCTACTTAAATAAATTAAAAGAATTCTTTAAACAAGGGTTTCATTCAAGAAAACCCTAGTTCATATTTCTGAGCAAACATTACAATTTATAAATTATACCATGACTGAATGACATTCTTAAAACCATTAACAATAATTAAATACTAAATAAATAATAAACGGTAAATTATTATTTCACAGTCAAATAGGGTAAAAACCCTAAGTTAAACATAGTCACAAAGTATTCTGCAAAACGATTTCGAGCTCGAAGGATAACTTTTAAAAACCCAGCATATTTCTTGACAGGCCAAAAGGCTTTAAAACTTAAACAGTGTACAAAAACCAGCTCTGAGTCGGTGTACCCATATCGTGATATGGGGTTTTAACAAACAAAACTAACAGACTGTATATCAAAACCTACATCCTTATAAAATTCTTTTTAAAACAAGTAAAGAGCATTTACAAGTCACAGAATTGAGCCGGAGCCACCCTGCTATATGCAAGGGTTTAAAACAAAACAAAAACTTATAGACTGAAGACTAACAAACCAAGACTGGGAAAAACCAATGTCGTAACTTCTTCCAACGGAAAACAATTCCCCTAAGGTCTGAACAAGCAGGGAGAGCCACTTTATAACTGGGGCTTACTCGAATACTGAATGCTGGTCCAAATGTGAAGTGGTCCCTTCCAGCGATAAGGCGAACCATCACCTGCATATGCAAACCAAATCATAAGTTAATACCTAAATTTATAATGGTAATTGTAACTCTTATAGCTTACAAACTGTGTAAAAGTAATCCCTTACCTATAATGTTGATAACCGAGGTCAAAGAAGGTAGACCAACATCTCAAATAGTGAAACCCTCGTCTTCACCTCAGAAGGAGGAAACTAGTCTAGTTATTTAACTACATCGACAACTGGAGCAAGAGCAAGAAATGGCAGTGGCCAAACCACGACTTCAACACTGAACTATCAACTATGTAATACTACCCTCACGCACAGCAAGATTTGTTTGCAGAAATCAACTCAAGCACAAGCTGTGAACTTCACAACTCTCACCCTAAGTGACAACAATCCAAAATGTACAGACAGTGGAGCTGAAGGCGAGCACCTGTGAGCCCTCATGGCCGCAGTGAACCCAGCAATGTAGGGACCGAAACCCTCACTGAACAATGAGGAATAGGGTTGCAAGGTAGAGCTTATAAGTCACGTATTGCATGGCGAGGAGAGTTCCACATGCCCACAAATCTATTCACATCACGGTGGGTTCGTTTATATAGTCTCCACTGTAGCAATCGATGCAAATAATTGTCAATCATTTACATTATTCCCATCATGATAATGTAATATATTTATAAAGTCAAAATCGTATTGTTCCAACGGAGCCAAACATTGATAATGACTGAGGTGTATACTATAGTTTAACCTAATGTTTTAACCTTGTAAATAGCTTTGGTAAAGAACCATTTTGCATATGGAATCGATGCCTAGTTTTGTAAAGGATCTTATAACCCTTCTTAATCAAACTTGTAAGAAAAAGATTAAGAGGATAGTAGAAGCTTGAACATGATTGTTAATTCCTTTATTGACTTGTTCTTATAATCATGAACTATGATTGTTTAAGTTATGAGAACTAGGCTTAAATCAATAAAGTGTTTATAGATATGGCTAACATATATACCCTTAAATAGCTCCTACATTTTTTAAGTGACCTACAGTAATGGATGTAGGATAGATATCTTATAAACACATAATCTTTGGTCTCCATATTTTCTACCAAGCTCTACGATATATCGAATCAAGGTTAAGTTAGAATTTGGAGTTTAGAATAGTAAACTCTCTAGGATTTTATTGCATCTAATTTACATATAAGTAAATAGTAGTGTAATGTGAATTTGTTGCATTATGTTGGTTATGAATAAAATGGGAATTCAAGTCACAATCTTGACGATTTTTATGTAGAGGATACCTTATAAATTACAAGTGATGTTAAGCTGATAAATTTACTATATTGAATCCTAATTGAAACAGAGCTGAAAAGTACACAGTAGGCTTATTTTCTGAAAGACTTAGGTCTATTTCTATAATGATAAGCAGCATTTTAAATATTAAAATAATAATAGCAATAAACTCTTATGCCAGAGAAAGAGTTATGATACAAAATCATGAGCTCTATTAAGAACTAGAAATCACTTAGAGTAAAGTTAGAAGGAGGTTTTATCTATCTTAAAGCTCTATCTGTTAAAAGACAAATAGTAGGGTGACGTTAATAACCCTTACGACACAAATATTAAGTAATATCATATTTGTGAATCAAGTAAAAGAAACATTACTTTACCTTGCAGAACCTTGAGTCTTCTAAGCAAACTTTTACTCTAGCGGTACTTTTATGTTAAAAGAAGTATATCTGGCTTAATGCCTTAATAAACTTTTACTGAGTCAAAAATTTAGTTGTCAAGCCTGTAAAGATCCAGAAATCCAGATACGTTAGCAATCGCTAAGTAAGCCCCAGCTAGAAAATGACTCCTCACCTACTTGACATTCAAACCATCAGTACAGCTAAATATTCGAATACAGATTACTTACATCACATATCAAAATTAAAACAACATAAATCTATATGTGTTAAAGTTAATGGATACTTTTATTTTCTATTTCATTTTCTATTAGCTGCTAGCAGTTATCTAACTGCAACTGTAAATATTTTATGTTATCTCAAAATTTTAAATTTTTGCGAAAATTTGGGGTTTTGACATCCTATGGAGTCCATTCTTCCTGTGACCATATTAAGACACACAATAATCAAGAATATAGATAAATCAAATCATCCTACATTGCACATAATCATCATAATAATATTCTAAACATAAATAAAATAATATGAGAAATACTTATCTCAAGATATGGCCAGTTGGCTGTAGCAGGACAACTTTCCTCTCAGTCGTAGACACAGTCAAGCCTTCCTTGCTTGAACAGGGCACCCCCAAGCTAAGACCATGGATCCTCAGGTATACACTCACTTAGACTAGAAACTCTCAGAACCACCTCTTTAGAGAACCACAATAATTCTCACTACTACTTTCCTATCCGTCTCCACTGCCTATGGGACATGACATAACTCGCCGTTCCCATTTCTTGGCTTCCTGTGTGAGAACCTATACTAGTAGAGTGATAGAATGGAAGAAAAAGGAAACAAATAGACTAACTTTAAGTCTAAATATACTCCAAATACTACCAACATTCCCAACATGGTTAGATAGCACAAGTCACATGGTCCAAAGCTCAAGATTAGCTTCAACAAGGAGAGAGCATATGAATTTATAGTACAAGGAGGACAACTCTAACCCAAGGGGATTAACTTGAATTAGAAAGAGGTAAGGTTTAAGATTAATCATGGATACTTAACTTGAATTAGTGGAGTGATTTCTTAGTTAGGATACTCCCTTTCCTAAATTAGCCCCATGAGGAGGAGTTACCAAAAACCAAGGAGTGGATACATGAAGAGTACATGGAGGCACACTAATGCATAAGGGAGGTTACAAAACATCAAGGAGGGAGAATAGGTGAGGTAAGGAATATAATAGGTTCATAAATATAATAGAAGCACAAAAATAGGATCATCAATGCATGGTGTAAGAGTGGAAGCTAGAAAATAGCTTACAACCCCTCAAAACTAGGAAAAGGGTTCATAAATGACCAAAACACATCAATTTGAGGGAATATATTCCCAAGGAGGACTCCCTAGGAAAGAGGGTCCCACTAAGGTGTGAAAAATATGCAATATCAACTCCGTAGTCCAATAAATATCAAGAATAGGGTACGTTGTACATGATTTGGGTGAACATTATTAATGTCACTAAGGTGTAAATATGAACTAGGATGGAAAAACTTAAGATAAAAACAAGTTATAAGGTTCTAGAAATGTCCCCATTACCCCTCACTTTGTGGAATCCATGGTCCCCCTTACTCTTTTAGTTTGCTTTGTTGATCCAGTTGTTTATTTAATCAATAGTAACAACATTCAAAGATAGCAATAATGTCATTAATAGCATTAATATTAATAATAGTGCCAAAGTCCAAAGTCACATTATCAGAAAATGATCATAAGTACTTAATCACATAAATCATGAAAAGGAACATAATTCCACAGCCATATAAAATATCATAAGTCCATAAATAAAAAGAACATAAGTCACATGAAATATGATAAGTCTAGGGCTTAACAACTGGGGTATTACAAATTCCCATGCAAGAATTCGCTACATCATGCATGAGACTAAATTTAACAAGTTATTAATGTGTTGGAAACATTGCAAAGTTAATATGGTTTATCTCTCATCTCTATTGTTCAATGATAACACCTATGGTGTTTGAATTCTCTATTATCTTGCACTTGGGGTGTCGAAATCAATCCACAATTGTAAAATACATTCTCTGCTATCTATAATTGTTCTAAGAAGATTTTAAGTGGTTTTTTATCCTCATTGTTTTGATGGTTTTCCCCAGGGTACATCCTATGTTATGTGTGAATTCTTATGTGTATGATTGTTCTATTGAATTCAAGTACTTAGTAATTCTGCATTAAGATTAAATATCAAAGCTCACTTAAAATTCAACATGATATTAGTGCTTAGGGTGTGAAAGAGACAATTTTTTGCAAGCAAGCTTGAATACATAGATACTAAGAAACCAAGCACAATACTTGAAGTACAATGGCATCGGTCTCGGTAAGACCAGAAGGAAAACTAGAAGATACTTCAATCTTAAACACTTGGAAGGCTCAAATTTTGAACATATTGGAAGAGCATGACTTAGATGGATACATATCTAATGTGGTGGAAGAGAATACTACCAATGCAAGGTGCACCATATTCAAGAAGAACCAAGACAAATGCAAGAAAATCGTTTATTATTTGGTGAAGGACAACTTTATGATGGTGATTACTCCTTTGAAGACTACAAAGGAATTCTTTGGTACTATGAGAAATCTATATGATAAGAAGGTTTTGAGTCAAAATAGAGAATTGAAGAATAAGGTTCGGAATGTGGAGATGGAGAAGGACGAGGCTATGGCTTTCTTCTTTACAAAGATCTCTCAAGTAAGAGATCAACTTACTAGTGTTGGAGTAGTGATGGATGATGATGATATCATTCAAACCATTGTTGATGGTATCCCATTCACATGGGTGACATTTTTTGGCCGATGTTAATGGTTGAGAGGTACAACATAACTTTGATATGTTTTGGCATGACTGACTCCAAGCGGAAGGGGAAATCCAAAGCAATATTGCTTCCTCCAAAGAAGAAAACCTTTCTCTTACAGCAGGGATGAAGAGAGGGAAGAAACACTCCTCTTAGAAGAAGTTTTATCATCCAAAGGAGAAGGTATACAATAGGGAACTTGATAAGTCAAAGATCAACTTCTGCAAATGCAACAAGAAGGGCCATTATGCAAGGTAGTGCCAAGCAAAGAAAAGAGGACAATTCAAGGGTAGGTTTCATGCTTCTATTGCTACAAAAGATGAACCTAAAAGGAAGAATGCATCCAATGATTAAGAGACAAGGAAGGAGTACTATCTTGTCTCATCCCTATCTAGATCCATCACCACTAGTTCTGAGACATGGTTGGTTAATAGTGGTGAATCCAAACACATAACTATATAGGAACGCTCTCACAAATATAAAGAAGAATAAATTAACCTGCAAGGTGTAGCTTGGAGATAACACCACATACTTGATCGAAGGATTTTGATCCACCTCCTTCCAGTTGATATTAGGTGATGTACTACATGCGGAGGATATTCTATATTTTCCTGGTTTGAACAAGAACCTCCTATTTGTTTTGGTTCTAGAAGATAAAGACTTTTGAGTTATAGTCATGGATAATCAAGCACTCTAATGGCCGAAGAACAAACATGAAATATGTAGTTGTGATTGGATTTAGAGAGGGAGGTCTATACAAAGTAGTTGGGAAGTTCATTCAAGCTATGATCCACAACACAATAATTCCATGCGATATGTGGCATAGGAACCTTGGTCAAATCAATTTCAAAGCACTACATGGATTCCATATGATGGCAAAAGGTATGTCTATATTTAATTTTGAGTATGACAATATCCGTAGAGGTTGTTCTCTTGGGAAAAAAATTAAGAAGAGTTTTCCTAACAATACTAATAGATCTAAATGGATTTTAGACTTAATCCATCTTGATGTATGTGATCTCATGTCAACACCCTTCCTTAGTGGTTATTTGTGTTATGTATTTATCATAGATGACTTCTCTCAAAATTCATGGATCTATCTCCTGAAGGCTAAGACTGAAACTTTTAGCAAGTTTCAAGAGTTCAAAGCACTAATTGGGAATCAAAATACAAAGCACATATTTGCTTTGAGACCTGATAATGGGGGACAGTTTGAGTCATATGTATTTAACAATTTCTATATTGATGCAGGAATAAGAAAACAATTGATTGTACCTTACAACCCCCAACAAAATGGGGTTTCAGAAAGGAAGAACATAACTATATGCGAGGCTATGAAATCCATGATGTGTGATCAATATATTACTACCTTCTTAAGGGCCTAAGCCTCTAGTATAGTAGTGTATATCCATAATAGATTCCCTCATGCTATTCTGGAAGAGAAGACTCCTGAAGAAGTATTCACTGGTTAAAAACCAAATATTGCACACTTGAATATCTTTGGTTGTCCTATATACATTCATGTGATGAAAGAGAAGAGGAAAATTATGGAGCCATGTGGAAATAAAGGGACCTTTGTTGGTTATAGCGAATCATGCAAAGCCTACATAATTTATTTACCAAGTGGAACCCACATTGAAGTCAGCATAGATGTGACATTCCATGAAGAGGTTGCATTCAAGTGCTCTAAAGAGATTTAGTGTGATTCATACATGGAGGAGCATGAGACTACAATGATGGAGGATCCAGATTCTATTTCTACCCTTTCATATGTTAAGTTGGAGAATCCATAAGAGTCCTAATATTCTCTAGCTCCTGAAGAACCAATCAAACTGGTTGAAATATCACTTGATGAGCCTCCTGCTAAGAGGAGATTTGCATGGTATCGAGACATTGTACAAGATGCAAAAAGGCATGGATCACCATTAGGATCATAGAGAGAGTGAAAGAGACGTGAAATATATTTAGGGTATGTTGCAAAAATGAGTCACATCAGTGATTCATAACCTTCCACCTCTGAAGAAGTTTCTAAGCAACAAGTATGGAAAGATGCAATGGTAGAGGAATACCAATCTATTATGAAGAATGATGTTTGGGAATTTGTTCCTAAACATTAACGGAAGTCCACATTAAATTCTAGATGGTTGTATTGAAAAGTATAAATCCATATTTGTAGCCCATGGTTTCTCACAGAAATAAGGAATATACTATGACCATGGCCATGTGCACCACTATTCGAGCTATAATTTAACTTGCATTTATTTTTGGATGGAATCTTCACCATATGGTTGTGAAGATATACCTCCTCAATGATGAGTTTGAGGAAGAGGTTTACATACAAAAACCTAAGGGGTTTTTAGTTCATGGGAAGGAGTCCCATGTTTTCAAACTGAAGAAATCCTTGTATGGGCTTAAGAAATCCCCCATGGCTTGGTATTCAAGGATTGACAACTACCTTTAGATATTGGGATTATCTAAGAGGAAGCTGATCCAAACTTGTATTTCAATATTCCAAAGAACCAACCTCTAATATTGGTTATCTATGTTGATGACTTGTTCCTTACTAGAGAGGAACAATAGATTAATCGGTGCAAGAGGGAGCTCTCTTCTGAGTTCGAGATGAAAGACTTGGGTATTATGCACTACTTTCTTGGTCTTGAAGTTTGGAAAAGAAAAGATGATATTTTCATTTCACAAGAAAAGAACATTGTTTATGTGTTGCACATGTTTGGCATGATGGATTGCAAATCCATGGATACACTGATGGTTTCTAATTTTAGGAAACAAATGAGTCATATTTTGGATTGGATCTAGTGGACCCTACTTTGTATAGACAACTCATTGGTTCCTTGATGTACTTGATACATTTGAGACCTAACAATGTTATGTTGTGAGTATCTTGAGTTAGTTTATTTCTGATCCTAGACACAAACATTGGGTTTTTTCTAAGCCTGTGCTTAGATACCTTCGAGGTATTATTGGTCATGGAATCATATATGCCCCCAGTGGAGAAGTGATGTTACTTGGATATTCTAAATTTGATTAGGGTAGTATAATTATGGATCGAAAGAGTACATCTGAATATTGTTTTAGCTTGGTATCAACTATGATCTCTTGATCCAGCAGGAAGAAGGGATTTGTAGCCCAAAGTACTACATAAGCATAGTATATTATAGCTAGTACCACCTGTTGAGAAGTTGGGTGGCATAGGAAGCTACTTGCTGGGTTGTTTGGTGAGAAGCTTGAGCCTACGATCATTCACTTTGATAATCATAGTTACATTAAGCTCTTATAAAATCATGTGTTTCATGACAAGTTGAAACACATTGAGATGAAGTATCACTTCATCAGAGACATGGTCCAAAGAGGTACAGTAATACTTCAATACATTTCTATTGATGAGTGGATTGCATGTGTGTTAACTAAGACTATGTCAGTGACGAAGTATATTTACTTCTGAGATAAGATTTACATGGAAGATAATTCCTCCCTTGCTAAGAGGGAGTTTTAAAGTTACAACAACACGAGTCATTCTGCAAGCCAATATTGCGTGTTAGGATTGGGAATCATGTGTTTAGGTAGGGATCCTGAGTTGGACTCAGTAAACTTGGAGTAGATTCTTGATGTGGACACAAGATGACTAAGCCTTATGTGTAAAGGTTAATCCTCATGTGTTGAGGTGAATTATTTGATATGTCAAAGTGATGATGTTGTACAACCTTGTTTAACAAGGCTAAGGACTTGTGTGTCAAGTCAGATCCTCATGTGTAGAGTTGATGCTTGACATGTCAAAGCATTAATGTTGTGTGATGTATTACTAACCATGGTCACTTTAGATGGATGGTATATTAAGTATCCTCTAGAGACTATCCACCTCTATAGTGAATTAGTTTAGCATATGACCACTTGGAATGCAAGTAATATAATATGATCACAACATTAGACAAATCTTATAAGTATAACAAATATGATAGATAAATTAAAGTTAGCACATATGGACCATGTAGATAAGATAAGAGAGGTAAAGTTAATATGCATTGAGAACAAAGAGAATTTGAATTGCTATTGATGAATACTTTAGTTTATTAAAGAGAACTCGAATGGTTAAGCTTCAATGACATTAACAATGTATGCCTCAGTTAATTAAGGAGAACTCACAATGGTCACTTAAGTAAATAAATTAGTACGATTTCAGTTAAGAGTCAAATAAGGTATTAATAAAGAAGAATTACTTAAATAAAGTGTTTTGCATGACGATACTTTAGTTAAACTAAAGTATGTCACTTAAGTTAAAAGACGACACTTAAGTTATGGCCCTTGAGTTACGACACTTGCATGACGACACTTGAGTTATTATCCTAACTAAGTGGTCTAGCATCGAGTTAAAAGGAAAGTTCATCCTGAAGTTAGTAGATCATGGATTTAAAGTCAAAGATGAAAGGAATTGCACATTGTGTTATGCAAGATAAAAGACACTGAGGTGTAGAGAAAATCCTCCTTGAGAGCATTCACTACTTTTAGCATGAGAGCCTAATTCCCATGCACTCATTTTCTACATCTTACATGAGACTGAATTTGGAAAGTTGTTAATGTTTTGGACACATTGAAAAGTTCATCAGGTTGATATATGTTCTTTATTGTTCGGTGATAGCATATGGGGTGTTTGAATTCTCTCTTATCTTGCACACAGGTAGCTGAAATCAATCTGCAATTGTAAAATACATTCTCTTATATCTATCATTGTGCTAAGAATATTTGTTGGGGTTTTTAATCCTCATTGCTTTGAGGGTTTTCCCAAGGGTACATCCTGCATTATGTGTGAATGCTTTTGTGTATGATTGTTCTATTGAATTCAAGTACTCAATAATTCTACATTTAAGATTAAAGATTAAATCAAAATTAACATTAAACAAAAAATATAGTTACATGCTTTGGAAGCAAAGAAGAGAGACATACTAATTAAATAGGAAAAAGAATGGAAATTTAAATGGATGGCCTTGTAGTTGCAAGAAGGGGATTTAAACAAAAAATGCATTCATAGGTATGCAAAGATGA
>LPNX010577382.1:0-44104 GCA_001517045.1 Pseudotsuga menziesii | reverse complement strand
CTTTTCAGTAATTGCAAATTTTAATACACATTTCCTTGTAACTTGCAATCATGTATCATTAGTAACCCAACCTAGCGGATAGGGATTTTCATGAGGCACGGTAACTAAATGCAATTTCTTAACCACTTCTTCTGATATCAGATTTACTTGTGAACTACTATCAAACAATGTATCAATCTTTGTGTGATTGGCAATGACACGAATATGAAACAGTGCACTTCTATCTTTATCATTTTGCCTAGAATCAGATGGCAAACTTGTACTTGCACTAGAACTAGATTGTGCATCAATGGGAAGCGAGATACCTTTATCCTTACCTTGGATTCCGACAGCTGTAACTTTTGTTTCATCACCTGAGTCGGATCCCAAGTCTTGAATAATGGTTGTAGTAGCTTTGGCTTTTCCTTTATCTTTGTTTCCCCCGTACTTCTTTGGCCTTAACTCCGGATGAAGTTTTCAACACTTAGAGACATCATGTCCCTTCTGACAGTGCGAACATGTAGGCTTTTCACCTTCTTTCTTAACAGTAGCCATCTTCCTTTGCCCCTTATCTTGACCTTTCGATTTGCTGTCAAATTTAAATGAATTCTTCACAAAAGTATCATTAGCATGCTTACCCCTGGCTTCTAAATGGGTAGCTTGAACACATACATCATCCAAATTACTGGGGTTAAACATCAACAAGGTATGCTTCAAATAAGAATGCATGCCACCAATGTACTTAAGAAGAGTTTCCTGTGTATCTAACGAAACATTCAATGCAATAGCCCTCTTCCTGAATTCATGAGTATAGTCTTGAATGATTTGTCCTTTAGCTTGTCTAAACATTTGCCAATTCATGGTTAATTTCTGCATATGACCTAAAGGATAAAATTGCTTTCTTAATACTTCGATGAATTCATTCCAAACTGAAATAATTTTACCATTCTTTCGAAGATCTTGCTGAATCTTGCTCTCCCACCAAGTAAGAGCCATTCCACTCATTCTCAAAGTGGCCAATTGGATCCTAGAAGGGTCATCATTAATGCCCTGCACCCTGCAATATACTTCAAGCTGCTTGATCCAATTGTCTAATTTTTCAGCATCTACATCTCCATTATAAATAGGTAATTCAAACTTTACATCCAATTTGAAATAAGGCATATTAGGACTTGCATTATTTGAATGAGAAGTATGAGAAGAAGAAAAATTCTGATTTGTGTTAGGAGGATCACCATCACCTCCTACTCCTTTACCCTTTTCTTCAGGCTTCACTTCTGCATCTCTGGATGAAGATCCTTCTTCTTTCTTCTTCCTTTTTGCTCGCTTTTCGAGTAGAAGTTCCATCATGGCTTTCATGCTCATAAAAGCCTCCATAAACTCTGTTTCAGAAATGACAGGTTTTTCTTGTTCGGTATGTCCTTCTTCTTACCCTCGTGGAGAAGACATGGTTCTTGAGAATGTTCTCCTGGAGCCAATCTCAGGATCTCCTTCAACTAATTCTCCTTCACCAACCTTTAACATGGACCTGGTAAGCATTCACAAACTTGCACAACATTCAACCTGCTCTGATACCATAATATGATCCGTAGGATCTCAACTTAGTGCTTTAAAAGTTTGTTGCAAAAGAATGTATTCATCAGATTAATTATTGGACAGAATTTGCAGAAATTAAATGCTCAGAACGGGAGTGAAAACAAGACTGATAACAAATGCCAAGCAGAAAACACATAACCCAAAATCATAGACAGAAATTGATAACGTAGTTCACCCCCTCCATTGGGCTACGTCTCCGGGTCCCTCTCCAATGGGAACCGATCCAATTAATTCTTTTAAAAATGGTACAAATGGTTCTGGACTCTGCAAATCAGTTCAGCAGTATGGGCAAAAGTCTCCAAGACCTCTTCTCTGGAATAATACAAATTGGCTTTCGAAGCAAAGAGAAGCCAAATAGAACAGAGAAGATAGATCGACTCTTGACAATCACAGAACTAGGTATCAACAGCAAAGCCTTTAAGACCTCCTCTATGAAAGTTACAAACTGGACTTCAATAGTCAAAGAAGCCAAGTAACAACTAGGGATGGTCGACTTCAACAGCATGTGGATCCTTTTTTTCTTCAAACTTGCCCAGCTTCTGTAACTCAGAAAACCCCCCCCCCTCCTGTGCTTCTTCACGAACTCTTCTTTATACTCTTCTTTGCCGTTACAATGGGAAAAACGCTCAAGAACGTGACTGTTCACCTCCTTCTTCCAACTGCCCTCGACTGTTCATCTCCCTATCAACGCGGCATCATACGGCATAAAGATCCTACAAAAATCATTTCTGAAACGTCCCCGCGCGACCGCTTGCAGGGTTTAAGTCGGAAGGTTGAAGTCATCTGCTCGTCCGCCATTGCGAAAGAGGATAAGCAACGGTTCCGACGAATTCTATTTCAATCGGCTATCGGCTAGTTTTCAAGTTGGGAGTCTTAGTTACTTTGGCTTCCGCCATTGTGGATGGTGCACCACTTCTTCCTCTGATCCCGTCGAGCGATTTCACCGATCTTTTAAGTTTTTGGGCTTCTGCCGTTGCGGCTGCAGAAGCGTTCCGACTTCCGATCCGCCTGAACGTCTGTTAGGCTTCCGCCGTTGCGGATGGGAAATGCTTCCGAGCCTCGATCTGCGGAAGGAGAAAAGCTTGGAAGCTTCCGTCGTTGCGGAAGGGAAATGCTTCAGAGCCCCGACATGTGGAAGGAGAGAAGCTTGGAAGCTTCCGCCGTTGTGGAAGGGAAATGCTTCTAACCTCCAATCTGCGGAAGGAGAAAAGCTTGGAAGCTTCTATCATTGAGGAAGAGAAATGCTTCTGACCTCCGACGTTGTCAATGGACCGTGAACCAATCATTAAACTGTTAACCATTAACGGCGCGGCTTCTTGAACCATGTACCATATTTTGGATCGTTAAAGAGGAATTGATCCGCCGGATCAGATGGATAAGGAGTATATAGCAAATGTGTTTCCATATCAACAAGTTGATATAGAAAATAAAGTAAAATAGCTTGGTTTTTATCTCAAACCAAATGACTATAAAAAAAGAGATTGGCACTAGTTAATCACAAAAGTGTAAAATAGGTAAAATATCTACTGCAATAAGTTGTTGTCCAGGGAGGCAGGTTGGTATTAATAAAAGTTTTCACGGAAGCAATGCCATTCTATTGGATTTCTTTGTCTTGTGTTTCAAAAAAGGTCCTAGGATTTATTTGATTAGGGGGCAGAGATAAAAAAAAAATATAATAAAAGTATTCATGGAAGCAATTTCATTCTATTGGACTTCTTTGTCTTGTGTTTCAAAAGAGGTCCTAGGATTTATTTGATTAGGTGGAAGAGACAAAAAAATATTACCCCTATTAAAATGCAAGAAGCTGTATATTCATAAAAATTTCTCCTAATGGAGGTGAAAAATAGATATAGAGAGAATAAGGTTAGGCATTCCTAAAGCCTCATGGGGTAGCTTAGTTGGTTGGAGCATCTGGGACCAAGCCGTCATGAGGTCAAGGTCATGGGTTCAATTATCTGAGTCCTATGGGGTTATGAACCTAGGCTGGTGTCAAGCATAAGCTATGAAATAACCAAACAAGGTTAGGCCCTTCTAGTGGGACCCTTGGAAGCTTTCTATGGATGTAATGACCTGATATTCAATCATGAACCACATTAAAAAAAAGGTTAGGGATTGCTATGAAGAAATAATAAAATGAAAGGTGGGTAACTTCAAATTTCATCGGTCATTATGAAAAACTCCTTTTGCAATTCAAAAAATGAGGTGTGTTATCATACTTACCAATAAAAGTGATGTAAGTTGGTTAAATGAAACATGTGTCAGTTGGTGTAGGTTCCCATACCTCTCCTCTACTTGACATTGAATATATTGCAAGAGATATTTTAGTGGGTATAATAACTTTCTTTTGTGTTGGGTTCTAAAAATTTTAAAATGAGAAGGGCCTATCCATTTTCCCCTTTAATAATGAAAGCTTTGGTATTATTTTGGTAGGAATAAATCTTCATGTGATATTTCAGCATCAAGGATTTAGAGACCTATTGGTGGGATATAGTGGTTTTCACTCTTCACACGAGGGATCAAACCCACAATAATAATTTTCCCTATTGTGATAACGCTAGAGAGGTAGACATCATGATTTGATTTTGGGATCCAAATTAGTTTTGTGGTATCCAAACATCTTGGCCCTTGCTAAGTCCTAAATTATTCATATATATAGCTTGTGGGTTGTTGGGTATACTCTTGGGGTAATAGTGACAACTATGTGATTAAAACATAAGCCTAACCCAGGTGATCCCAATGTAGTTATCAAGTCCCATGGTAAGAAAAAAATTTCACCAAAGGCCCTTATTTGTCGCGTGGGACAAGGGACCACATTACAATAGTATGGACATGCGTGTTCCATGTCGAGGTCCACACTACTATAAATTGTGGTATGAGAAGAAGAATCGGTGCCACCAAATAGAAAACAACATTGGGTTCTATTTACATGGTGATGCACTAAGGCATCAGGTTAGAAACCAATCTTGGATTTCCACAGAGACTGTCTAGTGGTACCTAAGTGTGATCAGATTTTCTGTCAGGGCTCACCATATGTACTTGCAACCATGACATAACCCCCAAATCAATGGTTGACCACAAATTTTTGGTTAACAGAGAAATAAATTGAAATAATTGTCTAGGATTTGCCCAAGGAATGGAAGCAGTGTTTCGTAGATGACCAAATATCTATCGAGGCAAATTCGTGACAAGACATAACGTTGGGAACCTAAGGAGGAGACCACTAGGATGCATAAATCCCACCTAATTCCACCTATGAAAGAACGAAAGAATCTAGTGCAACACCAATGGATCTTGAACTGGGAGAAAAGAGGAAAACATCTAAAAAAATAGGACTGAGAACTTCTTTTTCATTTTTATAAGACTAAGAACTTCAAATGGAATAAAGAGGAATAATACTTACTTGAAGAAAATAGGTCCTGACTGACATCCTTCTGGATGACCTAGGGTTTGAAGTAGAAACCCTAAATTTTTAGTTGGGATCATAGGTAGAGTTGAATGGTGGAGAATATGCACCTCCCTAGGGAGAGGTAGACTCTATATTCCCTTTTTTTAGATTGACGATGAAACCTTAGGAAAACTGAAGCCCTAGTTTGTCTTGGCAGTAGTAACTGGTCCAAAATTGAAAATTATTGGAATTTAGTTTTGTTTCCATTGAAAGATGCACTCTTCAAGGGTAAGTAAAGAGAGCCCTCTTTTCTAGTTGATCTATTGAGGGATTTGTTTGAAGTAACAAAACCCTAACTGTGCAGTGCTTCCTTTCAAGGTGCCTCTGATACCATGTTGATTTTTCTTAATTTGCTTAGATGATATCTTAAAACAAACAATTACTAGTAGATGACTAAAAGAACAACAATCATAGAAACACAAGAACACACTAATATTTTCCTCGGGAAAACCACAAGGGAGAAAACCCCGCAAAATGTCCTCGGTATAGAACTCAACCAGAGAAGTGTAAAACCCATACAACTACTAATCTCTTATTTATGGTGAACTAATATTTATCTCTCTTACAAAATAGCTTGAGTGAGTGAGTACAAATGAAGGGGAGCGCCTCCCTATTTATATTCTTCAGTTGACATGACCTCTAACCTAACAGCGTCGACTTCTCTAACTAACTGGGTTGACTTGTCCCACTAAACACCACAAATAACATTTATTATATTGACACTTCGGTACTATTGACCCAACTTACATCCGGAGGTTTACATTGATTCTTTCAAGGATACTAACAAGACCAAACTCATCTCCCGAAGGAGGAATACAATCAATACATATAAAATATCTTCCGAAGTTATAATACTTTAATAGTATTAACCATGGTAAATACATTATCATGTTCAATAATAGTTTTATCGTGATCGCATTGATTTAATCGTAACGTGTACCATTTGACAACGAACATAACTACCTTGAAAGAGTTAAAGTTACATTGAAGAATACCTTCCAAATACCCATAGTATCGATTTTATAATATTTCTGGATGTCTGTCACTTCTAGAGGAAACATTGATCACCTCAAAGACTGCAAATATCCCACAATCTAATGTTTTCTTAATTTCATCCAACTTTTTGATGCGATATTTCTAGCCATTGAACCACATGGCCTTATGGTGTCTTACTTACACCAATCCATACACATAATGATTACATCATGATCCATTTATGATTAAGTGCATGTTTATGCCCTACATGAAAAAAATCAATATGTACATCAATATGTTTGCAACAAAAATAAATAGTGTGGTTGATTATATGCTTGTCTGCTTATGTTTTAAACCATATTCTAAATTGATTTCCCTTTGTGTAAGATTGGTATCTCCATTGCAATGTGCTACTTTAACCAATGAAGCCACACTTTCCCATGATATTCCATGAGCTTGTTCACATCGTTCAATCCATACCTTTATCCAGTCAAGATTGTTTGTGATGTATAAATGAAGTGCATCCCACTCTCGACCAAATGTTTGATAAAAATAAAAATAAAATTCAATACAAATTTATATTCACTTAACAAAGTATACACTTTTAATTGATGAATATTGAATATTAAAAATAGAATATGTATGATATATACATAAAAATCAATAGTCAAATGTATTATATTAACTAACCTCCACTAGATAATAATTACCTTTCACCTTCCTCGATCTACCTTTCCCCTTTAGGTACTCCCCTTCCAAATTGTTATTGGACTGTGGATCACAAATGCGAGCTAAATCGAGCTTTGATGCTAATTTAGGAAGACATTCACTAATATACATCATGTTTTGGTATACCATATATCCCTCCATCATAGAACCCTCACGATGTGCTCATTTTCTAACCAAACCCTTAAAAAATTTCAAGTGCCTCTCAACCATCCACATGGACCTTGAGTGTACAAGTCCACACAATTCAATCTCCTCAACTTGGTGTATGAAGTAGTGTTCTTATGCATTAAAAAATGTCGAAGTTAGATGCTTCCGCATTTCACACATTATACGATGAGTTTATCTCCTCCAATACTTTTTATCTTCTATATGGATTTCTTTAGATGACAACCATCTACAAGTGATGCAAACCAATCACGATATTTAACAAAAAGAAAACATTATATTACATAACATGAATTAGTGCACAAAAATCAAATATAAGTTCTACAATGAATTAAAAAAACACTAAGCGCTTGCAAAAAGTCACTACTTACCTCATGTATTTCCCAATATTATATATAACTTGTTTGACATTGTTGTCGAAGTTGTCTAGGAGAGAGAGAAATAGAACATACTGTAATAATAAACAAATAATTTCATTTGTTTTACAAAAAATAGACAAAAAATACCAACAATATGCACTAGAATATCGTTAATATAGCAGTAATTATATGCATGCCATAATAATTGTTGGCAGGGGTATTGGGTAAGTGAGTTGTGCAGCACCACGGAGGTTGCACAAGCTCACACACCACCACGAAGGACCACAACAATGCGAGAGGCGGAAGAATAACCGTTTTTGGAATTCTTTATGCAATTTTGTACTGTTTGACCACATTTTGTGGATATAGGTCACTATTTTGTTAGAAGTTAGTTAGAAGTGGACCTTGGATGTAAAGGGGAAAGCCTAGATATAAAGTTAGAGTTGCAATAGTAAGGGAGAATTTCGGGGATAACTTATATTTTGGATACTGAGATCTTTTAGCATCTGCATCTATCATGAGCGGCTTTTTGGCTCTGTTTGTGTCGACCAGTTTTCAGTCTCCTGTTGTGGAGAAGTACTGTATGATGTGAATCTATTGTGCAGAAGTAATATGACATGACGGATGTTGCCCTAAAGTGATCTTGTTTCTTATTTATTTCCTGTCTTTATGCTCTACAATGACAATGATGGATGTTTACTGTATCTGTTATATGAATGAATGTTACTGCTGTGATGAATGAAGTAATGCGATTTGTTAGCAATCTACTAGTTATGCTAATAGATCTATGATGAATGATGCAATTCTGATAAAACTGTCTCTGGAGTATCTGTTGATTATGAATTTCAATCCTTGATTCCATGCCCTCCCTTCTTACTATCGAAAAATTGGTTTTGACAGCTCTCCATCGACATCTCGGGTGAGACTTCATCTGCTCTGTGGGTGTTGCCGAGCAGGGTCAAACCTATCTAGGCCGATGCTCAGGGAGATCACGCTGGTTGGGCATCCACTCTAGTAGGAACCCCTGTTGACGAGGCTTTGTTGGTGGGTCGTGCCAACAAATGGTTCTGTTGCTAGGACCACATTGCAACTGAAGGGAGGATGTGTTGTGGCATCCAACAAAACCGGAGATTGAATATTGGTTTGACCTAAAGATGCGATAGTTCGCTGAAACAGAGAATCAGAATCCGAAGTTGTTGACAACCAAGTGGCTGAACAGATATATCTATGATGGTCCCTATGAATGGTTCTTTTGTGAATTTTTGGTCATACTATACAAATGGATAGCGTGGTTCACTTACAAGAAGAATAACCATCAAGGAGGAGAGCCAACATCCTAGACCCCTGGACTGATCCAGGAGCTACAAGAAACCAATAACAAAGCATCGTGAGTTGTTGAAGTATGGCTGGATAGTATTCTGGAAGGATACATCACTGAGTTTGCAGTCGATACTAATAAGGCATACATCGAAGCATAAAGAGAGTTCTTCAACGGGCCACGAGGTAGGTTCTTGTTGTCTCTGTAATAACCTATTAAGATTCTTATATTTGAGAAGGGTATTTTAAAAATGCACATTGAGTAGTGGAAATATAATGTGCGGAGGCCGTGGACACTGTGATGAAAGGGGGGAGGAAAATGGCAAGATAAGGGTTAGATGGGTATGAGTTCTAAGGAAATTGTAAGGATTGAAGAGGAAACAAGTGGTTGTACGAGGGGAGGAGCAAGGTTTTGACAATAGAAGAGGCAGAGGACAAGGGAAGGTCCTACTATGATCGAGATGCAAGACCACGAAGAACAACCACATGGGACAAAGTGACCCTATAGTGACAACGAGGATGACCAGACCGAGGCTACGCCTAGGATAGCGGGAAGCTTGAACCCTAGCAGTAATGTGTCCACACCTATGCACACTACTCCACCAATAGGTATAAAAGCACATTCTACGTCACCTTGTCTGACGTGCTGGCAGCAATCTAGCAGTAGAACACCATTTGTAAGAAGAAGGCCCAGAATGGCGAGCGACGAGATGAAGTTACCAATATTCCATGGAAATGGGGCTGATGACCTGGAACAGTATTGGTTCTTATGTGAAGCAGTTTGGACTGCCAAACAAAGTGTGGATGATGATATTAAGAGAATCCAATTGGCGACCACCCTCAGGGGTCATGCGCTTGACTGGTACATGATATTCATGCAGTTTCCTCAGGGGATTGCGATGAAAACACTAAATGAGATCTAAGAAGGACTATTCGAGGAATTTAAGAAACCCAAATCTAAGGCCCAATATATTACAGAACTCAAGGAGATCAGGTAGTTTCTGAATGAAACTATTTGGGATTTTGATCAACAGTTTAAGACATTGATGGCTCAAGTCAACTTCAAAATGAGCGATGTTCAGCATAAGGATTGGTTCATTGTTGCACTGGTTTCGCACATAAGACAATCGTTAATGTAGCAAAATATCGTGATGCGGAATGAGGATCTGGAGATGGTGATGAAGTTAGAAGCTTCACCTATTGGGGAGACTACATTTGGAATGAACCAGATTTAGGTGCAACTAGCAAATTTGACACTCCAGCTACAGGATATTAAGAAGGAAAAAGAAGAGCATGATAACCTCTGGTGCACGCGGTGTCGTATGGATGGACACACCAAGGACACCTGTCCGACTTTCTGAAATTATTTTCTCTCAGGAGCACCAAACCCTTTGGGTTGAGCTGGTGTGCCATGGTGTCACGTATGTCAGGTATACAGGGAATCAACATGAAAACTGTAGCTACATGTAGAAGATGGTTATGAAGGAAGAAAGTTTGTATTGCTCCTTTTGTCGCTCAGTAGGGCACGAGGATAAATACTACCGAGCTTACAACCTGCTTCAAGAGAGAACATATGATTCATATTTTGTGAAGGGCGAGGATCCCCATGTGATCTAGCAGTCGCAGCCGCAGATGGTACATTCGACAGTACAGTATACACGACCTCCATAAATGCAGTTTATCTCGTCGCAGTCATAACCACAGTTCACACCGCAGCTCATAGCACAACCACAATTTTCACCGCGACCATAGTATAATCATGTGCTGATTGCTCAGCCTCAACCGCAGTATGTTCAAGTAGCGCACTACATTCAGCAGCAACTAAATCCCCCACAGCAGCTATCCTAACCACAATATCAACAAACCGAAGGATTTCGAGGAGGATTTAGGGGACGAGGAGGAGGCTTCGGATGAGGTCGAGAATCCATCCAATGTTACACCTGAGGGGTATTTGGCCACTATTAGAGGGAGTGTCCCCATGCATAGTGTACATACTACACAGCAAGCGAGCATAATGTCAAAAATTTCCCTCAGTTGATTGCGAAGTGGCAGGCTGGAAACATCCCTCAATTGCAGAACTAGTTCCAAAACCAAAACCAAGTGCAGACCCAACAGCCATTGTAGAATCGGCCTTAGATCCCACTGCAGACTCAGAATCATCCAATGAACCCACCATCGATTCAGAATCCACCCCTAAACCAAGCTCAGAACATGAATCAAGGACCCATGGTTGTGACAATTCTAGCAGAACCTAGAACCCAAGCTGTCAACGTTGTTGTTGTCACTTGTGCAGGTGTGATGACCGCAAAAGATGGACCCTGTCAACTAGTTTGGTTTGCAGGGAAGAAAAAGGTAGCATTTGATAATGTGATAGAGAAGGAGACGTTGTTTTAGGCCAAGCATACAATCAGGAGGAATCCGAGTAAGTTGCATGTTGTTGAAATGCCATCTACTTTTGATCCTTTTGTAGAGGCAAGACCATCGTGACAGCATGGTACCTTGCAACAGTTCTTTGAGAGTTGTATGTTGTTGGATGGAGATCCTAAGGCTCTTGGTGAGATTGAGAAGTTGTTGTGCCAACAAAATCAGACACTGAAGGATTCCACAGTAAATTCCATCCAGAAGAGAAAGATAGGTAAAGAGATGAGAATGAACATCCAGATAGGGGACTACAAAGTTGATTATGTTATTATGGATCTAGGGTCGGATGTGAATATTTTGACCAAGTAGACTTGGAAGTTGATGGGAAATCCAACATTGGGGTGGGACCTTGTGCAACTGCGACTAGCAAATCAGGCCAAGGTTCAGCCTATTGGTCGTGTCTCGAACCTGGTCATCGATGTCGAAGGTATGAAGACATATGATGATTTCGACGTCATTGAAGTAGTTGATGCTGGAGGCTCTTATCCTGCGCTATTGGGGATTGGATGGGACAATCATAGCATGGCAGTTATCAATTTCAAGAAGTGGGTTATGACATTCGAAAACCAATATATTAGAGTCATTGCTCCCATGGAACCTCAGGAAGGATGCCAATATATTGAACCTATCAAGGATGAGGTTGGTAGAGGATGGGATCATGCCTACAATATCTCCAAGGACTATATCCACCCTACTTTCAATGGTGAACTTGGATGGCGCAGCGCTAGCTCTCCATCCTTTGATTCTGATGATGCTTTAGAAAATTGGCAAAATCGGTTTCATGAGGTGTCTTTTAGAAAGTGTGGACTGATCATGCAATCTCTACACCATGTAGCTGTCGATCTATGAGGGGCTACCAGAGTTGTCTGAATTCCTCCAAGAATTTGAAGAGAAAGTGTTTGAACTATAGAGGCTGTTGGCACTGGAGGAAGCATTGAAGGCTACCCTAGCACACTGGTGGGCGGCTCACAAATAGGCAATCCATGAATGGGCACAATGTCGACGATTGATGATGGTGTGCTTCGGTGATTCAGAGACCTATCCCACTGGGAGATATGATGGGTGGAATAACCCCACCGGTCATTGAATTGAATTCCAGGCTTAGTGGGCATCATGACCCAAGGATGAGTTGGTCCATGCTTTTGTTCATACTTTGGATGAAATGCCTAGATCCTGGTATATAGTGGCAGAGCTGTGCAGAACCATAACTACATGGGAGGAGCTGTTGATTTGTTTTGCGCAGACTTTTAATTTCTGGGATGCTAACCCTAAGGTTCACAATGCAGTCCAACTCATCCGTGATGTAGTATTGAAGGTTGTGCCACCCACATACCCTGTAGATCCACATACGTAGTGCCATATGAAATCCATGATGGCGTGCTACAATATATGTGGTGAACCTGAATATGATGATGACATGAGGAATGTCAATATTCTGGAATCAAAAGGCAATCACAATGTTACAACACTGGAAATACCAACCAACCCCATGAGTCAATCACTGAAGATCCAAAAAGTTAACATTGGGATAGAAAAAAGCCCAAAGTTTTCTAATATTGGGGACTATTGGGACGATAAGACAATGGCACAGATCACATATCTACTGCATGAGTTCCAGGATCTATTTCTGACATGGTTCTTGGAAATGAAAGGGATATTAGGGGATCTAGATGAGATGAAAATACCATTGAAACTGAATGTGAAACCTGTGTGATAGATGCCGTATCGACTGAACTCGAGACAAAAAGAATGTGTCAAAGCTGAGCTTAACCAAATGTTGGATGCTGTAATCATTGATCTCATTGAAGATTCGGAATGGATAAGCCCTATGGTGGTTCAGGACAAAAATACTGGAGAAGTTTGTATTTGTGTCGACCTAAGGAAGTTGAATGATGCCTGCTTGCATGATCCATTTCCAACTCCCTTTACAGATGAGATCCTTGAAGGGGTAGGCGATCAGGAGATGTACTCATTCATAGATGGATTTTTGGGGTATCATCAGATCCGAATCACAAGAGAATATCAGCATAAGATCACATTCATCACTGAATGGGGTTGTTTTCAATATACAATCATGCCTTTTGGATTGAAGAATGCACCAACAATATTTTCTCAGGTGGTTGTCGCTACGTTCAAAGATTTCATTCAGAAGTTCCTGCAGGTCTACATGGATGATTAGACAGTCTATGGTTTGGTTAGGGATCATTTAGCAAACCTGTGATTGATGCTGGAAAGGTGTCGACAACATCAAATTGCATTGAATTCAAAGAAGTGCATTTTTTGTGCGCCATTCGGAATACTATTAGGACACATCGTGTGCAAGCAAGGGTTGTTGGTCGACCCTGCAAAGATTGCAATTATCCTTAGTCTACCACCACTGACTAATGTAAATATACTTCGGGCGATGCTGGGACACACGGGGTACTATCACAAGTTCATCAAAGGATACGACGTGATTACGACCCCTATAGAGAATCTACTAAAGAAGGATGTTGCATTTGAATGGAATCATGAGTGTCAGGGGAGTTTCGACACACTAAAGGCCAAGATGGCGTCGACACCCATCCTGGTATTCCCCAATTGGAACAAGGAGTTCCACGTCCATGTCGAATCCTCTTCTATTGCACTAGGGGTAGTACTTGTGCAGCCAGGTGAGGGTGACCTAGATCATCCAATAGCATTTGCAAGTAGGAAGTTGTCTTTTGCAGAAAGAAATTATACAACCACTGAGAGAGAGGGCTTGGCCATGGTTTAGGTGCTACAAAATTTTAGGCACTATCTGTTGGGCGGTCACTTCAAAATGTTCACAGACCATTCTGCTTTGCAATACCTGGTCAATAAGCCTGTGTTTGGGGGAAATATTTGTCGATGGATGCTACTTTTTCAGGAATTTGACTTTGAGATAATTGTGAAGCCAGGACGGTTGAATGTTGGCCCCGATCATCTATCTCACATTGATATAGGATAAGATCCTACCAATATTGATGATGGATTTCTCGATGCGCAGTTGTTCTAGGTAGAGATCGCAGATGACCATTATGCTCCAATCATTCAGTTCTTGGCAACTGGAATTGCTCTAGAGGACCTGTCGACTAATCAAAAGAAGCACTTGGTAGTGAAAGCTTCAGATTTCCAGTTGATTGTGGGGCAATTATACAAACTTGGACCAGATAAAATCTTGTGACGATGCATCTTACCACATGAACAAGGACCTATTCTAGCAGAAGCACATGCAAGAATCGCGGGAGGCCACTATGGAGGCTGGGATATTGCACGTAAGGTGCTGTGCGCTGGGTTATGGTGGCCTACCTTACATAATGATGTAAAAAATTATGCACGAAGCTGCAATGTTTGTCAACGCGTCGGCAAACCATCACGGCGAGATGAGATGCTGCTTGTACCACAGGTAACTCTACAACCTTTCGATAAATCGGATGTGAACTTAGTGGGTCCAATTAATCCACTAGGAAAGAGGATTGGTGCATGGTACATCATTACAACAACCAATTATTTGACAAGGTGGGCAGAGGCCATGCCAGTCATGGATTGCACAACTGTGATAGCAGCCAAGTTCATATTCGAGAATATTGTGACAAGGTTTGGATGTCCTAGGATCTTGATGAGTGACTAGGGAAGTCACTTTATCAATCGAACCATGAGAGCACTAACCGAGGAGTTGTAGGTGGTGCATTAGAAAAGCACACCCTACCATCTACAGGCAAATAGAACTGTCAAGGCCTTCAACAAAATATTGGAAACCATGCTTACAAAGGTATGAAATACTAATCGCGATGATTGGGATTTGAAAATTCCAGCAGTACTATGGGCATATCGCACCACTTGTAAAAGGTTGACGGGACAGACACCGTTCAAATTGGTATATGGGAAAGAGTAAGTCATGCCCATAAATACATTGTTCCTAGTCTGCGGATTGCTGCTACGATAGGCATGGATGATGCAGAAGCATTAGAGGAGTGCATCACACAGTTGGTCCAACTAGAAGAGGATCGCTTTATCGCAGGCTTCCACCAACGTGTTGAGAAGGATCGACAAAAGGCATGGCATGATCACCACATTAAGAACAAGCAGTTTACACAGGAAAATTTGGTGCTATTATATGACAGTAAGTTCATGAAGCATCTAGGTAAGTTACAGATGCACTGGTTAGGTCCATATCTTGTTCATTCAATTACTTCTGGGGGTGCAGATCAATTACAACAATTAGATGGTGCGGTGCTACCAAAACTTGTGAATGGAAGCCGCTTGAAGCCCTATAGAATGGGGCTTGAGCCGTGCAATGCTTGAGGCACTGCGTAAGTAAAAAAAAAAAAAAAAACTTAGGTGGATTGCAGTGAGGTGAGCACAAAGGAAGAAGTTGCGCAAGGATAGAACTCAGTAGTGTTGTGAGGGAGACCATCGGCGACAATCGAAGACTCTGAGGTGGTCAAATAAATAATAAATACAGATAGTTAATATAGTTAGCTGGTGGATCTTAATGAAGTGACACGCATTTATGACTAATCCGACCCTTAGTAAGATGGGATTGCCAACGTATTTGGGGTTATTAATGCCAGATTTGGTCATGATGGACACGGTAGATTTGGCAATGATGAGTTGGATTGGGAAATTGGTTATAAGAACGCGAGGGATGCAAGTGCAAGATATTTTTCAGTTGAGTTGAGTGAAGTGTTGAGCTCAGTGCCGGAGTATAATTGAGTGTGATAGGCAAGGATTCAAATTTTGGTTGCATTGTGAGGATTGCAGAGTGTGGCATGCTATGCACTCCCAACACTGATGAGATTTCGAGCAAGCAGGAATCGCCCATACAACCCATGCTGATTGAAGAGGAAGTCATGAGCATTCCAATCAGGTCCTCTTATATCCCTAGAGGGAAGTGGAAGGCCCAGAAGCACAGTTCCACACCGCCGCAGAAGAGATACACACGCACGACTGCTAGGGCGTAAGGGGAAGACACAACACAGACCGAACCATCAAGCTTGGGAGATTTCAAGTCTACGATTCCTAGGGGCATCTCTATCAACAATATCCCTGGATATGTCGCTCCAACGCAGCTGGGGGTGAAGTCGAGGAAGCTCACCCATAATCATAGGTATCTGCCAAAGTTGTCGTCGCTACCAGAAGGGATGACTTGCCCGATGGACATCATACCTGCCTTGGTCAAGATGAAGTATGAAGACCATGATTTGCTGCTACTAAAGGATGTAGTGGATGAGCCTTACCAGTCGCTGCCTACAGTACTTGGTGTGCCTATTCTTTGGATTCCTCACCCATGGGTATAGGGCTTGGACAAGTTTGGGTTGTTGGGGCTCATTGACATGCCTCATTTTGGGAGATTGAATGAAGCAAATGCATGCATCAAACAACCGTTGGTGTGGTTTCATGGTGGGACACTCTGATTGGATGACCCTATTCCATTCATGGTTGACCTAATTGCCGATGTTACGAGGTTACCAAAGGCCAGCGAAGATCCGATGCAGTATTTCAGAGGGCGGGATAATGACAAAAGGCTTGCCAAGCAGTTGAAGGAGAGATTTGGATTGCAACGCGATGGCTGTGCCTATTGCATCGACATTATTTTTGAGCAATCAATGTGTATTGGGGTGCGCATTTTGGCCAGCACTATCGTCAGGAAGAATCAACCTATCCAATGCAATTCAGGTGTGCTTGTGTGTGTGCAAAAATGCGTCGAAGGGGTGAAAATGAATTGGTCCCTGTTTCTATTGAACCAGTTGTTAAAAGATGTTGTCATCACTTAGGCCAGGGAATGCAATTTTTCCTACAATTGGTTTTTAATTCTCATTGCCTTAGTCACATGGATGGAGTTGGAGGACTACCAATCGATGTCAGTCACTGCAAAAAAGGTGTGCAAAGGTGCACGGTATCAGAACTTATGGTGGGTCGTGGAACCCAGTCGACAGCAAGACTGTGCAGTCCATTTTGGGTCAGGTCGCAGCCATCAAGGTTCCCCACTTAAACAATGTCACTGCATCCAAATATTAGAGGATCATTCAGTTTTCTATCAAGCCTCATTCCATTTATATCTAGGTGCGGAGGGATCCCGACAAACAATGGCTGCCTATGGCCTACAAATCATAGATGCAGAATTGGAGGGCATTGTTCAAGATTGGCCAGCTGACTGGTGCAAACCTGTGAGTGTGGAGGAGATCTCTATATGGCCACCAGCAGATGCCCCTGACGAGCCAGTCAATGAAGGGTAAGATCTCCATGACTTCGATGGAGAGTCATCGACGGAATCTGATCCAGAAGTCCAACGCATGTTGGAGGAGTTACACACTAAAATACGCATGGAATTCGATGCAGGCAACAGCTCCTACTTGGTGATGGAGAACCAACTGCAACGGTTCATCAAGGTTGTCATTGACGCATATCATGCTACAGCGCAAGCTATGCATGTGTTCATTCAAAAAGGGTTCGCCATGGTAAGCGTTAAGCTAGATTCTATTTTTGTTGTTATTTCAAAAGTGACACCAGAGAAGGCTATGATGCAGGATTTCTCGATGATTAGCACCAAGCCACGGGCTAGGAACGTTCAATTTCCCACAACTGCAATCGACATGGGAAGTACAAAAGTGAACTCATTGCTATAGCCATTTCCAAGCATTGCTATCAATCTCAACAAGTTACCTACCCAAGTTTTAGTGCAGTAGTAGGAGGGTGCCGACCAAGAGTTGGCTGACAGGCAGAAGGAGCTTAGTGATGGGTACGTGCAGTCACAGGACACCACTAAGAAGCTGTAGGAGGAAGCTGAAGAGCTGCGGAAGATCAAAGAGCAGCTTGTAGAAGAAAAGGTGTGAGAGATTGTCAGATTGAAGAAAACATAGGAGGAGCTGCAGCGAAAAGCCGCCAATGAAATCACTGAGTTAAAGAAGGAGCAAGACCACCTCATTATTGAGAAAGCATAGCTCTGTTCTAGTTGCAGGGAGGTTGAGCAAGCTGTTGATGAGGCATGTCAACACATCTATGAAAGCACGACAAAAATCATTGCCGTTGCCAAAGTCAAGTGACTTGGGGAGGTGATTTCCCAGCTCCAGTTAACTAATAATTTGTTGAATTCTCTTGTTTACCCAACACACCACTTCAACAGATTGTTGAATGAAAGAATACAATCGAGGAGTTTTCGACCCAGTTTGAAGCTATGGAGTAGGAGGCAAAGACCATCGCTGATGAAATGACACAATTCTAGCAAAGTGTCGTTCAGGATGACCAACTGGAACAGTTGGCCAAGTAAGCGCGAGAAGCTGAAGCTCAGTTGATGATGTTGAAGACGTCGCTACGAAAAATGCCTGTCATGGTTCATATTACGTGCTATGAAGAGTTGAAGGACCTGCAACAACGAGCATCCTGAGCCCAAGAACATCAGTGCAAGAGCAACACCCAGCTGGATGAATTCCAGGACCTTGGTGGGCAGTTGGCTGTGAAAGCAGTCACTGCATTGTAGGAAGTACAATAAAGTAGGAAGATGGTGGATGGAAAGGCCAGGGAGGAGCACCCATTGAAGCAGGACCTACTAAATTATCAAGACATAGTTGAACAAGTTCAGCTCCAGGTTCGAGAGATCTCGCAGCAGTCAAGGACTTCAAGACCAAGACAACAGAGTACACCCTGTCTACCTGGCGTGGTTCAAGGACGAGCCACAAGACTATGTTGGGGGACTGTTGGTAGGGGTATTGGGTAAGTGCGTTGCATAGCACCGCGGAGGTTGCGCAAGCTCACATGCCACCGTGAAGGACCAAAACAACATGATAGGCGGAAGAATAACCATTTTTGGAATTCTTTACACAATTTTGTATTGTTTGACCACATTTTGTGGATATAGGTCACTAGTTTGTTAGAATTTAGTTAAAAGTGGACCTTGGATGTAAAGGTGCAAGCATATATATAGAGTTAGAGTTGCAATAGTAAGGGAGAATTTTGAGGATAACTTATATTTTGGGTACTGAGATATTTTAGCATCTGCATCTATCATGAGTGGATTTTTGGTTCTGTTTATGTCGACCATTTTTCAGTCTCCTGCTGTGGTGAAGTACTGTATGATGTGAATCTATTGCGTAGAAGTAATATGACATGACGGATGTTTCCCTAAAGTGATATTTTTTCTTATTTATTTCCTGTCTTTATGCTCTACAATGACAATGATGGATGTTTACTGTATTTGTTATATGAATGAATGTTACTGATGTGATGAATGAAGTAATGCGATCTGTTAGCGATCTACTAGTTATGCTAATAGATCTGTGATGAATGATGCGATTTTGATAAAAATGTCTCTGGAGTATCTGTTGATTATGAAGTTCAGTCGTTGATGCCATACCCTCCCTTCTTACTGTCAAAAACTTGGTTCCGACAGCTCTCCCTTGACATATCGAATGAGACTTCATCTGCTTTGTGGGTGTTTCTGGGCAGGGTCAGACCTATCTAGGCCGATGATTAGGGAGATCGCACTGGTTGGGTGTCGACAGAATAGGAACCCCTGTCGACAAGGATTTGTTGGTGGGTCGCACTAACAATAATTACCTTCATGAATATATGTCAATCATGTGTTTTCACCCCCGCAAAATTACCTTTCTTTGTTATGATATTCTTCATGTTCGCACAAAATACGATGGGAAATTTAATTTTTCGCATGACTTCTTTTACAACATTACTTTGTTGCTCCGTTAACATCCATGGAAGTGAGTTTATATTAATTTGGTCTCTGCTTCTATGAAATCGAATGACGTCTTTCATTGCATGGTTGGATTCTTGAATGTCATTGCAAATTTTGAATTTTCTTTCTTTCTCACTCCTTCCATCCAATATTCGCCAAAATGTTTCAGTGACATCCTTTTCAATATGCACTGTATCAAATAGATGAGTGATTCATAGGTGCTCATAGTAGGGAAACCTACTGAATTGTTTAGGATAACTTTTCATTTCTCGTGGAAGCCGATTAATGCCTTCATGATCACGATGAACATCATGAATCATAGTTTAAAAAGAAATTACAAAAATCAATGTCAATTACAGTAAACAACACACAATAAAAAAAATTTCATAACATTTCATATACGATGATTCTTACGTACCTTGACGATTTCTATTATATTACAACTTCCATAGGTGCTCGGTGTCATTATCTACGATTTTAATGCAATCTCTTGCTTCCCATTAAACAAATGTATTTCGGTAGTTCGATACCTATGACTCTTAGAGAGGAAGTGCATATACTCATCAAACACTTGCTTTCCTAAATTTTTGGTACGTCAAGATTTGATCTAAGGACCACAAACTTGACATGCAAATTTTCCCTTTGTCTAAAGACCTACATAAAGAGATGGATTATCTATGTCAATTATAATTATATATCAAATGAATGGATAATTAAAAAAAACATGCATGCATAATATATTAACTAGTTCATAAAAATAAATGCAATTAAAGTGGAACTGATAATTACAAACCACAAAAATGGGTTAACCCTGGGGCATCATGCATTGTCCATGCAAGCATTGCATGGAATTTAAATTTCCTTTGTCATATTGGTCTAGCTAAGTCATACATAGTGATGTCATTCCATAACTTTAGTAGCTCGTCAATAGGAGGTTCAATATATACATTCATATATTTAACTTTGTACTTACCTGATTAATTTGAACATATAAAATATATAATTATTACAACCATTCAGATATATAAATCATGCACAAGAGAAAAATAATATATATATATATATATGACATTATGCAACAAAATATGACAAATGAGATGCCACTACATTAAAAAAAAGTAGTAGACACATACGTGGAATAATCATCTACAACATTATGTGCTCCCTCATTATTAACAACCATGGAGGAATGTTATTGTTAATAACAAAAATAGGCCACACCGAGTAAACGAATCTCATCTTTGCAAATGGATAGACAACATCTGGTGCCAAAGAAATCCTAAGTTATGAGGTTCTTCTTTAAAGTGAGGTAATTTTTCCTCCATATATCTAAGTGCAGAACCATATGCAGGCATTCGAATAAGGTCATCTTGACTTATGTTCCGTGCATGATAATCCTTAAATTGTGCTATGTTTTTGCACCTTAACAATATTTACAAACGTGGAATAATGAGAATATAATGAAGAACCTTGCAAGGCACCTTTTTTGTTACTTTCAATCTATTCGATATCTACTGATATGACATTCTGGACATTCAATTTGAAATTCATCTTGATTGTAAAATATAACATGGTCATCGGGGCATGCATGAATTGCTTCATACTGCATTCCAATTGCTTTTATGATGGAAGATAAATCTCAAAATGGGCGAGGAAAAATATTTGACGGCAGTAACAAAAATTTAGCTATCAAAATACAACAAATAAAAATAAAAATCTAGTTAATATATAAATATATAAACAATATTAATGAAACACATTTCATCCATATTAATTTGACTTATGAATTAACAATAATTTTATTAGATGAACAATGTTAACCTTTAGTGTGATCATATATATGTCATAGAATATATTACATACCTTAACATCCATGTCACTGATATGTTTGAAAGACCAATCATAAGCTTCAAGTTCATTATCAACAATATAACAGAGATAATATTTGTGTTGGAGCCCTCATAAAGGGGTTCGTGTTCCTTCTCAAGAAGAGGTAAATCATGAACACCATCAAAGTCATCATTTTCATGATCATCACCATCAACCATTATAACATTAAATGTATCATGGATCAATGTATTTGCACCATCATCTTCAAATATGTTATCAGTATGATCACCTTCTTCAATATGATCATTAACTTGTTCTCCATTATTCATAGATCCATGTTCCTCTGGTACTTGTTTTTAAAGCACGTCCTCTGGCCAATATGCCGTAGGATGTATTTCCTTTATGATTACATGAAACCATCAATAGATATTAGTTAATACAAGAAATATTAAAACAATACATACATTTACAAAGCAATCAATATAAAAACATATATATTGCAAAACTTACAAATGGACGATATTCATGGCCCCCCTCAGTGTGTCCATGTTCCCTATAATGTTTTATGGATGTTGTGATATTTATTCTTCTCCTTTTAAATCCCCTACATTGACTAAATGGACAATAACATTTCCCATCACCCTTTCTTTTTAGTCCATCCCACAATCTAGCAAGCAATTGTCGATTTTCTTCATCTAGATCAGGAATATTGATATTTGACATTTTCTCAAAAAGAGCTTGAATGAATATTATAAATCTTAAAAAATCAATCTCCACACTTCACTATTTTTAATCACAAAAACAAGGGAAATAATTGTGTATTATTTTACGAAAACTAGTGAGAAGAATATAATTTCTGCATATCGTGGCTTGTATATCAAACATGTCGGAATGTTACCATAATTTATAGTTTTTAAAATTTAAAATTCATTGGATATCTGACGTTATTACCCTAGTTGTCGTTACCATGTATATGTCGGATAATCGATGGTAGCCGTTGAATAACCAACATTCGTGAGATATCCAACAATGCCATGTATCAACTAAAGACAATTTGATCAAAATTCATAATTTTGAAGGTGAAATCCGATGAGATTGTCAATTTTGTCGGATTGCGTCGAATTTTGGGTTCAAATTTTGTTGTGAATGGTAGAGCTTTACTGATAGAAGTTTCAGGTTATATATTGAAAACATCTTAAGATTCCTTACATTGAATAATTTGTTCTTATTTTGTATATTTTGGGTATTCATATCATATTTGTCATGTATCCAAAAACTTTCATAAATGTTTTATTGTTCCAAAGGCCACTCATTTTATTGGGAATTTAAAGACCAATTTGAAATATCATACCTTTTCTTTGATCTCTTTGAACATACTTGCAAAGCAAGCAAAAGGGTTCATTGATATCTCCATCTATTCTGAGTGGTAAGTACCCATGACTAACTCATCCAAGTGCATCGTTGCCACTCAAAATACCATTGATTTCCAATAGGGTTGGTGAGACTTAGCTCCCTTAAAAATATGGAAGAAACATAAAATGCAATAAATGATGATAAATTCATTCACTATTGTGTGATGTTTGGATTAAATTTATAAGATATTAAATTTAATTGATACTTATAATTAGCCTTGGCTCATATTGATTATTTACCTATTTTGATATTTGCCAAATAGCACTAGTTTCTTTGTTTATTCAAATCTTGGGTGAAATTAAAGTACAATGGCAATACAATTTTCTTCCATCTTGTTTATATGACAAAGTGCATTGATCTTTATTCTTGATTAATAAGGCATAAGGCATGTGGACTAGTAAACACCAAGCAGGTTTATCATAAATGCTTGTCTAATCTAAAACATTGAAAAACATCAAAATTCCATTGACAATTATGACAAGTCTCATTGTATTTTGTTTGGGCAGTACAAGTAAATGAATACTTAGTGAGAAAAACTAAACAATGCCATTCCATGCCCCGTGTAGCATCTCGAGAGTAGCAAATATTCAGGAATATTGCATTTCTATATGTTTTCCAAGTGGAGGAGGATTGGGCATATTCTTTTCCATTTGATTGTATATTACCCAAAACCTTATTGCTACTTCATTACCTAACTAGAATTATATCATATTATTTACTAATCTCTCCAGCATTTGAACCTATATATTTATGTGATTGCATAGGCCACTTTAGACCTAGTGACTTAGAAAGCACAAAATCTCTCCAGCATTTGAACCTATATCTTTATGTGATTGCACAGGCCACTTTAGACCTAGTGACTTAGAAAGCACAAAATATGTGAGTGTTTCCACAAAGCCAAAAGGTGAAAACATCCTTGTCCAAGGGTGATTGACTATCTGATTTTGATTCTTAAATGTTCAAGGTGAAAACATACTAGTCCAAAGCTGATTGGGTGAAAATTTGTCTCTTTCACCATATTGGATTGTATTGGATTGGAAGTGCTGCTTCTTTCAACAACTGTACCAGTAGAGAGTCTCCATTTCATGAAACAATGAGGAGGTGCACATGGGATAGGGTTAAATATCCACAAAATTTGATCATCAATGACGCAACAATAGTCACGAAATTAGGGTTTCTGTGGCTAGGATCTCTCATAAAATTTAGAAGGATTGAAAAAATGGGAATGGCTCATGGTCATGCAATATTAAAGTATATGTTGCAAGCTCCCACACACATTCACTTGCACGTTGGTGGATTCACTTACTGGCTTGACAAACTAGCTACTTTACGATGGCAGATTCATTATTACCCTACGTGATCACGTAGACCCAAGTGGGAGGCAGGCCAAGAAATAAAATATATTACTAAACGAAAGTGAGTTCCTTAACCCTAAGCCTCAACAACCTCAACATCAATAAAATCACTATTATTGTTAGTCAAAAATCCGTTTACAACCATCAATCAATCATATAGTCCCTAACTTGAGAATATAGTTCAGTTCTTCTCAACTGTAGGTTTGCTATATAATAATATAATTGCATACAAAACTCTTCTGTGCTCCTACTGTAATATTTTTATTATACAGAACTTGATGTCTACTAACTATTACAGGACCTAGAACTCTGATGCTCTTTACCAGAAATAAAGATACAGCGGAATTTATTCAGAAATTCATTCAATACCTAGGTCCATTTGTGCAGGGCTTTGACTGCTTCAGACTCCGGAACAGTTGAAGTTTCTGCTACGCTTTTCAGAACAGACAATCCTCTGCTCCTCCTGCTACATTTTTCCAGAACAGAGATAAAGAACCCTCTGCACAGAACAGAAAACGGATTTCTCTCTCTTACCCTGCAGTCATACACACTTTCAGATCGATGAAGATGGGCATTCTGAAGGTTCATTTATGGGCAGAGAGAGGACCAGTTTCCCCAAGGCCATTATTCTCCACCTGTCCATCAGAGTAGGAGATTCGAGACCATTCCTGAATCCGTTACAAGAACTCCGTGAAAAACATTTCTGCTGCCAGCATGTGCGTCTCTTCATATGGGTCATTTAGATTAACTCAGAAAATTAATCTTACATTCTCCCACTTGGCACATATGAGAACATAACGTTAGAGTTTAACAGAGTAAACATTAGGTGTGCCATAAGTCATTCATCTTGGTTTTCAGTTTGGTCATTATAATACTATAATTAAACAACCTAGTAATGCGAGTCATGACGGTTCCATGTCAATAAGACAACATAGTCCCTTTCGTGTACCACGACATTAGTAATCTGTTTAATTTAGTCTGTAAACAAGGAGTGATTTCATAAGGTCCAACAATAATGTCCCTTGTCAGAGACTATTCCTGTCATCATATATTTATTCTCATACATGTACGTACACATTTAGAATAGGATTCTCAAACAGAAAATTTTTTATTAAGATTTCAGAGTGTCAAATAAAACAAACAACATTATGTGATCCATCTCATAAAAGCAGCAACTGTTATGTGCTACGTTCAATTCCCATTCTGTTAGCATGTTCCTTAAATGTCTTTGGTGGTAATCCTTTCGTCAATGGATCTGCAACCATAAGCAGTGTGCTTATGTGTTCAATTGACACTCGTTGTTTCTGAACTTCTTCTTTAACGGCAAAGTATTTCAATTACATGTGTTTAGCACCATTAGAATACCTGTCGTTCTTAGAGAAGAATATAGCTGCGGCATTATCACAATAAATCCTCAGTGGCTTGGCAATAGAGTCGACAACCCCAAGTCCTGAGATAAAATTTCGCAACCACAATCCATGAACCGTGGCCTCAAAGCATGCCACAAATTCAGCTTCCATAGTGGATGAAGAAGTGATGGTTTGCTTCGCACTTTTCCATGATATTGCTCCTCCCGCTAATAGGAACAAATAACCAAAAGTGGACTTTCTACTGTCAACACATCCAGCAAAATCTGAGTCTGAGTAGCCAATCACCTCTAGATTATCAGACCTCCTAAATGTGAGCATGTAATCCTTCGTTCCTTGCAAGTACCTCATCACTTTCTTTGCAGCTTTCCAGTGTTCCAATCCAGGATTAATTTGGTATCTTCCCAACATACCTACTGCAAAACTGATGTCTGGCCTAGTGCAAGTCTGTGCATACATTAGACTTCCTAATGCAGAAGCATAAGGAATTATTTCCATCTGTTTTCGTTCTCATTCATTCTGCAGACATTGCGTAAGGCTGAATTTATCCCCTTTCTGAATAGGGGCATCACCAGCTGAACATTTATCCATTCCGAATCTCTCTAGAACTCTTTCGATATAAGCCTTCTGAGACAATCCTAACAATCTACATGATCGATCCCGGAATATTTCAATTCCTATCACGTAAGATGCCTCACCCATATCTTTCATTTCAAAATTCATAGAGAGAAACTTTTTGGTTTTGTGTAATAAACCAAGATCACTGGTGGCAAGCAATATGTCATCAACATACAGAATTAGAAATATAAATTTACTCCCACTAACCTTTAGATATATACACCGATCAACAGTGTTTTCCTTAAATCCAAAAGAAGTAATGGTATTATGAAACTTAAGACACCATTGTCGGGAGGCTTGTTTAAGCCCATATATTGATTTCTTAAGTTTGCAAGCTAGGTGTTCTTTTCCCTTAATGGAGAAACCTTCAGGTTGATCCATATAGATGTCTTCCTCCAAACTCCCATTCAGAAAAGCAATTTTCACATCCATTTGGTGCAGTTCTAAATCATAATGCGCTACCAATGCCATAATGATTCTAAGTGAGTCCTTCTTGGATACAGGAGAGAAGGTCTCTCTATAATCAATGCCTCCTTTCTGAGTGAAACCTTTGGCCACAAGTCTAGCTTTATGTCATTCGATATTACCCTTAGAGTCGTGTTTGGTCTTAAAGACCCATTTGCAACCAACTTTCTTGTATCCTTCGGGCAATTCAACGAGATCCCAGACTCCATTTTGGTCCATTGATTTCAATTCATCATTCATGGCATTAATCCATTTAGCAGAATCATTACTTTCTATGGCTTGTGAAAATGAAACCGGATCCTTACACGTTCCTATATCAAAATCAGATTCTTGTAGATAAACCACATAATCATCCGAAATAGCAGACCTCCTTTCCCTTTGAGATCTCCTTAATACTATTTCTTGTGGTCCATCTACAATGGGTTCATTGGTGACAACCTCATTATGGAGTGGTGGTTCATTAATTTGTTGTTCAATATTGTCAGGTTGTTCATTAATGATAGGAACAACAATTTCCTTTGAAGCCATAGGTACAGGAACTTGTACCCTAACTTCTTGGATAACTACATTTTGTAATTTATCACTCCCACTGACTTCACCATTTTCAATGAATCTGGCATGACCGGTCTCTACAATTCTCGTACTGTGATTAGAGCAATAAAACCTATACCCTTTGGACTTTTCAGGGTAACCAATAAAGGAACCACTGATCGTTCTAAAATCCAATTTATTTTCATGTGGATTGTACAATCTAACCTCTGCTGGACAACCCCAAACATGCAGGTGTCTTAAACTTGGTTTCCTTCCTATCCACAGTTCAAAAGGGGTTTTTGGAACTGACTTACTAGGAACGCAATTTAATAAGTATACAGCGGTCTTAAGAGCATACATCCACAATGATTTAGGTAAATTGGAATTACTTGACATACTCCTAACCATATCCATTAAAGTACGATTACGCCTTTCAGCTACACCATTCTGCTATGGCATTCCAGGCATAGTATACTTGCACATATGCCATGCTTTTCAAGAATTTTAGCAAATGGGCCAGGGCACTTCCCTGTTTCATCATACTTTCCATAGTATTCACCACCTCTATCAGATCTAATGATTTTCACCTTTCTATCTAATTTCCTTTCAACCTCAGTGATATATACCTCAAGGGCATCCACCGATTGAGATTTTTCATGCAGCAAATAGACATAACCATAGCGTGAAAAATCATCAATAAAGGTAATAAAATACTTTTCTCCACCAAAAGATGGATTGTCAAAAGGCCCACAAATGTCTGTATGGATAATCTCAAGAAGCTCAGTACTTCTTGTGGCACTTTTTCTGGTGCATTTTATTTGTTTTCCCTTAATACAATCTACACACATTCCAAGATCAGAAAAATCTAGGTTCAAGAGAATCCCATCTTTTACTAATCTAAGTAACCTTTCTCTGGAAATATGTCCCAGCCTTTTATGCCACAAGTATGAGGAATTTTCATTCGTGAGACTACGTTTAATACCAACATTATGATACAAGGTAAGAATAGTTTCAGCAAATTGATTATCAAGTTTTAAATTGTATAAACCATTAGAAAGAATGCCCGAACCAACAAAAGAGGTATTCTTAAACAAACTGAAACTTTTATTTCCAAAATTACAGGAGTAACCATCAACGTCAAGTCTAGACAAGGAAATTAAATTTCTGGAAATAGAAGGAACATAAAGAGTCTGAGACAAATCCAAATGATAACCAGAATCTAGAAATAAACGATAAGTCCCAATGGCTTCAACTTGAGCTTTAGCCCGATTTCCCATGAATAGAAATTTCTGATTTGGATTTGTGGTCTGGGTTGTAAGGAATCCCTGCATGGTATTAGAAACATGAGTAGTAGCCGCAGAGTCAATCCACCAAGTATTAGAAAGAACTTTAGTTAGGTTTGATTCGAAACAAACAGAAATGAAATTCATACCTTTATTTTCGAACCATTCCTTACGTTTCGGACAGTTTTTCTGATAGTGTCCCGACTTTTTACAGAAGTGACACTTATCACTGTTCTTTTCCTTCTGATAAGCTTGAGAACCTTGATTAGGCTCATATGCCTTGGATGGTGTTTGCTTCATGCCCTTTCTAGGCTTTTTCCCTTTCCTTTCGGCTCCTTGAGTGATGAAATGAACTGAATGTTGTCCATGTTGCTTAAGTCTTGCCTCTTCTTGATTGAGCATACCGGCCAACTCATTCACATTCCACTTATCCTTAATAGTGTTATAGTGAATCTGAAATGGCCCATACTGAGGAGGCAAGGAGTTTAAAATGAATTGCACAAGAAAAAACTCATCCACATTCATCTCAAGAGTCTTTAATTGAGCAGCCAAGTTTGTCATTTCAAGGACATGCTCATGCATTCCACGCGTACCATCAAACTTCATGGTGGTAAGCTTAGCCATCAGTGTCCCAGCAAGAGACTTGTCTGCAGTTCTAAAACGTTCTTCCACAGATTTCAGGAATTCTTTAGCATTCTCAGTATTAGGAAGAGTTGACTTAATGTTGTTTGCTACAGTCATTCGCATGAACTTAAGGCTCAGTCTATTCGATCTTTCCCACGCTTTGAATGTAGATTTTTCTTCTGCACTGCTGTTACTAGTAATAGCAGCTGGTTTTTCAGATTCAAGTGCCACATCTAGATCCAGATTACCAAGGTGAAACTAAACCTGTTCTTTCCAATCTGAGAAATTCATTCCATTCAAGATCGGGACAGAAGAGGCATGCGAATGCAGCGAAATAGGAACTGATACTGCAATCATAAATACATGCTATGTGACATTAATGTTAAGAGTTATAAGCAATTTGAAAAACATGGTTAAATAATATTGAATAGTGTTACCGTGACCTACCTTTGGGCTAATCTTATGGTAAACCATTAACAATTATGGTGATTTCCTTTCACCTAATAGGACTGATTGATAAAATATTCTCAACTAAGTAAGTATGTTACCTTTGAGTATCCATACTAGCCTCAATTGTGAATACCCATCAATCATCCTACTCCAATTAAATAATCTTTCAAGAAATTGGTGCACCTTTGGGCCAACCTAATATTCTTGTGACTAAATAATTGCGATTTGCAGAGTCATTATTTTAATACCAGGGGAAACAAGTATTAAATTTTGATAATTTGACTTAATATCTACGAGTCTTTCCGGTTGGACCACTTTGGTGGCTACCAAACCGTATCTTAATGTAGACCTTAAATCAATGTAATAACTCTGCATATTGATTCAAACAGTGATGTGTTTTAACAGAGTAAAAGAAAACATTCTTGAAACTGGTCTATCACTGTGCAATCATAAAACTGGTCTATCACTGTGCATTCACAGGATGCATTTGCCAGATAAAAATTATGGAAAGAGAACAGAAAGTTCTACATGCAACGCTCTGATACCAAATGTAATATTTTTATTATACAGAACTTGATGTCTGCTAACTATTACAGGACCTAGAACTCTGATGCTCTTTACTAGAAATAAAGATACAGCGGGATTTATTCAGAAATTCATTCAATAACTGGGTCCATTTGTGCAGGGCTCTAACTGCTTCAGACTCCGGAACAGTTGAAGTTTCTACTACGCTTTTCAGAACAGACAATCCTCTGCTCCTCCAATCCTCTGCTCCTCCTGCTACGTTTTTCCAGAACAGAGATAAAGAACCCTCTGCACAGAACAGAAAACCGATTTCTCTCTCTTACCCTGCAGTCATACACACTTTCAGATCGATGAAGATGGGCATTCTGAAGGTTCATTTATGGGCAGAGAGAGGACTAGTTTCCCCAAGGCCGTTATTCTCCACCTGTCCATCAGAGTAGGAAATTCGAGACCATTCCTGAATCCGTTACAAGAACTCCGTGAAAAACGTTTCTTCTGCCAACATGTGCGTCTCTTCATATGGGTCATTTAGATTAACTCAAAAAATTAATCTTACACCTACAACATCCACGTCTGGCATCACAAAAGCTTCAGACTATGGCTCAATTATTTCCCTAAAATATAGTGGGGGCGTGAAACCCAAATAGTTAACCATTTAGGTTTTTCACTCTTTCCTGCTTGGCATGTTTAAAGTATATATTTTTACTTGTTTACAATATAGATGTCAGCGAATGGAATGAATCATAACTTACTTTGTATTCAATTTTGATTTCGAGTTCAAAGAAATGCATATACTTTACAAATCAATTTATTATCTTAATCATTGAAATGAAGGTAAAAGAGCACGACTGTCAAATGGCAATGAATGCACGTAGTGAAGGGCATGACAATTAAGAATGGGGACTCAACTAAAACTATTGCAATATTTAAACTCTCATCTTTTGCATCTACAACACATTGCTTAATTTGCAACTATGAAACTCTGGCAATGCCCACAAGTGTCAATATTTTTGGCAATCCCACTTACCTTACTCTCACAGAAGCCTTTCAGATTGATATGTTGCATTCCATTTGGAGGCATCCCATCTCACAGAAGCCTTTCAGATTGATATGTTGCATTCCATTTGGAGACATCCCATTGCTGCAAGCCTGTTAATCAAAGTCATGTCTTGTGGCTTCAAAAAATGTTGTAATTATAGCCCAGGAAACAGTCACTCAGGCAACCTGTGTAGTGACTTAGACGCTGCAAAATATTATTCTGATACTGATCTGTAGTAAATCAGACGACCCATCTGATGAAGTTGCGAGGCCCCGAAGAATCTATGATACTATGGATGAAAATGGAGACGAGAAGATCACGACTGAGGAAATCAGTGGATTCTTAAACAAGCTTGGAATGTAAATGTCTGATGAATATGTGGAATCTATTGTTCGTCCTCTCTCCGAGTGAGGATTGCAGTCTCAACGTCGAGCAATTTATTTCATGATACGAGTCACTGCGCAAGAATATTGTAATGAGTATTGATGATGAGAAGAGGGTTGAATCATCGGATGATCTCTTGGAAGTGTTCAGAGTGTTTGATAAAAACATAGATGCCTATATTTCTAGTGTGGAACTGCAACAAATCATTTAGAACCTCGGATAAAGTTGATTTAAGTTTATTATTAAGTTTGTCTAGAGTTTGATGATGATTATTTATGTTACAAAAATTCCATCACCAATTCATAGTTTTAATTCATTATTATTTATGTTACAAAAATTCCATCACCAACTAGTTTAGATTGTTTAATTTTTAGTTAAATTATAATTTAAAAATTAAATTATTATCATAAAACATTAAAACAATATAAAATTAATTTGATTTCAATTCAATTCTATATATCATGGTATAAATATCCCAAAAATAAAATCTAATTAGGGTAGGTTAAGTGTCAAAAGTCAATAGCCAATTAGGTTTAATACAATGACAAAATGATATACACAATAAATAAGAAGTACAAAAGAAATGTCTGCGTCTTTACATGTCTTTAGTCTCTTTCTTTTAATGGAGTTTTTTCACATAAAATTATATGAATAAAAAGTGGGTAAATAAAGAGATTACCAAATAGTGAGGCCCTTGATCTTTCTTTTAATGGAGTTTTTTCACATAAAATTATATGAATAAAAAGTGGGTAAATAAAGAGATTACCAAATAGTGAGGCCCTTGATTTTTTAGTATTTGCATTTAGTCATAAGTCAACATTTGATATGGAACTAGTTTAATATGTAATCTTGAATTTAAAATTTATTTTCTGAATCATTTTATTGATGACAGGAAACTTAGGGTCTCATTGGTAAGAAATTTTGTGGAAAAATTATAATTTTCTTTTGTATTACAATTGTGTGGAAAAGATATCATATTTTTATAGCTTATGTCTTACAGCAATATCTATTAGCTACACTAGATTGAATCGAATTAAGTAGTATTCTTCAAATTTTCAAATTTGACGTTGGTGAGATGAATAAAGGTAACCAATAAATTACACATCAATTCAATTTCTCTATCTCCTATCCGTAATAATGACCACTACTCATTGATAGTCTTCATTTGCGTAGCTAGTTGCTTAATGATTTCCATGTACACCCATAAATGCTATTAATTGCGCCGAGAGGCACTCTACAGCCCAGTATGGGGGAGATCTTGTAACGTTATGTAACGTTGTAACGTTACGTAATGTTGTAATGTTAAGTAACGTTACATAGATGTCGGCTATAAAAAACAAAACTTTTAATTATCTTCCAAAATAAATGTCGGCCACAAAAACAATCTAATATGGGTGAGATGTTGTAATGTTCCTACCTAACAAAATAATAAAAAATAAATAAAAAATTTAATTATCTGCCATAAAAAAACGTCCGTGAGAAAAACAACACAATATAGGGGAGATGTTGTAATGTTTCTACTTAACAAAATAATAAAAAATAATAAAAATAAAAAATTGAGTTATTCGTAAAAAAATGTTGGTCATGCACATGGTTTTAAAACCATGTGCAAGGCCTCTTAAAAACCCATGGTTTTATTGTACATGGTTTAGGAGGGCCTTACAAATGGTTTTAAAGCCATGTGCAAGGCCTCCTAAACAGCCCATGGTTTTGTTGTACATGGTTTAGGAGGTAGTTGTAAATGGTTTTAATACCATGTGCAAGGCCTCCTAAACAACCCATGATTTTAGGAGGGCCTTGCACATGGTTTTAAAACAATGTATGGGGAGATGTTTTAATGTTTTTTCCTAACAAAATAAAAAATATTATATGCAGCCATAAATAGTATTAAATATTAATAATAAAAATATTATTTGTGGACCTTAAATCAAAAAATGTGCCTTTTGGTCTGAATCACATTAAAGCTGATAGTTGAGTGCAATACTTAAGAAGAGGTCTGTACCTCCAAAGATTTGATCCCTCTCAGCGCTTGATAGAGCCTGGGATTTGGATCTATGCTGGTTAATATCCAGATCGAGATCGTTCCCCAGCGACAAATACTCTACATGTTGTAGAGCATTAAATGCGACGACGGTCGCACTGTCCGTCGTCGGATCCTTTCCAAAGTAAGATCCAACGGCGGACAGTGCGACCGCCGTCGCATTTAATGCTCTACAGCATGTAGAGTATTTTTCGTCAAATTCTTCAGTTGGAGTTTGAGTATACTTAAATGCAGTTCTGGGCTAAATCAATCCATTCATATGAATGTTGTCGTGGGAATGAGATGGAAAACATAATAACTGTAGCCATGTTGGAAGGTTGAAAGGATGGAAAACATAATGAGTGTAGTGCTATAATGATAAGTAGTGAAAACGTTGTTTTAATCAGACCAATTAACTGGATTTTCTCTTTGATGAACCATGCCTTTTTAGGGTGTTTCTATAGGATAGCTGAGCATAGCCTAGGTTTTGGTCCCAGGAGTCAATGATAGATTTTGATCCCATGTGGCAATGCCAAGTAATTGTTGATCATAGTCAGATAGTCTCATAAAGGGTCATTATGGAAAAATACAAGCAAAAGAGTCTTAGTAAATTTTAATGTTGTTTCACTAATTTTGAAAAGAAACAAACAACTTTATTTTAAATGTAATTGTTATTTTTTAATATTGTTTAATTAATATAGATAAAAAAACAAACAATTTTTTAATGCCAATTTTTCATTTGAGAATTATTGTTTTAAAAACATAATTTACATATCTCCTTAAAACTTGATCTTTTTGTCTATCTACTAGACTGAAAAAGTGTTGTAATTTGAGATTGAAAAACTGAAATATCTTTTCATTAAGTAGAAGATGAATTGTGTATTCATAGTAATTCAAAAACCTCCCAACTCTTCTAATTTAGACCATCCATAAAGATGTAGTTCTTAAACTACGTCACTTGTGCCAACCCCTGTATGTTCTTTAGATTCACACATTCATCTTCCTACAACTTCTCCAAGGACCTCAAATGTTCAAGAAGTGGAAACTCTTCTAAATGAGAACATATATGAACGTATAGTTCTTGAAGCCGTGTCAGCAATGCCACTATAAACATATATGTTCAAATACCTCATATATATATACATATAATCATTCATCAAATGTGAAAAAACAACTCCTTCATCAATTGCTTCCATTTAAAAAAATATTGCTCATAGCTGTCGTAAAGGGAATATGTTGTTTCTTTCTTTGTGGGTATATTAGAATGTGTTTTAATAGCTTTATGAAACCTTCATTTGAACTCACAAAAAATGGTAAACATATCTAAAATTTTGAAAAGATATAAACTCTGTTTATTAACTACACTAGTGAAAATCACACTCATGTCCATAATACTACACTCAACAATCTACAAACTTTTAGCAATGGCAATGGCATGGGCCATTGCCACCTAGTGGCTCTTGTCTTGTATAGTTTATGGAATGGAAGCACATATTCATTCACCATCATTTCGCTTACCATGTAATTAATTAATGTTTGAACAAGATATGTAATGCTGAACTTAAATGGATATATTCAAATTGAGAAAGATAGTTTTCTAATCCAAACTAAACAAGTGCCAAGGCAATGGTGATGAATTTAATATAATGGTTCACAATCAGTGGTAATCCATTTATTGAGCAAGTCAACTCAAATTTTTTATTTCTTTAATATAAGAGGACGTTTATTCAATTTTTTATTTTGAAGATGGAAAAATCTATCATAACTTAGATCTTTGTTAAACTTGTAATGAGGGCAATTATGTTTGGATACTATCCACAAATGCAAGTTGACTCATCATTATTATTCAAAGAAAACCACACATAAATTTTCACTCCTAGCAAATATAGTTGGGTCTTGAGCCGTTAAATTATATGTATCCTTGTATTAAAGAGAAACAAGCTCTTAACCAATAAAAAAAAATGTTCTAAATCTTATGCTAGACCAAAACATCCACTCATTGCAATCCACTATTTTAAATATTTATACATGATGACAAAATAGGACACTATTGTAAAAGTGGATAAAAGCTTTACCACATGGTTATTTGTAATAAGGTGTATAATAAGATATATCAAAACAAACGTTTTTCTTTATGGTAATTTATATTTACAATAAAAAAATTCTATTAAAACTCTCATTAATGTGTAGTGATAACAATATCACTAATTTTGTATATGAATATGGAGTGATTTTTTTAATTATTATTAAAGAAAAACTACATTATATAAAATAAATAATTAAAGCTATGTAACATTAAATAATTATAATATGTTAAAAAGACAAACTTCCACTCTTACAAAATATTAATTAAACTTGGTAAGTTACCAAATCTTGTTTCAACGTGCTTTTTAATCATCCATAAAACTTGGTAACCGGTTTCTTGCCGACAGTTTCTCTCTTGAAATCACTTTCTCGTCAATAGATATCATTGGTCTAATCTTGTCTTCAGTATCTATGAGTTTTTAATCTCGCTGATAGAACACACTGCAAGGGTTTGCAGGATGAACGAGGGATGCAGGATGATGGAGCCTCTCGGCATCCTCCTCCCCTTGGACGCAGCGTTTGACTCTTCTAAAGCCTTTCCTTAGGTAACAGTCCATTCCTATTGAACCGACTCTTTTGGTTTACTTTTCTATTGCCTGTTTCTTCGTCTGTCGGGCTTTCAGTCTTTGTCTCCATTTTCTCTTCTTCTTGGGTTTGTTGGCTTTCCTGTCCTTCTCTGTTCTATGAGCTGCTACCGACAACTGGATTCCATCCTCAAGTGTTGAGGACTAGTACCAACTAGTCTAAAATAAGTGGGAACTGTATATAGATGTCGATATCGGCTTGGCCATGCTTTTCTATCCTGTTCTTTGGGTGGGTTGTGGATTTGAAGATTCCGTCACCTTTCTTCTTGCATCGTTGGTGATGATTTATTCTTCTTGTTTCTGGAAGATTCTTCTATTCCTGGTTTTTTGGGGCTTGTCTGTCCTTGTCCCCCATGTTCGCGCCGTTTTTCATTCCGGATGTGGCTGCCGTTTTCAGGGTTTGTGGGTATGATTAGGGTTTTTGATTCTCTTTAAACCCTATAATTCCCCAAATTTTTACCCTAACTACGGTTTGGTTTTCGGGTTTTTTTTGGTGCATGTGGATTACTCTTCGGTTTCGTCGGCATCTTTGTTGACCGGTGAGTCATTTTTTGGGCTTCTCCTTTCTATCCTTATGTTGGAGACCCATGATGGGTCTTTCGACCCCTCGACAGACCATTGTACTGCCCGCTTCAGACGTCGAAGAAAGGCTAAGGCCCATAAAATACTGGAAGGGAAGTTGCGCTATGTGGTGGGTCATGATATCTATTTGGATAGGGTGGAAGCATTATGTTCCCGCGCTCTTATAGGAAGAATGGAATATGTTTCTATGGACAAGAAAGATTGGTTTGCTTGGGCCACCGAACATTGGAAGCCCTTCCTGTCATACGTTCCTGCTATCAGTCTACTGGTTCGGGGTTGGATAGTCTTCGTCTTCTTAGAGGATGCCCATGCTACAGTTGTTTTAAATCGCCTTTGGAGAGTAGGAAAAGGGTCTCTTATATTAGACCATTGGCATGTTCATTTTGACCCTTCGTGTGAAAGAGTTCATAAACGACATAAGTGGGCTCTTCTACCAGGGCTCCCTTTCCCTCTTTGGAATCGTCCTCTTTTGGAGGGCGTTGGGAACACTATAGGCCACTTCGTGGCACTTGATGAAGATTTTATGAACTCGTTCGATAAGAGGATGGCCAAAATCTTAGTCGAACTGGACATTTCGAAAGGTTTACCAGATGAAATTGAAATTCTCTATCGAGAACGCCTGTTTATTCAACGTCTGGACTATTAGGGCATCCCTTTTAGGTGCAGTTACTACCGGGAAATGGGCCATTTGTGACTTTCCTGTCCATCTCTCCATCGTGGTTCAGCCTCCCCGGGACATCGAACTCCTTCTGCGGCTCATTTTTCACCCTCTCCAGTACAAAGGACTACTCAGGTATGCTTGTCCTCGGTCCCTCCGGCCACAGCTATTGGACTTCTAAATAATGCATGTTCTCTTTTTGAAGATGCATCGGATCTCGATTTAGCTTTGTTGGACTCTATGGCTGTTAGTCGAGGTTCTCCAAAGTCTTTAGCCGTTCCTCAAATTCTGGATCGCTCAACCCCTCGTGATGCTCTATCCTGTAACCCTTCTCGTGGTTTCAGTGTCTCGCCATCTAAGCTTCCCCCTTCGTCCTTGGAGCCGCCTGTTCCCATAATTTCCCTTCCTACTCCATCTCATGTGGCTCTTCAGTGCTTTCCTTCTCGGGATTCTGATGCAGTGCAACTCGCGGTCACTCCTCCGATTTCTTCCCCTTTACAAACACATCTTCCGGAAAGTGTCTCCCCCCCTCCCCTTTTCACTAATTCGAACTTCCCTCCTCTTGTCACCTCTGGTCATTCGACTTTGGGTTCTCCTCCTCTCAGCCCCATCACCTCTCCGTCCTTCACAAACCCCTCTTTACAAAAATCCTTGAATATTTTTTCTGATAAGTCGCCACTTTCTCCCTTGATCCTTCCTCTCGACTCCATCCATTTTGAGAATGTTACTATAAGGAGGAAAAAGAAAAATAAAACTCCTCTAGTTGATGCTGCGGACCTCGTCCCCACCCCTTATACCCCCTTATCTACAAGACTCAAAGCCGCGGCTCGTAAGCCTTCCTCTTCATCTCAAAGGATCCTTAGAGCTTTGACCCCACATCAGATTGATACCTAATGCGTATTCTCACCCTGAATGTCCGTGGTTTGGGGGGCTTAGCCAAACAAAGAATCCTACGCCATCTGATTGTTTCGCTCTCTCTTGATGTCGTTCTCCTTCAAGAGACCATGACCAATTCTTACCCAGCTCTATTTGCCTTTTCTAAGCTTTGTCCGGGATGGGAGTTTTGTGCCCTTAGTTCTAAAGGTCTTTCAGGGAGAATTCTCTCTAGATGGAACCCAAAGCTCCTCAAATGTAAAGCTTTTCATATTTTTGTTGGTATCTTGCTTAAAGCTTCAATTCATGGTTCTTCTTTTGCTCTATCCATTCTAAATTGCTATGGCCCTTACCTTAATCGTGATTCCTTCTGGAGTGCTGTGGCTTCTGGTGGTCTTCTCTTGTTGCCAAATCTAATCCTAGCTAGTGATCTGAACTTAACTCTGAATGCCTCAGATATTTGGGGCTCCAGAGCCCAACTTAATCCCTTGGGACCTTTTTTCTCCAAGCTTTTCTCTGATCATCATTTAGTGGATGTGGCCCCCTCCTGTGCAGGCCCTACTTGGAGGAATGGTAGGATAGGGGAAGATGGCATCTCCAAAAGACTTGATCATTTTTTGTTATCGGATCAGCTTATTAGCTCTCTTCCTAGGTATCGGGTTTGGGCTCATAGATGTGGGATTTCTGATCACTTCCCTGTTTTATTTGAATGGTTGGATCATCAGAACCCTTGTGCTTTTCCTTTTAAGTTTAATCAATCATGGTTAGACAATGAGGATTTTATCTAGATGATTCGATCTGAATGGCCACTTATTCGTTCGAATAACTCGATGGATGCTATGAATGATCTTTCATATAAACTTCACGTCCTTAAAGATAAAGTTAAATCGTGGACTAAAGTTGAATCTCTAAAGCTTAAGGATAAATCAGTTTTCATGGAAAATGAAATAAGTTCTCTTCTGCATTCTTCTCAATTTTCTATTTTAAATGAAGGACAACAGTACAGATTGAATTCCCTCAAAGCTGATCTTCAAAAGTTATTAGATCATGACCTGTACTCAGCAAGACTTCAAAGTAGGGTTACTTGGGCTCTGAAGGGGGATGCTAATACTAAGTATTTTCATGCGGTGGCATCGGCCAGGAAAAACCATAATGCTATCTGGAGTTTGCAAGATGAAATGGGTACCTAGGTCTCGGATGATCAGAGTATCAAATCCTTAGGGATTCGCAACTTCAAAAATATCTTTGCTGATGATCACTTGACAAACCTTGCTGCCCAGCTCAAGGTTATTCGTCTTTTTCCCTCCTATATCAGTGCAGAGGAGAAATTGGCCTTCACTAGCTCTGTCACTATTTCGGAAGTAGAGATGGCCCTTACAACTTTTAAAAGAGATAAGGCGCCAAGCCCAGACGGCTGGCCTGTTGAGTTCTACTTGACTTTTTTTATCTTCTGGGACCTCTCCTTGTCAATATGGTTGAATCTTCAAGGATCATGGGTAGAGTGGCTCCCTCCCTTAACTCCACTTTTTTAGCTCTACACTAATACAAAAGCGCGGATTTTTCCACGAAGGTTTTCCACGTTTCATACATTTTGGTGTAAAATCAGAAGCAAAATGAACTTGCCGTCGCTGTATCGACGATGGTAATCTTCTTCGTCGCTATATCGACGCCTTCCTCCTTCAACATCGCTGTATCCACGGAGCTCCGTCGCTATAGCGATGGCAATGTCAAGCTGACTTAGGGCAATGTATCCTTTGAAACTCAAGGACCATGAATAAATCCTTAACCTTGGCATGCATGGCCTCTATGTATGATATTTGGCCTCTAAGTTGTAACATGGAACCATCATAAGGTTTTTAGCACCAAGGATTGGTCGTAGGACAATAGGAATGGATAAGAGATGAACCTAATCCTTAGTATATAAAACAATGTTTTAAGTAGTCTACTTAAAGAAAAACACCTCGAACCATTGCACTTGATCTCATGAGAGTATCGTTTTGCTCCAACTTGGGATATGGGTAGGTAGTGCCAACAACATCACATTGAAACATCACACATGATCTCCTGAGGGTAACCATGGACACCAAGTGGAGATGTGGGAACCATTAGAAGTTTTTGTGCACTAGTTTTAGGTATTGAGGTATTAACCATTGTCAGTGTATGAATCTCATGCATTGGGATACATAGGAAATTTTTATGCCTAAAGGTCTAACGATGATGTCTCTAACCACCAAAGATAATCTCTCAAGGTGATGATGTCTCTAACCACCAATGATGTCATATGTTTTTTCTTAAATAAAAAACAATACTAATTTATAACTCATTCCTTAAATTGTTTAAACTTTATTATATCATATCCCTCTGACGCCTTGTTTAAAATTTCGATTCCAAAATGTATGTGTGATATTTAAAGGTTTATTAACATATGGAAACCAGGCTCGCGGGGATTCATCTATACCAGGCCACTTACCACCTCCATTTTCGTCCCTCACAACCCTCGCATCTCCTCACAATTTCGTCAGGCCACCCAAAGTCAGGAACAAAACACTTGGAGGCAGATTCAGAGCACCCGTGGTCCTAAATCAGCATACAAGGGTTTATCTGAGGCGTTGAGGTTTTTGACAATCTGCTACAGGCGTTGAGGGTTTATCTGAGGCGTTGATGTTTTTGAGCATCGAACATGTCTGGCCAGGTATGTCTGGTGACGTTTTCAAGTTTTTGGTGCCTGTCATATTACGTCCTCGGCAATTTGGTGCCTGTCAAATATATTTTCATTTCTAAGTTTGCTATAAAGGAGCATACACTCTGTTCTTGATTGATACTGAAATACAAATTAATCACTGCTTATTTTTATTCCAATTGATTCTACTACGTATTGTGGGGGCAATTATAAACCTGCAGTAGTTTAGAGCAACTCGAGTGCTCATAGAGAGGGGTAATTTATAAATTTTGTTCTTTTGAAAATAAAATAAACAATCTTATTTGCAGTTTATTTACCAACAGGCAATTTGTGCTCGAAGTAATCTACAGTTCAATTCATGCGCTAGCCAGGGCTTTAAAAGTTGGGGTTTAGGGTTGTTGCACGCATTAGGGTATAGGGTTTTGGGTTGCAACATACATTATGTAGTCATGTTAAATCAACAAGTTACAGTAATGCTATCAAAACAAAACACTGGCAGACAAAATTCGTTTCTTCACATCAACGCATAATTTGTTGAGTGTTTAAAGAATAGAAAGGGGTTGGTGAAAGAAGGATTAATTGTAGCATTATTCTGAAATATAATGAAACGCAACAAAAAGTCCTACATACATTGAGTTTGTATCTACTTCTTAATTAATTGACCTAGTTGCTTTTGATCTGAACTCACAACCCTTGCAAAAGAAAGCTTTAATCACAGTAAACTTTTAATGGAAGCATCTTACCTGAATTTTCCAAACGCAAAAGTTCTTCCTATGAATATATGACGAATCTACTGCGCAAACGGGCAGAATACGCATGTATAGCAGGCTACCGGTAGGCATGTAAAAACCAGAAGTTTGTAGGAACCAATCCTTTATTATCAAAATTTATTTTCAGCACATGAGCAAGACGGTTGAAGAAGAGAACATCTGCTCTACACTAGAGTTAAGAACACGTCTTATAATGCACATATACAATTGTGTAATAGTGGATACCTATCAGATAAAGTTGGACTAGCAGGCGGGAAAATATCTGTTGTAAATCGCTGCCAGCCAGCTAGGTTCTCCACTTTCAGCTCAGAGAATAGATAGCTGGATGACAGATACAATGCAATCCACTTTGGTCGATCCTCCAGTCTTATTTCTTCTGTTTAGCAGGTAGATGGAGAGAGAACATAGTGCCCAGACAATCGCTAATTTCTATGGGTTCTGTTTAGATAGTCATATAAAATATCAGAGCTAATGACGAGTTTATCAAATTTGTGTGTGAAGAGCCAAGTCTGAGTATGTCGAGAACAAGTTCTAGCAAAAATAGTGTCTAGTGTCTTTTGGAACATGTGTTGCCATTTCGACTGATATCTAATAAATGACTACAAGAAGTTTGATATCAGGAAATTGCCACTTATCTCCAACTTCATTTGGAAATTATTTTACCAAATAGGTCTTCCCTAGAGCCCATCTATGCCACACTCCAGCATAGATGTCCTTTGGCCAAGCATCCTATATGCCTTTAACTCTGGATTTTATCAATTAGTGTGCCTTTTTTCCAGGACTCTGTACCCAGCCTTGCCCTTTGTCCACTTCCTATAAGCCATGCCAATTTAGTTCCAATGCTTTGAAAGTCATCTATCATAGATCTCCTACATATGCATTCCCTGCTAACCTTTGTGTTTGGAATTCTAACCTGAATCATGCTAACCTGCTAACCTGAATCATGCTAGCCTTTGTGTTTGGCATGATTCAAGGATTTTAAACCCTAGACTCTTGCACATTTTGTCTTTTTTGATCTGCCATTTTACCAGAGGGCTATTGGTTTTGTCCTTCTTGTTTGACCATAGGTACCTGTTAGATTGTACATTGGATAGTCTTCTGCAGTCATGGCCGCACTTGTGAACAGATCTGGGCATGTCAGTTACATCATAGAAATAGTTTGAAGGACAATCCTTAGAATACCAAACCTAGAAATAGTTTGAAGGACAATCCTGAGAATACCAAACCTTTGTTTTAGATATATTAAAGGCCACTACTAAGGTTGACCTTGTAAGCCATGGACATTGCACAATGAGCTCAAAGTATCCAATTGTTTTTCTATAATGTACTTACTAGTCACCATTTATAAAAAAGTTGAAAAAACTGACAACTATTCATTATAACCTCACCTCTTCACCAATATAACGAATCTATATATTATACAATGATACATTGTATTTATCGTCTAGCATTTATGAAGTATCATATATTTGCAATATACCTATTTGTGTATATATAGTTAGTCCCTGACAAGTGGTACCAGAGCATGTCTTTCCTTTTTCATTCCACCTCACATTTTTCTCAAAATATGCTTTCTGCAGGTTCTGTACAACAGGGCTTCTGAGTGACATCCTCATTGAAGTTGGAGATGTGTCCTTTCACTTACACAAGGTTTGTCTCTTTAGCATGCTGGATGTGGATTCGATTGAATGCATTACTTAATATGATAAGCACGTGAATAATAACAATTTTGCCACGTTAGTTTTACTTTCGTGGAAAAATCAAGGGTAAATTATGCATTTTTACAATTTTTTTTAAGGGAGTTAACCTGAGGGTGAAGGATGGAGCCTCCGGGCTGGCCTAATTGTTTTGTCTCTTGGCTGGCTGGTTCCGGCTGGCTGGTTGGAAGGAAACTAGCTGCTTAGCTCCTCGTTTGAACTGGCGTGCCTCAACTAAATTGGGAATCAATCGTGCTGGGTTTCCGGTAGGTAAGCTCTCGGATATTGGATATTTCTTTTCTGTTGGCTGGGAAATAGAGTTTAGTTCTTTCTTTCCAACCGGGGGTTCAGGGGCTTAACCAGCGAGATCTCCTATGGTCATGTACACTACTATGGTCATGTTTTGTGCCAAATATTAGGTTATCGTTTATTGATATTTCTAGTTTATTTTTGTATTGAATTTCATGGCAACCATATGATAGCTTACAGAACTATGGGAGATTGACATATAAATTGTCTGTTAAAAACAGGACATTATCGCAAACAAAAGCATACGAGATGCACTTGTATCAGAGGAGAATTTTTTTCGCAGCCAT
>LPNX010577372.1:0-16765 GCA_001517045.1 Pseudotsuga menziesii | reverse complement strand
ACCAATGTTTTTAACTCAAAATTTAAATTATACTGTTGATGCAACATGTTAACACTAGTACATGTGTATATTTTTTCCGAGATGCCACTTGGCATGCATGTACTGTAACGCACCATATTTTTACTTAGGCATGTTTATCAGCCTGACTTGCTAGGGTTTAGCTTAGTAGGGGACAATGCAGTCACACCAATGAGGGCCAAAGCTAGAAAGCCACGGATGGTGGGGGTGCGGTTGGCATTGCCATATTTCCCATGCCCAAACACACTAGCAGGAGTTGACAGAATTCAAAATTGCCGCTCCGTGAAGTTTTTTGTGCACCGGGCCCAAGTCCACTAGGTGTCCCTGAACGGTATCTGGAGGTGACCTACAACTCGTGATAGATCGATGCTCGAGCCTTCGATCGACAAACCGTCGATTTCGTTGGATTCGTGACATGGGATTTTAGCTAGGGAGGGCGTCTCCCTCCTATCCATTGCCCGATGACCTCCGTCTATGGTGGTTTTTGAAGCTAGGGTTTCGCTCAGTAGGAGACAATGCAGTCACACCAACGAGGGCCAAAGCTGGAAAGCCATGGATGGTGGGGATACGGTTGGCATTGCCATATTTCCCATGCCCAAATACACTAGCAGGAGTTGACAGAATTCAAAATTGCCGCTCCGTGAGGTTTTTTGCGCACCAGGCCCAAGTCCACCAAGTGTCCCTGAACGGTATCTAGAGGTGACCTACAACTCGCCATAGATCGATGCTCAGGCCTCCGATCGACAAACTGCCGATTCCGTTGGATTCGTGACATGGGATTTTAGCTAGGGGGGGGCCTCTCTGTCCTTTCCATTGCCCGGTGACCTTCATCTATGGTGGTTTCTAAAGATAGGGTTTCTCTCAATAGGGGACAATGCAGTCATCCCAACGAGGGCCAAAGCTAGAAAGCCATGGATGGTGGGGATGCGGTTGGCATTGCCATATTTCCCATGCCCAAACACACTAGCAGGAGTTGACAGAATTCAAAATTGCCGCTCCGTGAGGTTTTTTGTGCACCGGGCCCAAGTCCACCAGGTGTCCCTGAACAGTATCTGGAGGTGACCTGCAACTCGCCATAGATTAATGCTTAGGCATCCGATCGACAAACTGTCGATTCCGTTGGATTCATGACATGGGATTTTAGCTGGGGGGGGGGGGCTCTCCCTACTATCCATTGCCCGATGACCCCCGTCTATGGTGGTTTCTGAAGCTAGGGTTTTTCTTAGTAGGGGACAATGAAGTCATGCCAACGAGGGCCAAAGCTGGAAAGCCACGGATGGTGGGGATGCGGTTGGCATTGCCATATTTCCCATGCCCAAACACACTAGCAGGAGTTGACAAAATTCAAAATTGCCGCACCGTGAGGTTTTTTGCGCACCAGGCCCAAGTCCACCAGGTGTCCCTGAACGGTATCTGGAGGTGACCTGCAACTCGCCATAGATCGATGCTCAAGCCTCTGATCGACGAACCGTTGATTCCGTTGGATTCGTGACGTGGGATTTTAGCTAGGGGGGGGCCTCTCCCTCCTATCCATTGCCTGGTGACCTCCATCTATGGTGGTTTCTAAAGCTAGGGTTTCTCTCAATAGGGGACAATGCAGTCACGCCAACGAGGGCCAAAGAGGGAAAGCCACGGATGGTGGGGATGCGGTTGGAATTGCCATATTTCCCATGCCCAAACACACTAGCAGGAGTTGACAGAATTCAAAATTGCCGCTCCATGAGGTTTTTTGCGCACCAGGCCCAAGTCCACCAGGTGTCCCTGAACGGTATCTGGAGGTGACCTGCAACTCACCATAGATCGATGCTCGAGCCTCCGATCGATGAACCGTCGATTTTGTTGGATTCGTGACAAGGGATGTTAGCTAGGGGGGGCCTCTCCCTCCTCTCCATTTCCCGATGAACTCCATCTATGGTGGTTTCTGAAGCTAGGGTTTCGCTCAGCAGGGGACAATGCAGTCATGCCAACGAGGGCCAAAGCTGGAAAGCCACGGATGGTGGGGATGCAGTTGGCATTTCCATATTTCCCATGCCCAAACACACTAGCAGGAGTTGACAAAATTCAAAATTGCCGCTCCATGAGGTTTTTTGTGCACCGGGCCCAAGTCCACCAGGTGTCATTGAACGGTATCTGGAGGTGACCTGCAACTCGCCATATATCAATGCTCGGGCCTCTGATCGATGAATCGTCGATTCCATTGGATTCGTGACGTGGGATTTTAGCTAGGGGGGGGCCTCTCCCTCCTGTCCATTGCCCGGTGACCTCCATCTACGATGGTTTCTGAAGCTAGGGTTTCGCTCAGTAGGGACAATGCAATCACACCAATGAGAGCCAAAGCTGGACAATGCATTTCATGCCAACAAAGGCCAAACTTGGAAAACCCTATCCCTACCATGCATGTCCCATTACCATAACCCTACCAAGGAAACCCTAATCCTAACCCTAATCTTATCTTACTGTCACAACTCAATTCAGAATCAATCTAATGTCAAACTGAACTTTTTCAAATCCGATGGACTTATGCTTCAAATCATGTTGATTCACAAAGTTGGTTCTCAGTCTTTGGATTCTATTGTAGTTCCTTTAATGCTGAGTGATTAGTCATTGGGTGCATGAGGTTTGTTGAATAGTGTTGTTGGTTGTTGATGAAATGTAAAGCATGTATTGGACTTAGTTTTATTAAATTACACGAGCAAGAACTTTGACTTTAGTGTGCATGTATTGAGATCATTGAAACCTTTAAATATAATAGTTTTTTCTTTTGACATAGTGCATTCATGAGTAATAGATAATCCTCACAAATCAATACAATAGATTGACACAAGAACATGTGGAAACCAAAGAACAAATTCAAAGTGAAATGCATCATTCATTTATAACTGAAATGTCAATTGTGTACATGTCTCCAAAAGTACATATATATCCAGAGGTATCAAAAAGTACATATATATCCAAAAGTAACCAGAAGTACATGTCTCTCCACAACTATCCAAGACTATCCAAGCCACATGTACATGTAAGTGAAATGTCAATGTACATGTCTCCAAAAGTACATGTATCCAAAACTGTCCAAGCCACATGTACACATGCATCGATATGTACATATCCCATAAGACACATCAAAACTCAAGCTTCCTCTTGTTCTTTCTTGAGGGTGATCTTGTAGGCTCAACTATAGGACCAGTGTGCATCTCTGGATCCTGCAAATTAAATATCAATTGTTAAATTCAATTAACTATGTACTAATACACTAGCTCAATAAAATACCATATCTAAATTAACTCAAAAATTATGAAAATGTTAATGGACATTGCATGAAACAATTGTTCATTAATGGACATCTCACCTCAGTGAAAGACTGTGACAAAGGGGATTGTGTTTCTTGTGTAACATATGGAGCTGTTGGTTGAACATGAATGATGGTCGCATCCATGGTCGAACCAGAGGGGGCAGGATGTGGTGGTGGTGGCTACAATCACCAAATCTTGAAATAGTTAGAAATGTGCATGAATAAACAATAGACAACAATAACACACTATGTCTATATCATGTTCAAATAGTTGTACCTTTGTGTGACTTGTTGCCATTGTAGATGCAACACTGACTGCTGCATCAACCATCCCTACAAGGTTTTCAACAGTAAACTCTAGCTCCTGATGCAATAAACATGCAAATCAAACATTAACAAAATATTTTATGCACTGGATTTCAAGTTAACCAAGAAATATTATCGAAGGATATACAAAGTTACCATGGTATCAGTATCTCCATGGTCGTGGACAACTTCACTCTTTCTAGGAGTAGGCCGTCTCATATACACTTGACCCTTGTTCACATATGGTCTATGAGGAGATACAACTCTAGGAAATGGTCCAGGTGTTTCGGTACCAACCTATAGTCAACAAGAGTTCATGTAGCTAGACATGCATGATTCAACGAACATAATGTATTTAAAAAATGACATTTTTTAAATGTTTAAAATGTTTACCTTTATCACTGCTTTCCCTCATGTAGGATCTGGCATCTGCCCAGATATTTCCTCGATTGATACAACCATGGATCCTACCTCCATCACTGCTTTCCCCCGTGAAGGATCCGGCATCTGCAAGTTTAATAATTGTAAATATTAGACCGTAGATAACATTAGTGAACTAACATGTATAGTATGTGGAAATTAACAATTTAACAAGTATTAAAAACTGAAATTTTAAAATGTTTACCTTGGTGTGAGATACGGGATCAGTGCATGGAATGTCCTACCCCTGTGTAGAGTGTGAAACATGATACTCTGGGGCATCGTTGCCAGCATAAAGCATCAACTGCAAGTTCACAAAATTAATATATTAGCTCAAACTATACATATGTGTACAAAGAGGAAAATAAATGAAGAATTTATTACAATTAACCATATACATACATCACTCAAAAACCCACTGAAGATGACATCTGACGAAATACCATAGCATGGACGACCACACGATGTGCACTCGTGAGGCTCAAAAGTAGGCTGGGAATGTGTTGATGATGCTGCACTAGTAGATGGTCCTACAGTAGATGGGGGTACTACACTAATGGGTGGTACTGCACTAGAAGATGGTATTGTACCATGACGACCTGGTGTATGTACCACACCAAGGACAGATGTCCCTTCCTCACCCATATGCTGAACCATAGTGCTATGGCGAACAACGGCCCATGCCAAACTCAAAAATGCCTCACGTGCCTGTGGAATAACATGATGTACAGGTGGGACATCTGGCCCAGGCAACTGCCTGCGAGGTGCAGGGATAGGGCGATCAACGTCTTGAAGCCTGGCATTGGGTCGGTTTTGGGGCATCCCCTCACTGATCCCCTGAAACGCCAATATATCAAAATAGTTTATGTGTTTACCCAACACGAAATCTGCATACATCTTCCGAAGGAAGTACAAGGGGATTTCCCTGTTGTTGTGTGGTGGCATGTCAAAAACCATATACCATCTGTCCATCCAGTGATCAACAAATGGTTGATATGTGCACCACTCGATAGAGATATGTGGCCTATTTGTATTTGGGATTTCCCCTGCGCGAGGGTCCCTAAACAATGAAAATATATGCTCTTTGGTGATTTCAACTTTTTAATTGCACTGTAGCTAATCCCATCAGCATACTCATGTATTTTTCTTTCTCTATATGAAGTAATATCATATAGTATGTTCTTTGACAATGTGATAGTCTCAACAATTGCATCCAAATTGGATGCAAGTCAACGTTGAATCCTATCACCACCACTAAAAGCAGTACTCAGACCTCTTAACTGGGCAAGCTCAATCAATATTTCAGCATTGGGGTCCATAGCCGTAACTGCAATAAAAAAATCAATAAGAAAATAATTAGAAACGTATACATGGTATATAATGACATCTCTTCAAAATTGAAAATGTAAATTAAGGAAAACTCAAGTTACAAGCAATTTAATGGCATTCACTTACATACATTTAAAACTTAAAAATAGACATTTAACAATTAAATAATGAGTTTCGTTCAACTTCTTTCTAGAAGTTAAGGCACTTCTTCACCCTCATTGGTGACTTTTACATATATCAATTTTAAAATTATTTTCATTTACAAAATAGATTTAGCACTTCCACAATTTTGTTGTTCTATCTAAGTTTCAAGTTAGTTCAATTGGTAAGACATTTTCATACTGTTTTTTTTAAGAGTTTTTTGGGGTCAGGCATTTTGTTAAAATGTCCTAGGGTTTACAACCTCTACCATCCACTAAGATGGGGAAGCATTGCTAAATTTCCTGTGCATGTTTTCATGTGAAAAACTCTAGTTCTATCTAAAATATACAATGCCAATACCTTAATAAAAGAACTAATAAAAAAATCCAAATCTTTTAAAATTACATCAGTTATTTCTTCAACTATGTTTTTGAATTTTGTTACTCAAAATAAAAGGAAGTTTATTTCTTCCATTAGTATAAATTACTTGTTATATTGATATTATGATATGTAAACTTTTATATATATAAAAGTAAAGTATTATATAGATTGGCATTCTTTATATTCCATATAAATTTATGAAACATTTAAACTTATTTGAATTAAACAATATAAAATTTATATAAAAAAGTTGCAAATCCATTAAAATTATATAAATGGTTTATGTAGTTATGTTTTTTAATTTTGCTGCTCAAAATCAAACAAAGTTTCTTTGTCCCATCAAACATTAGCTTGGGAGTTGTTGGATTGATGATTTTATTAAAAAACACAATTATAGGGTAAAAATTGACCAAAAAATGCTTTGGGTGATTGAATTACCTTGTTGGATGACAATGCATGAGTGAAATCTCCTCCCCTCAACCTGAATCAGCTCCTGCAACAATCCCAAGCAGTGGTCTCGATCCAAAACGCTCCAATTGCCCTTCAATTTCGCGTTCTTGATTGTTAAAATGGGCCGCGGGTTTCGGGCCTGTGTATTAATTTTTTTTTTTTTTATGATTTACAAATCGTGTACGCGTTTTATAACTACATATCGCGAGTGCGTTTTGTATTTATATAACGCGTACGCAATATGGCTTCCTATCCTACATGTCCCATGACATGTCAGGCTCGGGTTGAACCATACCAGGTGCTATGTCAGGCTCGGGTTGATGTATTTTTTGGTAATGTGATCTTGTTTTTGAAAACTATGATTGCACCTAAGAGGTCCCTCAACTTCTCGCACACACTCGTAAATGATGTCAATTTTGGATAAAATCTTGCAGACATGTAAAGGACATATGGGCCTAGTGCAACACTATTTAGTCATAATTTTTCATGAAATTTTTTTATTATTAATTATTGAAGTCAGAAAAGCTCAAATGAAAACATTATGTGTGGGTGCAACACTTTAGAAGCAAAAATTAATGAAATCCTTGATTTATATATATAATATTGTAGAGCTTGCTCTGTTCTAGTGCACCATATTGTTTCCTTGGAAAATGGTGAAGGAAATTAAGTTATATTAAAAACAATCCATGTATCTATTTTCGAAAACTAACGTGTGTCATTTAAAAAAATAATAATAAATAATTAAAACATACATTTGAAGGAAAAAATGACATATTCAGAATTGTAAGATTGTATTCTACAATATTCTAAATTTTCAGAAAAAAATATTGTGTTTGTCAATGCAAAACATGCCATCTAAGCTGAGCATGTTGATATAATTCTAAAAGACAGGCAATAGCCCTAGTTTATTTGTCCTAGCCAATAGGTTTGGTAGTCTGAAGCTAATTCCGAACATAATGCCACTGAGTTTTTAAATTTTAAAAACATGGATATGTGCTATAGCTTATTCATATTGCATATGCAATTCATATTGTATATGCAATATAGCGCATATGCGATTCATATCGCATATGCGTTATAACGCATGTGCATTTTTTCTTAACTAACTTGGTACGAGAGTAAAAAGGAGTAAATACCAAGTAAGTGGATAGTCTTTGGGAGAAACCCCATATAAAATGAAAAGATCATGGTAATTATTGGCCCCTCCAAAGCAGTTTAGTGTGGCAAAAGGACGATGCTTAGCCTAAAATTTGTGAATGGTTGTGGATAATGAGGTTAGATTATTGGAGGTTCAAGGTGTTTGTCCATGGTGCTTGTTCATGATGCTAAAGACATAGAAGATGTTTTTTAGACTTAATGATTGAGTTTTATTGCCTAACCTTTCTCTAAGACTCGAAACTCACACTACTACATTTCGACCAAAAATCCGACGGCCGTATTGTCATATTTTCAACACTTCCCTGTCGCATGTATGACACTATGATTTTTTTTTAAGCCTCTGTGGCTTTTCGTCGGTTATCCGACATATGTTTAATCCATCGGTTAAGAGACACCTCAGTTACCATTGGTTAAATGTAAGGCGTCGGTTAAGCGACATGGAGAACCGTCGGTGAAGCGACGGCGATAAAAAACAAGCGCCGGTTAAGCGACATGGAGAACTGTCGGTTAAGTGACGGAGATAATGATTAAGTGTCGGTTAAGCGACGGAGATAGAGATTAAGCGTCGGTTAAGCGACATGAAGAACCGTTAGTTAACCGATGCTAGTGAATTTAAAAAAAAAATACCCGCAAATTGGGTGAGACATATATGTTATAACTTATAGCTGCAAGAGCAATGACATTCAGACAGATATAGAACGTGCTTAATACTCATATGGTTAGTACGACCAGGACTCTAAAGGCATATGGTTAGCAAGTAGTGAACAGATCTTTCAGCCATGAAAATCAATGTAATTTAATTTTATATTTTATGAAATCCCTGAGAACAACCAGCAGTATAGGCAAGCAACAAAAAGATTCTTCGGCCTCCCAAATCAATGTAAATTTTCTTTATGGTTTATTGAAGTTATCTAGAGACTTGTCAATAGGGATAAATGAAAACCTGTAGCTTTGCTGCCTCCCAAGTTGGACCACTACCTTTCCCCAAGATGCAAAATTTTGCATGATCTAAGAACTTACTTGTGCCCAAAGCTCCCTCCTGTTCAGATTTCCAGCGGTTGGTTCCTGGAAAAGAAGACTAAGACCTTACACAGTGCACTGCAAACAGGAAGTCACACATTCAATAAATAACCTTAAGATATGGAGGACATTGTTTTTAAGTGCAAAGCAGAAACATCACTAATGATGAATCACTAACAAATAACCATGAGGAATTAAAAACAGGTAAAATACCGATCCATATGCTGTCTCACGGACACAGAACTTTGGAGAATGATAGGTTTACCATTTCTTTTAGATTATCAATAGCATTCAACAATTTTTTAGCATCCTCAGACAACCTCTGTTCACCACTTTTTGACTGCCCTGAAGTACTTGCAATGGGCATGTCATCTTCCTTAGGTGCACCAGCAAACACGATAGAGCTCGAAGTTTCTCTTAAACCTTCATCATCGCCCCAAGATTGAAGACTTAAATCTGTGAGCCCACACCCAAGTGCCACTGCTACTGTTCCAGGTTGTGACATATATTGGCCTACATAAAAATGGAAGTTGGAACATGATATGTAAATGTAAACTGGTACAACAAAAAAATGAATGGTGAACAAGAGAATTAAAAATGAAACAATTGAAAACTAATATCCACTTACTGCTGAGAGATTGCATGGTCACACATTCCAATAGTCTATGGGCTTCCTTGGGTTAAGACCAAAAACGATTCTTATACTAATTCATAAAATATATTTCGACAGATTATCTCATCACTATCAAAATATCAGTTGTATGCCCAAGGGCATCTGGTTTAAGTGGCAAGCAGTAAGGTGATATGGACTGTAATAACACAGACAGGTTCAAAACCCCCAAGAGGAATCAGATGAGCACCAGTGCAAAAGTGACAGGTGATTTTGACAACATTGAAACACCACACGGTCCACTCCTAGTGCACACTTGGCCAAAGGATGGGCTGTAAGTTTCTACAATAAGCAACATTTTTCCTAAGAAAAAAATTGCTGTATAGATGATTTAAGAAAATATTAAATAATGCTACTCTACCAAAAATGATTGTAGTGCTCGTGCTATATTGATTTGCTTGAAGATATTATAATTGGACTAAATGCAAGATATATACAAAGAACATACCATACATTCCAACACTGTAAAAGGATCAGATGCATAAATTTATGAAAGTACTACAGCTCTAGAAGGAGATGATCTTAGTGCTATTATTATGTCGATTTCTTTGAATGTGGGTTATTTATTAAAAACTCCATAAGATGTCCTAACAACCTGTTACCCCTCTTTTGGCAAGGGGTAAATGATGATCAGTTATCGATCTGTGGTTAAACTATAGATCAATGATCTGAGATTTGTACAAAAGTATCAGATGGTCCAAAGCCCATGATACGCCTGGCTAGAAACAGAGGATCGTCCCTTGCTGTTTTGGTATCACTAACCTTCATCTTTACTTAGCATGTTTTCAAACATGATGGTATGTAGCATGAAATATCACAGTCGCACTTTCATAATAATTACACACACTTTGATCATTTCCCTGTCTTAGTCTAAACTTGTTGTTTCTCTTTTAACTAAAGCGAAGTAGGAAACTGTGATTGTCAAGCTTGAAGGAAAAGTTGAACAAAAGATCAAATATTTATAAGCCAAAATCAAGAATTTCTTGATTTTTTCCTTAAAAAAATAAATTTGACATCAATGCTTTAAACAATTCAGATCTTTTGCAATTAAGGAAGGCATATAAAGTGGATCTCTAGACATGAAGATTAAAACAGAATATTCTAATGCAAGGGAACTTAAATCCCATCTTTCAAGTGGCTCTATTGTCAAATCTCTTCTTACTATAAATAGCAGAGGCAGGCTTACAGCAGGAGAAGGTGACAAAGTAACAATCTTAGATGCGAGGCAACTTATTGGACAGCCAACTGTTGCACCTGTGACAGCAGACAAGTCTAATGTGAAGCCTCTTTCCATGAATTCAGTTCAATTTGAAGTAGTTCATCTTGTTTTCAACTCTGCAAATGAGAACTATTTGGGAACTATTTGAACATAGAAATCCCTGGTCTGAACTAGCCATTGATCCATGGCATGCAAGTAGTAGAACCCTGTTTGGATCACCTAGACGAGAATGTGCCTGCAGCTAGTCCTTCAAAGCATTGATATCATCCCATCCTGTCATAAATACCAAGACAACACCTGGTCTTCCATTTCTACAAATATGGCATAGGACAACTTCTATAAGATTAAAACCTATGCAATCGGGATTTCAGCAAGCTATAGATTCTCGTGTCCCATAGCTATACTTGGCAAAGTTAGCAGTCGCAAGCGCATCTTGAGAAACAATACCAAATAACACAAGGATTCATTTGAACATGAAATTTTGAATTGTCCATATTTTTAAAAAATGAAGTAATTCAGAACTTAAACTTCAATAGATTGCACTACAACAAGGTTAGCAAGCTGGCTCTTCTTCTTCCTCAGTGCTTTCTTCTGTGTTTTCCATATCTTGTCTTGTCCATAATCATCCAATTGGTTAAATGATGTCAATGTGTAGCCTGTTGTCTCTAAAAAAATTTCTAAAAAATGTGCTCTTACTGGGTGTGTAAATCCCTGCAATAGAGAATATTCGCAAATAACAGGAATACATAAGCATCTTACATTCATATGGATATCCTTACACGTGCCATTTCCCTTTCAAACTGAGAATGAGCAAATAAAAAGTTGGGACGCAATAGTTATCATCATATCATGTGATATCATGCAGGACATATATTTACAACTTCATTTGTTCTTAACTATTTTTACAATGGCCCTCCCTCTAGACAATCAGAATGTGAATGTGGCCAAGATCAAAGGCAGAGAAAACATTTGTTTGCTATCATACATACTTCAAAACAGAATCTAGAACGATGAAAGGAAAACATTAATGGGAAAAATGTCAGATTGATTGTTGGCTTATGGAAACTGTGAAGAATCTCTTCATTTGCAACCTAGTTGTCACCAACAACCCTTTCAAAACAAGATAGATCATGAAATACATTTACCAAGAAAATGTGCATGAGATGCTATCATACATACTTCAAAATAGAATCCAGATCGATGAAAGGAAAACATTAATGGGCAAAATGTCAGATTGATTGTTGGCTTATGGAAACTGTGAAGAATCTCTTCATTTGCAACATAGTTGTCACCAACAACCCTTTCAAAACAAGTTAGAGCATGAAATACATTTACCAATAAAGTGTGCATGAGAATCTGTATGCATTCAGATGGCCCATGCATCAGTACACACACAGATATCTATGATCAGAAACATCCAAGAATTTGCTCAAAAAAATGAAAAATATATTTGAAGGAATGAGCCAAATCCAACAGAAACACTGCAGGTAATGCCCATAGACATAGGGGCAACATAAAACTCCTGAAACACATTATGGAGTAGTAACCAAACGATGTGTTTGTTAGGCCAGAGCTTGATATATATCTCATTTGTTGATTTCATCAAAAGGCTTTACCATGAAGGAAAGATACAGGAAGCAACAACTATATTAGTATCACTTGAAAGAGGAACACTGTAAATTATGGATAATTTATTAATATCACTTGGCATTCTTCTATTTACAAAGAATCCTGTCACCAAATTAATGAAGAACATGTCAGTGCTCTTTTACGAATGCTACAGCCACAGCTTTCAGTTGATGAAAGAATGGAGGGGGCTTGTGTTTCAGATATGTCCTATGAAAAACACTTCCTTGAACATTTTCACAAAGCATGCTTTAACCTGTTACATGAACTTGTTATGAGGCGTGCCTTATCCATCGAACTTGAAGAACACCTAGTAAATCAAGTTCTGAAGGTAGAGGATGGGAGGTTTGCTTATACTGATGATGCTCTTGTTCTTGTAGCTCACATTCTTATTATAAGGACATCCACAGGGTCCAATTTGGGAGATGAATCCTTAATACTCAAAATCTGCAAAGGCTACGCTGGTTTTATTGTTGAGAAAGTGAAAGCTACATATTCAGGGTGCTTAAATATCCAAGAAGTTTATGCAAGTCTTCCATCCCTATTTCATTTGGAAGTTCTTCTCATGGCTTTTCATTCTTCAAATGCATTTGAAAAAATCAAAATGGAAGAGAATATTTTTTCTACCCTCAGCAATGTAAGTTGTCCTCCAGTGGAACTTAACAACACACAATTGGTTTGCTGGTCTTTGCTAATTTCAAGACTGATGTTGATTCTTCAGCACATGATTCTCCACTCTACAACCTTCCCATCCTGGTTGATGTTCAATATAAGAAATAAGTTAATACAGATTACACAAGGAGGAAATTTTCAGCTTCTCACAGGAACAGGCTATTTAGAATCATGGGTATATCATGTGGTACAAAGTGTTATAAATGTGAATGAGGGAGTCACAGAAGAGCATGGAATGGCTAATCTCTTTCAGCAACTGATTGATGTTAGTGGGGTTCATAACTGGGGTATTGTAGAACACAAATTTCTTCAAGAGAGGACACATTTTGGATAGAGCAGACATCTAAAGATACTTCATTACTCACACTTTGTGAGCAGTTAGTTTTTTGTGTATTGAAGGATGGGCAATCAAGCGTTTTTCTGAAAATATTGACATCCCTTCTGAGCATGCATGTCGGGGCACTACGAAAAGTTGTGCTTTTTGTTCTTGATGGAAAAGAATGCGAAGATGATGCACTGTTTTCACTAAATTTGCTGCTTCAAGCAGGTTATGACAAGTCAAAGTAGGTTACAACATTATGTTTTTATTTTGAGTTGGCCAATTAAGGAAATATATAAACCTTGAATAATAAAAATTGCCAATTTAAGCTTTTCATTAAGCATTTTTCCCATTGGCTAAATTTTCTTTAAATTTTCACTGTATGTCAATATCCCAAGTTCTTTAAGAAATGTGTTTTCAGTTTCAACATCTGCTACATGTTTTCTTAAAGTACCCCATGAGGTAACTTCAGTAAGTTTCAGAAAATAACTTCAATTATACTAAACAGTACTGAGTATAGAGTTTTCTATGGTAAGGGAAACAAAATTATAGAGTTTTCTTCTAATAATTTTAAGTCTCTTTGAAGCTGTGTACCATACATGGGATGAGTAGCTAACCTGATACATGGTCCAACCCTAATCGTCCTGAACTTGACTCTGTTGCAACTTCATTCACAGCATTTGATTCATCTAAATTTTCAATGCGACCAACCTGCATGGCTATACCAGGCATCTCATCACCAACAGGTGCAGCGGAATGATATTTTCCACCCTCACTTTTATGCCCTTTTTGGTCATTTTCATGAATACCATTTCCCTTGATGGTACTCTCACCATTTTCCATTCTAACCCTTACAGAAATTGCTGTTCCCATTGTTGAATTTTCCTCACCATTACCAACAGGAGTTGGTTGTTTCAAATTAGTGTTTCCGATGTCAGCTCCAGCACTTCCATCACTCTCCCCTATTATACTTGCTGCACTACCTTTTTCAACAGAGTTCTTCACTTTCACTGCCTCCTCTGTGTCCTCTGCACCATGAGGTCATATTAGGACACCAAGCATAGGCTCCAAGAATGATGTCCAAAGCCTCATCACTTTCTCAAATTGTTCCATCGTTGTACATACCTCATCACACGAGTACTTAATAATTTGATATAAGTCTTCATGAATGTCAGAATCAGGATATTCAAACTGCAGATTAGGGATTATTGGTCTTCTATTCCCAGCAGCGATAGCAAGAAGTACATCATCCTCCTTCCTCTTCTTCTCATTTATTTCTTTAATCTCTGCCAGAAGAGCTGTTTAACAAGTGATAAAATATTGCTTAAGATATATATAAGCAATTAATAATACAATACAAAAGAGAGAATTGAAATAGCACCAATCCAGAAATCATGAACTACATTAACAGGAGCACTAATCAATACATCATGAACTACATTAAGAGGAGCACTAATCAATACATCATGAACTACATTAACAGGAGCACTAATCAATATAGTATTCTCTCATCATATATGATACAATGGTAACAATCTTTATAAATCAAACAAAGAAAACATAAAAACCCTTTCGTAATTTTAATGGTACACAGTACACTCCCTATATCACCAAGGGAAAAAAGAGGCTATTCTTCTTCCAGCTGAAAAAGAAAAACAGAAAGGGATTTCATAGCCAAATGTTGTAGGAGACTCAAAACCATCTGTATGTAGACATGGTAACCAAATGCAATGAATCTGAGACAGAGAGCTCTGGTATTTCTTTTGAGTTTCTCCATTATAGTGATAGCTTGCATGAGGAGTAGAAACACCATGTTGGATAAGAACGTGTGGGTGAACCAAGAACAAGCCGCAGCAAGGAGGCAAAGGAACATTTCTAAAATATAATTGGTAAGTGTATTACATATTGTTGATATTTTGCTTATGAGGTCTGCACATAGTACAAATTTGTGTGCAAACATATATTGGAATGTGCAGATGAAGAATCTAGTCTTCAAGATAAATTTTGTGCATTGGTTGTACAAATGAAACCTGGGGAAGGAAAAGAGCAGGCAAGGGATATTTTAATTACAAAAAGTAATGGGGAAAATCTCCAAGTCAATTTGAAGGTAATACACATTAGTGAAATGCTGGAAATAAACCTTGAAGTTGTAGGGTTTGACCATGTGTTTGGAATCATTTGCATATGGAAGATGAGCATGTTGTAGAAGGAGTTATTAAAAATGTCATGAATGATACGGTTTTTGAAGGATTTGGGAGTTAACTCCGTGCCTTCTTATAGCTATTATTTTGATCCACCCCCCACATGATACTACAGACCCTGGCAGAAAGTGCCAAAAGGTTGAATTCCTTCACCCTACTTAGTGTATGGGGTGCTGTATGCCCTTATAAACCACTTGCTTCAGGCATAAATCTTAGTGATTTAGTGAAGTGGTAGCAACACTTTTTCTCTTTTCGGGACGAGCTTAACCCAGAGAATTTTTATTAATTCAGACAGCATTGTCGGTTCAATGTGTGAAGGATATTGAATTCTTGAGGATCACTACCAAGGAATCCATAGAGAGGGAAAACACACACACTATTGCTAACGTAGCAAAATATATCAAGAAAGTGGAAGGCTAACTTGATGACAGGAGTTATGAGAGAGTTCTAATTTTCATGGAAGTATGTTGTCATATCAGAGGATGTGTAGTAGGATGGAAGGCAACAAATTCCCTGAGAAGATTGTATTTGGTGACATAGTTGACCTTATGTTATGTACAAGTGGTATCTTACCTGTTGGAAGATAGAGACGAGTGTACAAATAGTGACATAAAGGATGTTGGTCATAAGGATCGATATGAAGAAGATGGAGATGTGGATCCTCATGTGAAATAGAGTGCAATTGGAAGTTACCATAGCAACCCAGGAAATGGGAATAGCACATCCCTAAGGATGCAAACGGTAGTTAAATTATAAGATACATTTAACATAAATGTTGAGGATGGCAAATCCTTGGAAATGAATATTTTTGTTGTTGGACAACAACATGAAATATCATATTTGGAAGCACATTTTATTATGAAGTTTGGTTTTTATTTAGAGTCGTTGTATGTTATTAACACCATGAGTTTTAAAATCATACATAAGAGATGTCCCGAGGAGGATGGTCTTTATGGAAATGAGAGAAGTGTTGCATTCTAGGAGAAGAATGTGGAGGATGAACAACTCATGTTGCTTATCATATTAGAGCAGTAGGATAGGGATGCAGTATGCCCTATTGGGCATGGATGTTTGAAGGTTGTAAGCATTGTTGAGAATAATTTTTTGCAGAGTGTATGCCCCGTTGGGTTTGCAGAGAACTTGTGGAAAAAGAGGAAAAATAAATAAAGGGGGGATTTTCCTTAAACTCTTTGAGTAAGATGCTCAAAGTTTCTTACCAAGGGTGTTTGATGTAGGAGCATCCTTGGCCTTGCGTGGTCAACCTCACCCAAAATATTTGGATTCTGTGTTAGTTGTTGTAGGATGGAATAAGATCATTGTAGATCCATACTGCTGAGGTTGTAGATTTGTTGTTGTGGGAGTATTCACATGAACTAAGGTAGACCGCGGATCCACATGTCATTAGAGAGAATTTAAGGTCAAAAATGGGCCTCAAAATGACCAAAATGTACTATACAAATCAACCAATTACATTCTAGTAGATGACATCATCCCCCATGGTTGAGGTGGCATTGCATGAGTTAAGAATGCTTATTTGTCACATTTT
>LPNX010577357.1:629115-705646 GCA_001517045.1 Pseudotsuga menziesii | reverse complement strand
TTTTTAGTAATTAAAACGAATTTAATTTAAGATGAATATAATGTTCTATAAATGTATTCTTCATAGTTAGTTATAAATATGTAATGAACACACTACTAAATAATGGTCACTATTAAAACTACTAAAATGTAATAACCACACATAAAACCACTAAAAATGACTAAATTAGTGACCGATAAATGAGATTAATGACCAAAATTCATATATAAAAGAATAAAAAATTGAGAGACACGTGACCAAACAATGAGATATAAATGACCAAAAAAACGACCAAAATTCGCATATCAATGACCAAAAAACAGTTTTGGTGGCTAATTTGCGGTCTTTTAATACGCGACCAAATTTGGTCATATTCTAGTTTGCTATGTGGTTATTAATTTGGTCATAAATGTGGTCATATATTTGGTCATCGATTCAAATATGACCAAATTAATGACCAAATATATGACCAAATTAATGACCAACTGACAAGCTATAAATGACCAAAATAAAAATGACCAATTTTGGTCGCATAATAAAAGACCGTAAATTAGCCACCAGTGATCGCCAAACCAAAAGTGGTCATTGATATGCGGATTTTGGTCATTTTTTTGGTCACTAATCTCTCATTTTCCACTAGTGGCATTATCATGAGTTTTTCTTGCCTCATTGAGCCTTATGCCGGCTTCCATGACTTTGATTATCAGCCATATAGCTTGAGCTTGTCTCATGTCTAACCATGCAGAGCCATTTTATATATCCTTTGCAACTTGATTCCCCATTTTTACTCGGAGGGGGCTTTCCCCTGAGTGTCGCTATCCTACACATGTGTCCTTGCATTGAGCATAGGTATGTTCCACTGCTTGGAACTAGTTTGTTTTCCCATTGAAACTCATCTCCTCCTATTCTGTAACTATAAAGAACTTTTATTCTTTTTCAAGCTTTTCAAAATATTTGAAAAAGTCCAAAAAAAAAATCAAAAAACCAAAAGCTGGACAAGAAAAGATGTTATCTTCGACAATAGTCGAGTCGTTTCGCCTTTGATGAAAGCACTGTATATCACATCCATTGGTTCAGTTAATAATTTGACTTTAGGAGCTATACTCGTTTCTTTGAGTTTATCTCCACCGACTGGTTAAGCTTCCAGTCCCTATGGAGCCTCTGTCGATGACTCCTGTGTCGTAGAGATTTTCCAGTTTTGTATATATGCTACCTACATTCAGTCACCATTCACCTTTATGCTCTTGTTCGAAGGAAGTTGAAACCTGAGTTGGCCATTCCTTAGTTCTGTTGACTTTGCATGTCAGCCATTCCTATTACTGATACTGGTTCATGCACTTTATGATTGATTCCTTCCACATTATACATCCTTGCTAAGTACCTCATGTTGGATGATGAGGGATGCATTAATTCCCTCCTTCCAGTGGATTTCATCCCATCGACTTCAGATAATTTATTCTGGAATAGGAATCTAGAGTCATTTTTGAGTGCCTTGAGATTTGTAGTCATCAGTGGCAGGTTCTCTCGCCATCGATAGTTTTCGGAATACATCAATGTCCCCTAATCATTGGATCCTCTCAAGTGTTCGACCTCAACACATTTATTTACATGTGTTAGTTTGCACTCTAGTACCTTGATTCCCATTTTCATTATCGGTGGGTGATCTCGTGTCTGTTAAAGGTATACATCAATGATCGGTAATCAGACAATGGACTACTGTGTTTGACCTCGACACCTCTATTCACATAGTAGGACATGTACTCGTAGCAGATTGTGTAGAATAACTTCCAGATTGGTGGCATTTCATATATGATACCTCCTTGATTGTGCCAGTGTTCATGAGATTTCAGCTCTTGTGACTTGACTCCAGTTTATGTCAGATGTTTCCAACCATTATGGAGATCATGATCCATTATATATATTCATCCTTCATGGAGATCATGATCCTTTATATATCTTCATCATGGAGATTCTAATATGTCTATATTGTATGTGGTGATGACCACACATGTCATATTTTGTATCATGCCTATTCATGGCCATTGTACTCTTATGTATCCGAGACTACTATATCTACTTGCAGTTATGTGCAGAGTTTGATGATTTTATTGTACTGTTGGATGGCTAGTTCTTCCACTTGGTTCTCCATCACTCCACTTCTGGGATGGACTTATAATGTATTTCGGCCATCGTATGACCCCTTCGACTTCACACATTAGGGGGCATCTGTTACAACTGATTTTACGACACATGGTGGATCACACCTTTATGGACTTCCCTATCCCTCTGCAGACTCTTTAGACCGCATGGACCATTTTTGTACCTTTGATGTTTCCAAGATCATCCCTAAAAACATGCATTATTTTCTATATGTGAATTCTAAACCAATTCTCATGTATATACGCGGATTTGACCCTCAAACCCGTGTACATCGGGATGTGTGCAAAAGACCAAATAGTTTGGGAGTTTTCCTTGATGTGGATCTGATTCACTTGTCTCTTGGCCTTCCATATTCCTTGAGATTGCTTGGATTTGACCTTCCATTACCCCATTGAAGCACTATATAAGGAACCCTTTGGATACATTGAAGGGGAGGAATTGAAGAGCAAGAAAACTATAGTCCATTGTTACCGAATATTATACTTGAGTCTGCATCCCTTTGTCCCTTGGAGCACTTTGTGTTCTTCCCAAGATTGCCTTTGCTTGTGAGCTTGCTATCGAGAGATGGAGGATTGAAGTGGTGGAGGCCCAAGTGGAGGACTCAGTTTCTCTAATTCGCAAATGTGCCGACAGAGGTTGTCACTATTGTAATATCTCATTTATATCAATAGAAATATTTTCCTGTCCAATAATGTGTATTTAAATGAGTATTGAATCCATGGATGCTTTTAAATGCTTATATGTTATTGATTATATATGGTAGATTAGGTCTAACACAATTATATATAGCATGCTTGTCTTGTTTGTTGAATGTTGAGAAAGCAAATTATCAATACAAGCGAGAGTGGAAAAGATCAATGAGGATCTACATCAACCATCCAGAATAAGGTATGTTTCAAGATCCTTTAGTGTTAGATGTTTGGTTTCTCTTGCATATAGGAAAGGATTGATTTATGTGGTTACTCTGTCTGTTGTGGTACCCCAAGCCATAGGAAGTTTTCCCCGTAATAGAAAGGATTCTAGCTCGCACTGTTTTGGTAAGGTCTTGTTAGATGGTGCTACAAATTCCATTGCTATTAGAGTAGAGATTCTTAACCAAAAAGATAAAAAAATCGAAAAGAAAATTGTTTTTACAAAAGGAGTACACGAAAGAAATGTTGGAATTGATATATTCTCTAAAGACACATGGAGTAATAACAACTTACAAGGTAGGAATTTGTATAGTTCTAGGTACAAATGATCAAGAACTGAAAATAATATTGGTTGTTGTTGGTTCGATTTACTCAAAAATAATTTTTTGCTTTAGTGCATAAGAAAAGTAAGAATTATCTCATAAAAAGAGTTCCTAGAAATAAGTTTGATTTCACCAGCATTATAATTATTGGAGAACCATTTGTTGAAATTGCTTCAGATGGTCCACAGATTCCATTGCTATTAGAGTAGAGATTCCTAACTAAAAGATAAAAAATCAGAAAGAAGTTTGTTTTTACAAAAAGAGTACAAGTAAGAAATGATAGAATTGAAACATGCTTTAAAGACACATGGAGTAATAACAACTTCCAAGGTAGGAATTTGTATAGTTCTAGGTAAAAATTATCAAGAACCAAAAATAATCCAAAATGATGTAGAAAAAATGGATTCAACATAACCTATATGAGAAATCTTACCTAGTATATGGAAAATCTTACAATGCATGGGACTCCTACTATGATGATACACCATAAGGTTTCAGTTTGGAGTTGAGTGTTAGTTCCAACTAATAAGTAATATGATTATTTGGTGTTAAATTTTTAATAATTAGTGGTGTTGATTATCTACAACTTTCTCCATTTGTAACTATGTGGATGGATTTACACCAATGGATTACATGTTCATCATTGGCTCACATCGAGGAGAAGAGAGTTCCTACAAATAATGTGAAACACATACCATAGGGTACCTAGAAGATGAATAAGATATGAAAACCTCCTTCCAAGACCAATATATACTTAGAAGATGAATTGACATATAGAAATAAATACATCACCATGTGACTAAATATTTGTGTGCAAATATTGTCATGATAGTCCATGATGTGCTCCAACATGGACAAGTTTGTTTTGAGCTTAATATAATGTCCTATGGTTCCAAAAGGATGTATAAATAAATTTTTTCATGATGGTGTCAATCATTACGATTATTTCACATGGTATGATCCTCTTTAGAAATTTGTGATGACTTTCAATAGTGGGTCATATGAGGACTTTATAGTGTTGAAATTTGACATGTGTATGATATTTTTAAAATTTTCGGACTATAAGAAATATAACACTTGATATGTTAACACCAATATAACAAATGCATTAGTAAAACAAACATCCACACAATTAGACACAAAATGTTTCACGGGGAAACCTTTTAAGAACAAAAACCCAAAGCATTAATGATTCATCCTCTAAATGAAATGACTGACTTTGTACATGAGTAGAATTCTGAGATGAATGTAAGTAAAAAGTTTCCAAACAAGATTTTACAACCTTTTCTTTTTCAATATGAAAAATACCTAATTCACTACTACTATCAATGACTTGACTTCCTCATGGAATATACATTGTTGTACTTGCTACCACCTCTATTTCCACCTCACCAAAGACTAGGAATGGACTGTTGTTGCTTACACTATGACTATTGTTGCCACTCACCATCCCACCAAAGTTTGACAATGACCCTAGAATCAGCTTGTGGAATGTTTCTTCCCTCCATGAAGTCTATTTTTGTTTTAGAATAGCTCAGATGCAAGTGAAATAGCCCTAACAGGGATCAGGGTGCTCACCATTCTCATATACTAACCCATCGTGAATTGTAGCATCTCTACTGCTACTTCTCGTCACTACTGTGACTTGTTGTGACCCTCCATCGTGGCTATTATCACCCTCCATCATGAGCTGAGATCAGTTGTGAAGGAAGAGAGAAAAATAAACAAGATCCCTAGTGTTAGGGAAAAGAGAAAGATAACCAGGAACTAAAATTTTCCTCTGTCAAACAACTTCGATGAATTATAAGACCTAAGAAACTGAATTGTAGTTTGGAGAAGTTAAAAAAATGATCTTGGATGATGAAAAAATGATTTGCAACTCTTATTCATTTATAGTACATCAAACATAACATGTTTACATATAATTATAAATTTGGCATTATGGTTTCCATTCTTTTTCATCTTTGACCCTTGAATTTTAATGTTTTGTGGTTCATTAGTCTTTTGGTGTTTGCCTTTGTGCCACTTGGTCCTTCATTTTATGGTCACTTGGACCAATACAAGTTGTGCAAGGGTTACTTGGACCTTCAAGTTATTTTGTGACCAAAACAAGCCACGTCAAGAGTCTAGGGATGAATTCTCTACATTTTTTTATCATTATTCTATCATGTAGATCCTTCACGATGAATATTAGTTTCCATGTGATTATATTTTTATCATGTTTTCATTAGTTTACCCTTACATGTAGCATTAAATTTGTTGGAAATTGGGTTCAATGATCACTGTGAGTTTCATAACATGGACTAAACGCCTCCCAATATCCTAACTCTGGCGATTGTAGCAGAGATTAACACCCGCAGGTTTTGGTTTAACGATAATCGTGAGTCCAACAAATTGGTATCAGATTCGGTCACTTCAGAATTCAGTTTAATCAATGGAAGTGTGGTATTTTATGATGGACAAGAAGTCTGAATTTACAAAAAATGGATTACCTCTATTTGATGGACATAATTATGCTTTTTGGAGTATCAGGATGAAATTGTTTTTGCAGACTCAAAGAGTAGATGTTTGGAAAGTCGTGTTGAATGAATATAGTGCTCCAGCAAACATTCCAATAGATGCTGCAGGTAAGAAAATTTATGAAAGTAATTCCAAAGCCATGTATGCAATACTTGGAGGTTTAGCAAGGTCAGAATTTGTTAAAGTTATGCATTGTGAGTCAGGAAAATAATTATGGGACAAGATGAAAAATGTTTATGAAGGAGATACTAAGGTGAAGAATGCTAGGTTATAGTCATATAGGAGTCAATTTGAAAGTTTAAAAATGGAAGAATTTGAATATATAACAACTTATTTTCTTCGTATTGATGAAGTAGTAAATATCATGAGAGGTCTAGGCAAAAAAGTAAAGATGTTGATATTGTGCAAAAGGTACTTAGATCTCTACCTGTAAGATTTAATTCAAAAATATCTACTTTGGAAGAAACATTTGATATTGCTACTTTAGAAATGGATGAACTACATGGATTACTAACAACATATGAGATGAGGAACTCTGGTGAGGATTCTTTTAGGAAAGAAGCAACTTTCAAGGAAGCTAAGAAGGATAAGAATAAATTTGAAGTAGAAACTAGCAATCATGAGGATTCAGAAGAAGATAAGGAAGAAGCTAATTTTGTAAAAAATTTGAAAAATGGTACTTGAAAATACAAAGGTAAGCTTGCTCTTAAGATTTTTGGTTGTGGTAGAATAGGGAATTTTGCCTCTATGAGTCCCTACAATAAGCATTCTGATGGTGAAGAAGAAAGCAATAGAAAGAGTAACGAATTCAAGAAAAAGTATAAAAATTATTTTCAAAGAAACTCGTATAAAAAGAAAAGTCTATTTATTAAAGATGATAGCGATTCTTCATAAACACATGAAAGTGATGTTAGCTCAGATATAAGAATCTTTATGGCTGTAGAAAATGATAATGATGAATTTATTGAAGAAGAAGAAGGTGAAGTTGATTTGGAAGATGAGCTTGTAAGTTCATTGACCGAACTTAGAAAAGTAAGAACGGAATGTAAACATTTCAAAGAAGAAATTGGAAATATTGAAAATGAGCTACAAAAATCTAACAAGTTGATAGAAAGCACTGAAATTATGATAATTGATTTAAAGCTCAAAATAGAAGAGGCTAGATTAACTGGAGAACCACTAAACAATTTTCTTACAGAAAAGGACAAGAAAAAGGAGTATCTAAAATTTGAAGTTGTTTCAGTTAGAAAGAAGGTACAAGAAAATAACATGAATGTTAGTTCAAAGATTTTAGAACAGAATATTAGTAATAAAAAACTAGCAAATGACAAAACTGGAATTCATTATAAATCTGAGGTTACTAATGCAAGTACTAGCATGAGTACTTAAAATCAGGTACAAATGTGAAAAATACTAGCAATCAGATGGAATTAGTAAAGCAAAAAGAAAATCAAATTTCAACAGTACATAGAAGAAGTTATGACAGGTACCAAAACAAGTTTAATGACTATTTTTTCTTTTGTTATAAGTATCGACATAAATCTACTTTTTGTAATGCATTCTTAAGAAACATAATTACACATAACAACCATGACAAATCTAGATTTGATTATGGAAGAAGGTGGGATAGGACCATTCAGAACAATGTGAATAATTCCTATAACATATTTGATGTCTTAAGTTTTGAGATTGAATGTTATAGGTGTAATAATTTTGGACACGTATCAAGAAACTGTCCAATGAACCTTCAGAAATATGCTGAATCTAATCACACCAATCTAAAAACTAGATGTTGGAAAAAGAAAAGTGATCATCTAGAATATGAAAAATGCACTCTAGCTTTACAGGATGATAATAAAGTAAAATGGTGTGTGTCAAAACCCCAAAATTTCATAAAAATTTAAATTTTTTTATGATAGCATAAAATGTCTGAAAATGCAGTTTTAACGATTAGTGGTTGGAAAAAAATGAAACAGTCTAATACTTAGTATTAATCATTTTCATATTACGTTAACTAATACAACTTTTATTTTTGTGTAAAGTATCAGAGATGGACTTGCACGCAGCTTTCTTTCAGTTTTACTAATAGGTTTACTTTTCGGCAAGTAGGTGAAATCTATCTTTGAAAACTTGGGCTTACTTAGCATTTATGCTCACGCAGATGGACTGTTGGCTCTTACAGGTTAATAGGTAATGATCAATCAAGTAGGGGTTTAATTCATAAGTAGCAAGAAGTATATCTATTTCTTGTAAAATGCTAGTAATTAACTGACTATTTAAAAGCAAGCTTTGCTGAGGTAAAGTAACTGTCTTTTATTTCATGAAAGTACTTCTATCAATCTGGATAGTAAATATTTCCAATAGAGTACATGTTTCTATTTTGTCGCTAGCTTACTAGTTATGGAAATTATCAACCTATTACTTGTGTGTAATTTACTATCACCATAATGCCTCACTTATAATAAGTTAATGTTTATATTAACTGTTATGGTAGAGTTTTCTACCTAGAACTTTTAATATGAAGTTTACCCGAAGTGTAAACTAATATGACCCAGGTTCTTATATTGTGTTAAGTACAGAAGTAAACAATCCCATACTATCTTTGCCAAATAATGATAGAGCCTATTATTATTGTTGACAAGTTAATTTTACAAACTATTATTTGTGAGAGCTTATACCAAGGTTGAGCCTTATGATTGTTTAAATGTCATGTTTTAAACACTTTTTAATCTTATTAGTCAAACTTCATATATTATAGTTACTTTAAACCATTGGTTACAAATAATCAAGTTTGAAATACCGTATGGGAATATTTGATCATCTTTTTGCATAGTATTTGTTGGGCTCCAATCAACTCGTGTAAATTAGGCCTTAAGTTTATGTAAATCCAGAGTTTCTAGACTTAGAGGCATATCCCAAATATAGAGACTCAAAGCTAGACCTGAATGGAAATTTAGTTTAACTATGAAACAAGTCTATTAAATGCTAGAATGCTGTGACTTTGAAATGCAAAACCTCCCTTACAGAAGCAACTTCATTTGATTTCTTAGTTTAACCAGCAATTCATATATGAAATATTCTAAGATAAAAATTGAACCTAAATCCTAAAAATAGATCACAATACACTGCCTATTATCTCACTGTTGAAAGTAGTTAATCATTGATTTCCTTTACAAGAAGACATTCACAATGTATAACTATCCTCAGCAATTCGATATTGAATAAGAAATGCAATCTAAATCATTCCTACAGCTTTTAAACATTTAAATAACAGAGCTCACAACCCTGTTCATACAATCTAACTCGTTCTGCAATGTATGAGTATTTAAAATAAGGAAAATCGATTTCTACAGGATTTAATTAAAACATACCACATGTAACGATGCAGAAAGAGGTGTGCAGACTTGGAAAAGGGGGCCCTCCAATGCTTTGCTTGCACACGCAAATAAAATCATAGGGCTCTAGAACTCAATTGCATTCACCATATAGAAATGGGCATACACAATAATTTATCAAATCCATAATCTTTATTTCAAAACCATACGTCTATGATCCAGGGTTTCTTTCCTCTGTAAAATCAAATACTTATACAATTTAAAAAAAAACTAGAAATGCCACAAATCTGGAAGACTCATAATGATATGCGACCCTCGAGATCCTCCATCAGATCCATCAAAATAGACAAAATCGAAATTGTCTTGCATTAGAGGAAATTTGGGGTCTAAAATGGGCCTTATAAGAAAATGCGCCAAAAATAAATTTTGTGAGTTGGAATTCAAGAACCAATAGAATTTCAATAAAATGAGTCAACCATAATGGTTGAATTAGCATATTTGTCATAAAAGAAAACTACTTTTTTTGTTCGTATTTTTGACATATCTCCCTGTGTTTTTACTCAAATTTTCAGGCAAGAGAGCTCGTTGGATGCAGAATTTGATTCTGCATCCAATGAGTACCCACACTGCATACTTTCGACGGACCCCGCTACCCCAAAAATAATAAATACCTGAAAAAAATGTGATGATGATGTTGTTATCACATTTTTTTTCAGGTATTTATTATTTTTGGGGTAGCGGGGTCCGTCAAAAGTATGCAGTGTGGGTACTCATTGGATGCAGAATTAAATTTCGCATCCAATGAGCTATCCCGCTCAGAATTTGAGTAAAAACATAGGGAGATATGTAGAAAATATGAACAAAAAAAGTAGTTTTTTTCATTCTTCCTACAAAATTAATAACTATTATTTTATTATTTTAACTATTATTTTATCATTTTCCTTAGGAGACCCATTTTAGACCTCAAATTTCCTGTAATGGTTTTTATGCTAAGTGGTAGCACAGGTGGTCATCTTTGACCGGAATTGACTCGACACCTGTGAAAACCATATCATCTATTTGTTAGAAGTTTAACCATCCTTGAACATCAAGGATCTTCCTCCCATCTCTTAGTTTGCACCTAGCTGGCCTGCAAGTATCCAACCTAGGAGAAATTACGGGAAGTTAGCACATTCTGTAACTTTGAATAAAACCTTAATTTAAATGCCTTAAAAATCTCATAATTCAATTTGTTAAGAAGCAACAATATTTATACCTTTGACCAAAGTTTTGTGGATGAAATTAAGGTTTTATGGATCAAGTATGAAGGTTTATGTAGAAAACTCAAAGGTATTTAGATGGAAAAATAGGTAAAAATGGTGCCCAACATCTCCCCCAAGAGGAATCCGTTGCATGTCCTCATGCACAAAAAGTATCTCAAAAATTTGACCCTACTTATACCATGACCAAAATTTTGTTGCTGACCCTCTGCTTTTAATCTCCTGTCTGAGATGATGCATTTGTAGAAGTTCGAGATGCATAAAGGACTTTCAGTTTCTCATACTTGGTTTTGTAAGTCTTCTTTTGTTTATACCATCTATATGCATGCTTGGAGATTCATGCCCTTTGAACTTTAAGATTCTTGTTCTTTTCTTTTAAATTTTCATTCCTCAGTTCTAATTCCCTTACTTCCAGTTTCAATTTCTTAATATTTTTACTGTTTTTGGAAGTTTTCTTCTTTTCCATCTTCATTGGAGGCTACATAGAATTAGTGTCCATCCCCAATTATTCATTCTCTTGTACTGAATCTCCCTTCTTTTCTTTTTCCATAGTTTGTTGCTCTAAGAAAGGAGAAGCTGGATCATTTAATATTTCCTGTCTTGGATGCTTTTTCTCTTCTTTTTCTTGCTGCTCCAAGAAGAGATTAATTTTTTTAGTCTGCTTTAGCACTTCATCTGAAATATTTTCAGTTTCTTGGGTATCTTTTTCTTCATGGAATTTCCCTATCTCACCTGTTATACTTTCTTCTTGACTTTCCAAGGATTGTATGTATTCATACTATTTCTACTGGCTTTCATCATCCTCTTCTAGTGCTGACTTATTTCGAGCTTGCTGATGCTTCCTTGGATTTTTCTTATAAGTGGTGAAGATTTGATCTTGCTTTTGGAACCGTCTTTCTTCTTTCATCACACTCCTAGTTCGTATCCTTCTCTGAGGCTATTTTGAGCTTGTTGCCTCAGAGTTGTCTTCATCATCTGTGATCATCAACACCTCTCTTTCTTTCTTTTTCCCCTTAAGCAGTTTTGAGCTTGTTGCTTCAGGGTTCTGTTCTCCATTCTTGGGGTATGTTATCATCAACAGTTTGTATTCTTTCAAACCATCTTTAGGTAGCTCTTCTTGTTCTTCAAACTAATTATGAATTGGAAATTCTTTCCATGTCAGGTTTTGCTTCTGTAACTCATATGTAATGATTATTTTGATGAGCCCATAGTGGAAAAGGCTTGTTAATTTATCTTCTGCATGCTTTTGAATAGCCTTAGCCATCTTGGAAAGACTCTGTAATAAAAAATGGGGCATGTTAATTTCACAATCATCCCTCAGATGCTGCAATATCTTGATATAATAAAGATATACAATACTAAATCAGCGTTCACGGGTGATGAATCTTTGGATGATATAGACTATTTCATCCCAGGGATGAACCAACCAGCTCCTTGGTATTCCCTTCTTCCAGTTCACTGATCCTTCCCTTGACCTGCACAAAAAGGGTATCCATGCCTTCTCCTTGAATTGTTTGGTTTTAAAGAATCTCTCTCCTTGCTGTGGTAAGCCAACGATCTATGGAAAAATGTCTTCAGACAGTCTGAAATTCAAATTTCCTACTGTAGCCCTTTTCTCCATCAAACAAGTCAGCAAAGGCTAGGCTAACATTGTCATTGTGCCCATCAAACTTTTCAAAAAAAGTCACCCACTATTTCTTCTCAAAAATTTCCATACATTTCTCATGAATAATAGTGGAATTGAATTTCTTTGGTTCCAATCTAGAAATCATTTTGCAACCTTAACAGGAAAAGAAATATGCAGTAGAAAACCCCAACTTTGCAACTTTTAACTCTGTAAACATTTTCCTATTTCAAAATGATACTTTGAAACTAGAAATGCTATTGATTTAGAAAATTCTTTTGGAAAAAGATTCAAATTTTACCTCACCTCTAGCGTTATTGCTTCAAAATTTCTCCTGCGCATATGCATTCTTCAGAAAGCTAATGCCCACATTCTTCCTCTGTGATACATGCCTTCTTTTCACTGTGAAATATTATCCCTATATGCCTTTGCATGATACAGCAATCGGGTATACGGATGGAAGAGTGAAGTTTGGGAAATGATCAAAGCGAAATGACCATTCTGATATGTAATCCCAGTGTCATAAGTTTGCAATGCGATTTTCTAGGCACATATATATTTTCGTGGGAGTATACAACTATGATTCCCACATCTTTTACAATCATTATCTAAACATGCCATTTTTTTTATCCCAATCACTAGTTTGGGTACAAATTTCTCAAGGAAAAAGATTGAAGGCAAGGTTTAGAACCATTCCATCTCTATACAATGTGCTCCAGTTCCCTTGTATACCCCAGTGTTTGATTAATGAGTTGCAAGGAAGGGATTTCTTTACTTGGAGTGGACTCTTTTTGCCTTTTGGAAATACACATAGCCATTCCTTATATCAAATGTTCTACGATCCATATTCCATATATATTTTTAACTTAATGCATAATGCACTAATATCTTGAGTATATAAATGAAAATATAAAAACATTTGAATTCCATTTAAAAAAAAACATTTCTCTTCCTGTTTGAGAAGAAAACCCTTCCTGTAGAATGCAGTTTAGGTTTTGAAAATTTGAAATTACTTCTGGGATTGATTCTGACCACCATTTTGACACCTAGTGTAGGATAATGAGAAGTGAATGGAATGCTGGCATGGATTGTGAAGGTGTTAGAGTAGACAGTTAGGCTTATAAGGATAGGTAGATATGTCATTACTTAAAAACAAAGAATCATGCAACTTTTAAAGCATAAAAATTAAAATCCTTACAGACTTTGCTTGATATCCGTTTATGCTGAGCTTGCTGCTTGATGTAGCTAGTTTGCAATTTGTTTCTAATTCACATGTGTCCTTCTGATGTCTATTTTTAAAAATGTCTGCCATCTCAAGTCCCTTCTACTAAACTGGAAGTCAGGTCCCTCTGCATTTGGAAAAGGCTTGGAACTATCTCAGATTCCTTCTGCTAAACTGGAAGTCAAGTCCCTTTGCATTTGGAAAAAGGGCTTGGAGGGTTCCAAGAAAGAAGAAAAAAATAGAAAGCATGAAATGCTTATCCCCCTCACAGGCCTATTTATTGAATTGTCCTCAAGTCAAACAAGATCTTTATTATGCAAAAAAAACTGCCTATGAGGCATGAAATTGCTAATGCCAGAAAGTGAAAATATTTTTGTGAATTTTCAATGGCCAAGCAAACCTAGTTTTCCAAGGAAAATTCAAGTTTATGTTGTGCCAGTTGCCTGGTTTTCACAACTAAACTCCCTTTTTTTGTTTCTTGTTTTTTTTTTTTTTTTTTTAACAAAACAGAAAGATGGCTAAGAAGAAAGTGAAGGAGAAACACCAGTGTGTTTATCCAGCACTTCCATCTCCCATTGCTGTGAAATATGTTGTATGAAATCTTCTTTGTTGATAGGTTTGGTGTAGAGTTTTAGCTGATGGCCATTGACCACAAATGTACGTGCTTCATCATCGATTGTTTGGAGTTTGACTGAGCCATTGTCATATACCTCTGTAATCTCATATGGACCAAGCCAACAAGTTGTGAACTTGGCCTTGAAGTCTTTGAATTTTGAATCAAACAATAGGGCCCAGTCACCGATGTGAAATTGTTTCCTTTTGATAAACTTGTCATGCCATTCAACTCTTTGTTGTTGTATCAAAATATTGTGTTCTATTGTATCATGTCTCATCTCATCTAATTGATTCAATTGTAGTATCCTTTCTTGCTGTGCTTCAGAAAGATTCATCCCCAGATCTACTGCTAACTTGAAGGTATGAATTTGAAATTCTATCAGCAAGAGGACTTGCTTACCATAAATGAGCTGATAAGGAGAAAAACCAGTACTATTTTTCCAAGTAATTCGATATGCCCATAAAGCTTCAGTAAGCTTAGCTGACCAATCCTTTCTATGCATCTGGATAGTTTTGGTGATGATTCCTTCCAAAATTTTATTTGTAGATTCCACCTGGCCATTGGCTTGTGGATGGTAAGGTGTAGATTTTGTGTGCTTAATATTGTACTTTGTTGCTATCTCTTGCACTAGTTTAGAAGTAAACTGTGCACCTTCATCAGTGACAATCTCTCTAGGAACCCCAAATCTGACAAATATCTCTTCAAAAATAAATTTTACCACTATCTATTCTGTGGCTCTTGGTAATGGTTTGGCTTCCACCCACTTTGTAACATAGTCGGTACATACTAAATTGTACTTCTTTCCTTGTGATGGTGGATGAATCAGACCAATGAAATCAAGAGCCCAATTTTCAAATGGTTCTATTAGGATTTGTGGTTGGAGTGGAATTTCATTAGATCGTACTAGCCATCCCATCTGTTGACAAGTATCACAGCTCCTAACATAAATCTTAGAATCCTTGAAAATAGATGGCTAGTAATACCCCAAATTGAGTATCTTATATGTTGTTCTTTTCTCTGCAAAATGGCCACCACACGATTCATCATGACATGCTTTCAAAATATCTAAAACTTCATCTTGTCATACACATCTCCTAATAATTAGATCATATCCTGTGTAAAAGAGATCACCATTGACCCATATATGTCTAGCACTTTGTTTAATAATATTTGTCTTTTCTTTAGATGACATAGATGGAGGTAGCTGTCTTGATGATAAATAGTTGGCAATATCAGCATACCAAAGAGTGATAACTAAAATTGCAAACAAGTGTTCATCGGGAAAACTATCTAAAACAGGAACAACTCACCAATATTGTGTAAGCAAGATAGGAAATCTGCCACTTGATTTTCTTGTCCAGGCCAATCTAAAATAGTGATATTGAATTCCTGCATTAATAGTATCCATCTAGTTATCCGACCATTAGTAATATACTTATTCATCAAATATCGTAAAGCGGAATGATCGGTGTGGACAAAAAATTCATAGCCAGTAATGTAATGGCGAAATTTGTTCGCAACATGAACTACTGCCAACATCTCCTTTTCAGTGACTATATAATTCAATTATGTAGGTGTTATATTTTTGCTGATAAAATAAATAGCATAAGTCATGGTATGCTCTTTTTGTCCCAAAGAGGCCCCTATTGTAGTATCAGATGCATCAATAGAAATATGGAAGGGCAATGTCCAATTTGGTCCCCTTAAAATGGGAGAAGTTGAGAGCCTCTCTTTAAGTGTCTGAAATGCAGATTAATAATTAGTATCCCATTTGAAATGTACATCCTTTGAAATTAATTTAAACAATGGCATAGCTATCTTACTGAAATTTGCAATAAATATACGATAATAGCCTGCATACCCTAAAAAGCTTCTTACATATGTTTGAGTTGTTGGTTCAGATAGATTTACAATGATTTGAATTTTAGCAAGATTTACTTTTATTCCAGATGAAGAAATGTGATTCCCTAAAACTATCCCTTCAGTCATCATCATAAAACACTTTTCGTTGCTAAGGGAAAGATTTGAGTCAACACACCTTTTTAAAATTTTCTCCAAGTTTGCTAAGGAATCCTCAAAGGCACTTCCATGCACAAAAAAATCATCCATATAGATTTCAACACATTCATGAATTAGATCTGCAAAAATGGCCAAGACTGCTCTCTGAAAGGTAGCTGGGGAATTACATAAGCCAAAAGCTAAAACCTTGTAGACATATGTGCCCCAGGGACATGTAAAGGTAGTTCTGTCATGGTCCTCTTTTGCAATGCTAATTTGATTATATCCACTGAAACCATCTAGAAATGAAAAATATTCTTTTCTAGCTAAGGCATCTAACACTTGATCAATAAAGGGCAATGGGAAATAATCTTTTAGTGTTGCCTTGCTTAACTCCCTTTAATCTACACATATCCGCCATTTGCCATTTTTCTTAGGAACAACAACCAAGGGAGAAACCCATTGGCTGTCAGAGATAGGGTAGATAAATCCTACTTTTAATAACTTCTACAATTCTTCCTTAACTATCTCTTTTAGTATGGGGTTCATTCTACATTGAGGTTGTCTGAGAGGTCTGATTTTATCATCTGTGTAAATGTGGTGAGTGCATGTTTCGTGATGAATGACTGGCATGTCAGTGTATTCCCAAGCAAATGCATGGGAATATTTATTCAATAAAGCAATCAACTGTTCTTCCTATGATGTAGTAAGATGTGCACTGATATTCAAATGTTTTCCTGGACTGATTTCAACTATTTTGCTTTGCGCATCAGTGATTGAATGAACATTAAAAATATCATGAAGTGCCAATGCTAGAGAATGTACTGTGCAATTTTCCTGAAAATTCTGTCCCAAAACTTGATCTGCTATAGCATACTGCAAGTCTCTTAATTCTTCAGAAATATCAGGTTCAGCAATGAAGTAATCTAGCAAATCTTCGTTGTTTTCTTCTTGAAAATAAAAGAACCGATTGATACTTAGGACAAGATGAATCACTTCTTCTTCCTGATCTTTGGTATCATTAATCCATGATAATTGATCTAATACAGAAGGTCGCTGGGCATAAGGATAAAGTGTAATTTTTTTTCTCTCTGTCCCATGTGAAATGAGCATACTTCTTGATCTACAGTCTATGAAAGCATCAGTTGTTGTGAACCAGGGTCTGCCAAGAATCAATGGATTCCCTCCTAGATTAGACTTTGGTTGTAGCACTATAAAATCTACAGGATACTCCCAGGAATCTAAAGAAACAATGATATCTTCTAAGATCCCTTCAGGTGTGATTTTAGATCTGTTAGCTAGTTCCAAAACTGTAGTGGTTGGTCTGATATTTTTCAAGTGAAGGTATTCCATTGTCTCTAGTGTCATGACATTAATAGCAACACCTAAAACAATCAGTGTTTTTGGAATTGAAAAATTGTCGACATTGATTGTGACCATTGGGATGCCAGGATCAACATATTTTTCAATAAAAACAGTGTTAGACATTAATCCTACTAATTTTCCTACCACATGAATTTTTTATGGATCCTTCCTTCTCTTATTGAGACATAATTCCCTAACTGCTTTCGTATAGATTGGAATATCCTTTATAGCCTGCAGTAGGGGAATTTTGACACATACATTGGTTAACTCATTCAAAACATCAAAATCACGTAGGGAGATTGAAATTTTTTCCTTGACCAACCTTTCTGGAAAGGGAGGTATATAAGGTACTAATGTTTTCCCTTTTTTACTGTGATTTTCTAAGTGTGACTTTTCTATATTTAATTTTTTTGGAGTTTTCTCATTTTCTACTTGTTCTTCTAAAATAATAGGAGATTCTTTTTGTAAAGTTTTTCCAAATCTTAAGTTGATATTTTGAAGTGGGAGGAATGAGTAGGGGAGTGCCATTCCATCATCAACATTATACATGGGTTTATCCATTTTATTATTTGGATTTGGTATTGTCTGGGATGGAAATTGTGTTGGTTGAGGTGGAGGTTGATTGGATGGCAATTGAAGCTGTTGAGGTTGTTGGCCTAGTTGAGGAGCAAGATTGGGTTGTTGGAAAAATGGGGCTTGATTCTACTGGTATTGGGGATATGCAGAAGGTTGTTGATACAGGTGTAGATAGGCCTATTGATATGTCTAGTTACCATGAGTATACCCTCACCAATTTGGAGCAGAGTGGGATAACTGAGGAGACCAAGTTTGCCAGGGCATGGGTGCACTCCATGAATTCTGAACAGGAGTTTGATAATTTGAATGACATTGCTACAAAGGATCTTGAGACATACCTGAAAAACATGGCTGCCAAGGTCTTCGTTGTTACATAAAATAGAGAGACTCCATGCTTTGATTCTCCTCCATTCGGGCTGCCTCTAATTATATCAATCTGGGGCAATCATTAGTTTTGTGATTTGCAGTACATAAGCCACAAATTTGAACAGTATTTAAAGGACATTCTTTTAATGGGTGTTTCTTTCTACATTTAGGGCAAAAAATAGATAGGGCTTGATCTTGTTGATCTTGTTGTTCTTGTCTTTTCTTGGTTCTTGATGTTTTGACCTGTGTGCCTAAGGTACTAAATAGACCAGTCTTAAAATATTCTAACAAATTCCCAAGTTCAGCTCTGGATATGCCACTAGTTGCAGATTTTGTTACTTTGGAAGTTACATCCCTTTTCCCATTTCTATCCTTTCCTCTTGAATACTTTTGACATAAGTCTTGTATCTCATCAAAGGGTAAGTAGGAGATGTCACCTTTTCCCATAACATTCAAAATATCCAGATATTCTTCTCTTATTCCTTTTAAAAATATTGTCTGAGTGATCTCAGGTGTCAAGGAATTGTATTTGGATTTCTGCAAGTTGTATGAGAATCTTTCTAGATACTCTTCCAAGCTTTCGTCCTCCTGCTGAGACATTCTGAAAATGTCATCTTTTAAATCATTTGATCTACAATATGCCTAATATTTTCTAAGAAAAATTTTCCTCATCTCATCCCAGCTAGTTATAGAATAATCTCCTAATCCCATGAACCATTTCAAGGCAGTTGCTTTAAGAGTAGCAGGGAAAAGACAAAGTTTGTGGGTGTCATTAGTATATCCATAGGTTCGACACAAGATATCAAATTCGAATAGGAAATAATATGGATCTTCAGAAGTCATACCATAGAAATTTGGTAGGAAAGATGGTGGAATATTCTTCATCTTTACCTCTTCGCCTAGGATGATGCTAGTGTCCAAGATGGGGAATTTAAAGGTGCCTTCCTGATCTTCTTTTGCTCTTTCGTCCCTTTCATACCTTCTTTCTTCTTCCCTATCATGTCTCCTCTCTTATTCCCTTCCCTCTTGTCTTAGTTTATTTTCCATTTCTAACCTTCTCTCATACTCCCTTCTCTGTTCTGCAGTTGGCCCTTTTGATGTTTCTTATTCAGCCATTTCAAAAGTATCAACAGTTGTAATGAGTATTTTTTGATCAGATAAAGAAGTTCCTATTACTTCTATTTTTTGGGGGGGTTTGATAAATCTTCCTTTCTCGTCTCTTTGTCTTGACATAAAACTAAAATCTACTCTGTGTTTTTGAAATTTTCTTTTTATAAGAGAACTAAAGTTCTTAAGTCTACTTCTAAAATGCCTCTCTGGAAACGGTGCAAAATGTTGGGCTCCAATCCACTAGTGTAAATTAAATATTAATTTTATGTCAATCCAGAGTTTGTAGACTTAGAGGGATATCCCAAATATAGAGACTGAAAGCTATACCTGACTAGAAATTTAGTTTAACTATGAAACAAATCTATTAAATTCTAGAATGTTGTGACTTTGAAATGCAAAACCTCCCTTACAGAAGCAACCTCATTTGATTTCTTAGTTTAACTAGCAATTCATATGTGAAATATTCTGAGATAAAAATTGAACCTAAATCCTAAAAATAGATCACAATACACTGCCTATTATCTCACTGTTGAAAGCAGTCAATCATTGATTTCCTTTACAAGAAGACATTCGCAATGTATAACTATCCTCAGCAATTCGATATTGAATAAGCAATGCAATCTAAATCATTCCTACAGCATTTAAACATTTAAATAATAGAGCTCACAGCCCTGTTCATACAATCTAACTCATTCTACAATGTATGTGTATTTAAAATAAGGAAAATCAATTTCTATAGGATTTAATTAAAACGTACCACATGCAACGATGTAGAAAGAGTTGTGCAGAATTTGCAAAGGGGGCCCTGCAATGCTTTGCTTGCACACGCAAATAAAATCACAGAGCTCTAGAACTCAATCACATTCACCATATAGAAATGGGAATACACAATAATTTATGAAATCCATAGTCTTTATTTCAAAACCATACGTCTATGATCCAGGGTTTCTTTCCTCTGTAAAATCAAATACTTATACAATTTTAAAAAAAACTGGAAATGCTACAAATCTAGAAGACTCATAATGATATGTGACCCTTGAGATCCTCCATTAGATCCATCAAAATAGACAAAATCGAAATTGTCCTGTTTTTATGCTAAGTGGTAGCATAGGTGGTCGTCTTTGACTAGCATTGACTCGACACCTGTGAAAACCATATCATTTGTTCGTTAGAAGTTTAACCATCCTTGGACATAGAGGATCTTCCTCCCATCTCTCAGTTTGTGCCTAGCTGGCCTGCAAGTATCCAACCTAGGATAAATTACGGGAAGTTAGCACATTCTGTAATTTCGAATAAAACCTTAATTTAAATGCCTTAAAAATCTCATAATTCAATTTGTTAAGAAGCAACAACATTTATACCTTTGACCAAAATTTTGTGGATGAAATTAAGGTTTTATGGATCAAGTATGAAGCTTTATGGAGAAAACTGGACGGTATTTAGATGGAAAAATAGGTAAAAATGGTGCCCAACAGTATCCATATTAAAAGTTACTTGGTAAAGTTTTAATGCATGGTCGACTTTTGGATGGCTCTAATGCCAAGGTTGTTACAACCATACCTGAAGGTCAATGTTATGTAAACATCGTTATACAATGTTCAATCTTTGAAGCTATGGTAAAAAAGGATATAGATCTTATATTATCATTGCTGGATGATTTATTTATACACTCCGTAGCCATATACATAGTTGGTTATTAAATCTTTGTGTTAATAATTGAAATAATTAGGAATGCAGATAACTATAGACCAAACCCGAGTGTATTTTGGAGGCATGTGGATTCTTCTCGTCCATGCATTGGTGAATTTTAAGGGCTGGAAACCCTATTCTCTTGTCATTGTCTCCGAGGGTATCGTTGGCCTTCGGGATTCTCTATGTGATTTCTTTGGTGGCCATTTGAGGCTATTCTCTGTCTTGCTTCTCTGTGGCCCATATTCATTGTCATGAGAGTTCAATAGTAAATATTAGCTTACAAATATCAGGCTTGTGAACCCTTCTGTGCTAATGGTTATTGTTTGTATTTAGTTCCTGGCCTATCACTGGTTTTTAACCCTGCTCTTCTTGTGGCTCGTCACAGCTCTATAAACTTGAGCTTATTGACCTCGTCTCCACTCCAGGGCCGACGTAAGGGTTATATCCCTCTCTGCTTCAACTATACAAGTTGATATCAGCTTCGTCGATGCTCGGATTCTTTTTCTTGTTTGCAGGTAACTACACTCAATTATTTTTTTATAAGTAGAGCTTGCTAGTAACCTTTCCATATTGTTAGGTTTGTAAAAGGAGATTTGAGCTTGTATTAATGCACAGTATTGTGCTCTATGCAGGGACTCGTGACTGCTCTAAAATTTGGTGATGAAGATAACGTTGTCTAGCTTCGGGGACTTGTGGCTCCAATCCGGTAAGCCCTGGGTTCAAAGAATGGATTTTTACCTTGCTTGTAAATAGGGTTGTTGATGGTGAAACTTGAGCTTGGAAGATTATCTGGTTTCTTTGTTAGATGTGTGGTTTTAATAAGTTGTTTGTTCAATTTTGTTTACAAACCCTCGCTATGATGCTGGGTAGTTCTGGCCTTGAGCCGGGTGTTGTAATTTGGTTAATATTTCAGCCTTACGGCCTGTCAATGTAATACATTGGGTTTTTTAAGAAGGATTTTACTTCGAGCTCAGTCTCATTTTTGCAATGGTTTTTATAATTTTGTAATCTATGATTCTGGGTAATTATAGTCTTTCTTTCTTCGCTATCAATAAAGAAAATTACTGTTTAAGCTAACTTTTGTAAGAATTTATTGTTAATATGAGGACTGTAGATTAGTCGTAGTGTGAAATTTGTAATATTAACTTACTTGTTTGGAAAATACAAGCTAGGGTTTTACCAGAAATAAAACCCTTGTCTAAAATAAGTTCATAAATTTGTTGTCACTTAGGTTCTACTACTTGTTAATTTGGTTTGATTATTACAGGTGTATAGTGGTATTTTAAATTGTTAACTGTATCTTATCTTGCTTGTTTAAAAATATATTTGTTTCCATAAAATACTATGAACAGTCTAAAGTATTCTTTGGAAACTTCTTGTAGGGTGTATTTATATAGTTATCAATAAAAAGGTTTTAAATCCTTAAGTAAATTAAATTATAATTAAATAATTTAAAATTTAGGGTTTTAACCCTAGGTTTCTTTCCTCACAGGTTATAAACATATCGATAAATGTAATATAGTTTCTACATATGTAAATATTTTAGTTTTATACTAGTTATTGTTTATATTTGCATTGCTTTTATTTACTGAACTGCCAGGTAGAATTTATTCAGAGTTCTCGAAAGGATATAAAATAAACTCTGTAACTCTGTTTACTCTTTATAAATTAAGGGCTTTTAATATAACACTATCTAGTTTATATTAAAATGTTAGCCTTAGGTTTAGTTGAAATTGTTAGAAGATAAACTATGTGGTTAGTAGCTTGATTATATACTTAACTGTATGTAAACATTGTAACTCTAATGTAGTTTTTATGTTGCATTTCATTCAGTTATACTATGTGAAAACAGAGAATTAGAAATAAATCATAACATTGTTCTTCCTCCATAATATTTAACATTGAAATAAAATTATTCTACTATTTATAGTTACACAATCCTGTCTACTATTTTCATTCTCTTATATACCTAAACATTATACCTGTGCTAGAGTATGGCCTGGGGTTTCCAGGTGTGGAAAAACACAATCTAGAAATTTATTTACATTCTAACACATTATTTTCTAATTCCATTCCATTTCTAAAATAAATTAATAAAAATACTAACTCAAACATTTCACAATCTGAACTGATAACATTCATATAGAAGTTATCTAAGATTTACTTAACTAACACGGTAAAATAAAATAACTTAGAACCTGATGAGGACGGACAACAACAGCGTTAGGAGGACGTTCCTCCCTACCAATCTCTTGGAGTGCGCTCAAACAACGCTTCCTCAGGACCCCCGAGCCTATTCCTGGTCTTCTTGGCTAAGAACTGGTGGAGAATACAAACAGTAGAACCCTCTATCAACTAACTAGTTCAATACCTCAGTAAATACTCTGCTCTTAGCAGTATGATCTTTATCTTAAAAGATACACTAGATCAATCAGCAGTTATCCCCTCAAACACTTTCCAAATATCCCTTCCATTGAATTTCTCTGAAGTACATTCATTCAACCTGAATGATCACTTCTCTAGAATGAGCAGCCTCAACTCTGTTCAATGGGAATTTTTAGAAAGATTGCCTAGGTCTTTTGGGTCAGTTGTCATTAATTGAGCCACCTGCTCTGATTCCAATTTCTTGGGGAATCGTGACCCCAAATGTAGGGAGGTTGCCACCTGCAACAGTTGGAAGTGGTTTGAGGATGTTGCCACATATCAGATTTCTCTCCACCCAGTCTCCTCCACCAATTTGACCAGTAAACACTCTTTTAACAGCTCTCCTAAGCTGTTGTCTCCTCCTTTATTTATTTATAAATAAAATATTCATAATTTACATTAATTATCCTTGACCCTGCTGAGTTATCAATTACAACTTAGAATCAAATTTAACATATTGTCCTCAAATAATATAAAATTGTTTTTGTAAAATTGGGGCATGTGATAGTGTGTGGATAGTGAATGTTCTAAACATATGACAGGAAGAAAACATAATTTTGTTATTTTGGATGAAGGAAAATAAGGTACAGTTACTTTTGGAAATGAACAATCAGCTAGGATAATTGGAAGAGGTATTGTGTGTTTGAATAACAACAATATCATGGCTGAAAATGTTTTACTAGTTGAGGATATGGAACATAATTTGCTAAGTGTAAGTCAAATTTGTGATAAAGGGAATTATATGATTTTTTATTCTAAAAATTGTTAAATCAGATATGTCAAAACAAATCAATTAGTTGGCACAGCTACAGGAACACCAAGCAACATTTACATACTAGATGAGAAAAATGAAGATTGTTATCTTGGAAATGAAGATGAAAATTGGTTGTGGCATAAAAGGTTTGGGAATATTAACTTTGAAAGTCTAATCCAGTTAAACAAAAAGGAAACAATAAGAGATTTACCTTCCATAAAAAATCTTACCAATTTTGTTTGCAAACAATGTCAACATGGTAAACAAACTAGAGTTAAGTTTAAAACAAAAGAAAACTCTAGAGCAAAACCTTTGGAAATAATACATGCTGATGTTTTTGGACCTATGAGGGAAAAAGAATTAAATGGTGAAAGATATTTTCTATTATTTGTGGATGATTTTACTTGAATGACTTGGATGTTTCTGTTAAAAAGTCTGAAACATTCAATTGTTTTCAAATTTTCAAAGAGTTGACTGGAAATGAAATTGACATGAAAATTAAATCTTTAAGATCAGACAATGGAGGAGAATTTGTTTCTAAAGAATTCAATAAGTATTGTGATGATAATGGTATCAAAAGACATTTTTCTGTTGCTGAAACAACTCAACAAAATGGTGTTGTTGAAAGAAAAAATAGGTCCATTATGGAGATGGAAAGAACAATGTTAAATGAATCTAAACTAAGTAATGTACTTTGGCCTCAAGTTGTTCATACCACTGTGCACATTCTAAATAGAAGTTTGTTGAGAAATAATAGTAACAAGAAATATTATCAGTTATGGAAAGTAAGACCAACAAGTGTGAAACACTTTAGAATTTTTGGTAGTAAGTGTTACATAAAGAGAGTTGATAAAAATATGGGAAAGTTGGATTCTTGAACTGATGAAGGTATTTTAGTTGGATATTCATGCTCAAGAAAAGATTATAAGTGCTACAATTTCATATTGAAGAAAATTGTTGAATCCATAGATGTTAAATTTGATGAATCTTCATTTTTTAAATCCAAAACTTAAAAGAAAATCATTAGATATATGAAAAACTGAAAATGGAAAAAGAATCAAGTGATATAGAGGAAACTAAATAAGTTAAAAATGAAAATTTGATTCCTACATTATTATAGGGTTCAACTCCATCTAACACTCCAAGAAAAAGAATTCAAATAAATCATCCCGAAGAACAAATAATTATGTAGGTGTTGAAACTAGAAGCAAAAGGAAAGAATCTACCTCAAATCAAGAACATGTATCATTACTCTCTGTGTTTGAACCCTAGAATGTTGAAGAAGCACTTAATGATGAAAACTGGATGAACTCAATGAAAGAATAAATGCATCAAATAGAAAATAATGAGACATTGGAATTAGTTCCTAGACCTTCAAATAAAAATGTTATTGAGGCTAAATGGGTTTTCAGAAATAAGTTGGATGAAGCCTGCAACATAACTAGAAACAAAGGTAGACTGGTTTGTAAAGGGTATGCACAGGTAGAATGAATAGATTATGGAGGAACGTATGCTTTTGTTGCTAGAATGGAATCCATTAGGCTAATGTTGGCTTATGCTAGTTCTAAGAACATTAAAGTTTATCAAATGGATGTAAAATCTGCATTTTTAAATGGTGAGTTAGAGGAAGAAGTATACATGGAACAACTAGATTGGTTTTAGGTACAAGAAGTAGTAGATCATGTTTATAGGTTAAAAAAGGCTTTGTATGGGCTAAAACAAGCTCCAAGAGCTTGGTATTCCAGGCTTGATAAGTACTTAAGGCAGCAAGGATACATAAAAGGTAACACTGACAGTAATCTTTATATTAAAAAATAATATGGTATCTTGGTAATTATTGAGATTTATGTAGATGATATCATTTTTGGCAGTGATAATGATCAACTTAGCCAAACTTTTGTAGACAGTATGAAAAATGAGTTTGAAATGTCCATACTTGGTGAAATGAATTTTTTCTTAGGTCTTCAAATCATACAATCTAATAAAGGAATTTTCATTTCTCAAACTAAATGTATCAATGAAATGCTCAAGCAGTTTCAAATGCAAGATAATAAACCAGTTGGCACTCCCATGTTTACTGGATGTAAATTAAGTAAAACTGATGATTCTAAAGATGTTGATAAGAAAATGTACAAATCCATGATTGACAGTATTTTATATGTTACATCTACAAGACCCGATGTTATGTATGCAATTTGTAAAGTTGCTATATTTCAAGATTGTCCCAAGGATTCTCATTTACTTGTAGTTAAAAGAATTTTAAGATATCTTAGGGGCACAACACAGTATTTTTTATGGTATCCTCAAGCTAATCATCTTAATTTGTATGCTTTCATTGATGCTGATTGGGCATGTTTTGTTGATGACAGGAAGAGTACTAGTGGAGCAACATTCTAACTTGGTGGATGTTTGGTGAGTTTGTATAGCAAGAAACAATCAATAGTTTCCCTTTCTACTATTGAGGCAGAATACATTGCAGCTGCAAATTGTTGCACTCATATTCTTTGGATGAAACAGATGTTAGCAAATATACATATTCATTATGATAATCCTATTCCTATATTCTGTGACAATACTAGTGCTATCAGTATTTCCAAAAATTGAGTTATGCATTCCAAAACAAAACATATTCCTATTAAATTTCATTTTCTCCAAGAGAAGGTTTCAAATAATACCATTAAGATGGAATATGATGGTACAAAAAATCAAATTGTTAATATCTTTACTAAGCCTTTACCTAAAATGCAATTTGAGAGTCTCAGGGATCAGTTGGGGGTTTTCCCTCTATAATTATTGTTCTTTAATTATACTCAGGATGGCAGGTTTCCATGGTGCTTCTTTCATCTCTGTTATCATCTTTTTGGCTCATCTACAATACATTTTTCTCATTGGTTACAAATTGCACAAATTCAAGTCTTTTTGATAAGGGGAGTTGGTGTTGCTTCATATGTTATTCAAGTAATCTTTCTTTGTATTTCTGATAGGGGGAGCCTGATTGATCCTTTTTCATCTATGAAAAAAGGGGGATAACATGTTTAAGTTTGAAAATTTTCCATCTATTCCAAAGGGGGAATTTGTTGGCAGAGTTTGTTGGCTAGTTACACAAGACTAGGGTTTGGTTTTTGTCATTGATGTCAAACTTAGGGTTTCCATATGATTAACGCAAATCATGTTTAATTGGGGTTTCCATATTCTTAATGCAGATCATCATTATAGTGTTTTGTTATGGTTAATTTGATTTGAAAACTGACGTAGCTCACCATTGCTAGAGCTCTTCAATTGCTAAGCTTTGGCAAGTCGCGTGATGTTTTTTTGTTGGTCGAATAAAAATTGTTAGTTTTAAGGAGAATTCCAATATATTTGATAGAGTTTGAAATTATGGAGTAAAATAAAAAATTTGACATGTTTTTTTATAAAACGCTAGCATTCACAAATTGTTTTTTACAGTTTTAAAACACCTCAGCAAATTGTTTTCAGTTTGAAGCATTGATGAATTTGTTTGTTTTCTATTTTGATTCCAAATATAATTCCACGTCACGTGACACACAAATTGGTTTTTATAAAACGCCTCAACGAATTGGTTTGTTTTCGGTTAGCATTGATGAAGGAAGCGCCAATTTTTTTTTGGTTCATACAATTAATGAACTGGTTTCCTAGAACAGTTATGATAACTATAAATTTTTTAAACCTTCAAATAGGAGCATAGCCTGGAAAACAAGGGAGACACAGCGTTGGAGGAAACGACTGAGTTATTTCAAAACTGATGAAATTGCAGTACAAAGAATGTGAGGAAGGTGAAGTGGAGAAACATAGGAGGTCTATCAAGCTGTATCTGAAATGACAAATTGATCAAATTCCATGAGGAATGTGTAGTGGAAAAATGAGGGATTTATTTCTGAACTGATAAGTTTGCTAAAACCATGTGAAGAATGCATAGTCAACACGCAAAAGGTCTTTCAAGCTGACAAATTGGTGGATGATAAAAATTGAATTGTTGGATCTGTAAGTGATTGTACAAGGAACAAAACACTGATATGATTTTTAAAATGATTAGTTTTGTTATACAATGAGATTTTTTTTTTAAATGAAGATTATATACAATATTACTTACCAGGGTTTATAACAAATTTAATATGGATAGATTTCAAGTTGATTTGATTTTGATATTTGCAAATATTTGACAGAGTATTGATAGACAAATTTTGATTTTGGAAAAGTTTTGATAGAGTATTGACAAATAGATTTGATTTTTATATTTGTAGAGTTTTGACAGAGTATTAACAAGCATGTTTGGTTTTGGTTTTTACAATGTATTGACTGTTTTAATTGATTCTTCAGGGAGGAAGGAGGGAACTAGGGAGACTAGAAATGTCTTTACTACTTTATGCTTGTATTCAGATAGTAGAAGTTATCTTTCAGTAGGAGCTGAAAACAAAGAGGTATTTCCCTAAGGTAGTAGCCTCATCTAATTTAGAGTTATTGCTCAGATAAAACATGATGTAAATGATTTTCCTTCTTATTTTACATCCACAAGAAGAAGAGGTTTTTTCCCTTTATGGCTTTCCTCATGAATGTTTTGTATCTTTGTCCATTTCATGTGATTGATCAATTGGCTTAAATTTGCAGAAAATAAGTAATTTGTATTTAAGAATAATTGTTAAAAATTGTATACAACTAATTACACCCCCCCCCATCTCAATTGTATGACTTGATTAACAAATGGTATCAAAGCAACATGTCAAGGGTTTGAAACTCTCCTGGCTTGCACTGGGGGGATATTGTTGCAAATTGGGTTCAAAGCTCACCGTGAGTTTCGTCACATGGAATAAACACCTCCCAATATCCTAAATCTGGTGATTGTAGCAGAGATTAACACCTGCAGGTTTTGTTCTAATGACAATCGTGAGTCCAAAAAAATTATAATCTTGGAATCAAGGTAAACCCCAATTAAAATAGGAACCCATAAGAGTTGGCACCATTTATTGCATAGGAAAATTTCCTTATGGATAACTTCTCCAATTGAAGGGAACGTCCATATTCAAAACGCTATGTTGGAAACAACAATTATGAATTGCTTGCACAATTAAACTCTCAAATTGAAACTAAACATACAACAATTCAAACCAACAATAAAATGCAACAACTTGAATTAAGTTGGTCCTTTGTGTAAAATAGGTTTGTTATCCACCTTTATGGTACACCTTGGTCTTATGGGTATGAGGGTTTCCCTAGCTTCTTATTGTGACCCACTTTGGTTGAATTATTGTCCTTTATATTCTACTTGACCCTACCACTCTTATTGTGTGTACCTTTTGTATATGACTTTTACTATCCAAAACGACTCATTTTCCATAGATTTTGGGCATAATTCCTCCACAAATTTTAGGGCATAAGAACCAGTCAAAGTTTCAATTGCAAATGATTTTCTCTTCTTGGATACCTCATTCTCTTATGCTTTCCCTATTCTCTTCACGTCTGCTGTGTTGAAATTTTTCCATTGAAGCATTAGAGAATGGACCATCAAATACAACATGTACAAATTGTTAAATTTTCATATGCTTAGCTAAGAAATCAGTATTTCATTTAATTTTCATGACAAAAGCATATAAACAGGATCACTAAAAGAAAGACAAGCACAACCATAAAAAAGGAACACAAAGATTTATCCTGGAAAAACCCTAAAGGGAAAAACCTAGCAAAAGCTTCCTCAATATAGATGCCCCAAAAAGATAAAAGATAAAACCAGCAAGGAGATCAAAGCCTGATCCTCCTCCTTCTCCAACTACTTATATTCTCCACTAATGCGCTACACAAGTGAGAGTGTGTGTGTCTCAAATGAGGAGCACTGCACCTCTATTTATATTCATCTTTTCACTTAAGTTAACTCATTTGACATGTAGGCTCAAGTTAAATCATGTAGGCTTGAGTTACACATGTAGGCTCAAGTAACCACACTGGGGTGCTAATGACCCACCTTTACAATTAGAGGGGACTACCTCATGAATCTTATTAGTTCTTCTGATTAGGAGCATCGGGGTACAATGTAATACAAGTGGTTCTCCCGGTAGGACCATTAGGGACCACAAAAGATACATATAGAATATTCTTTGAAGTTACAATATTTCAACACTCCCCCTTAACGAGAAGGGTATTCTACAGCAACATCAACAACAACAAGAGTAGACATAGGGGACATCATCAACATCAGTAGGGTAACACATCTATAAATAATTGGAAGCTTTTCAACATCATGTAGTCTTCATATTCAATCTTCAGTATTCATCATCAGCAACATCTTCAGTCTTTGATCAGCAACATCTTCATCATTTTTATCTTTCAATTAGCAACGACATCTTTAGCACTTGGACCTTTCGATCAGCAACATCTTCAGCACTTTGACTATTCAATTAGCAATAGCATCTTCAGCATTTTGACCTTTCGATCAGCAACATCTTCAGCACTTTGACTTTTTGATCAGCAGCAACATCATCATATTCTTGTCTGTAGATCATAATCATCATCACATTCTGATCTTTCGATCAGAAACATCATCATCATACTCTGATCTTTCGATCGAAAACATCATCATCATACTCTAATCTTTCGATCAGAAACTTCATAATCATAGTGTGTCATAATCATACTATGATATTTAGATCAGTACGTCATCATCATCATACTCTGATCTTTCGATCAGTATGTCATCATCATCATACTCTGATCTTTCGATCAGTACGTCATCATCATACTCTGATCTTTCGATCAGTACGTCATCATCATACTCTGATCTTTCGATCAGTATGTCATCATACTCTGATCTTTCGATCAGTATGTCATCATACTCTGATCTTTCGATCAGTACGTCATCATCATCATACTCTGATCTTTCGATCAGTACGACATCATCATCATTAGCAACAACCTGCAATCCACAACTCAAAGACAAAAAAGTATTTGGATCACTTTTGGACTTAAAGTCCAGGGATGATACAATCTCACCACATTCTCGACAACCAAAGTTACCGGATTGATTACGGGAGAATCAGTCCCTATCACTTTAGGACTAAGTCCAAGGATGATGCAATCCTACCACATTCTTAAGGACCGAAGCCACCGGATTGATTACGGGAGAATCATTCCCTATCACTTTAGGAATATGTCCAAGGATGATGCAATCCTACCACATTCTCGAGGACCGAAGCCATCGGATTGATTACGGGACAATCAGTCCCTATCACTTTAGGACTATGTCCAAGGATGATCCAATCCTACCACATTCTTGAGGACTAAAGCCACCATATTGATTATGGGAGAATCAGTCCCTATCACTTTAGGACTATGTCCAAGGATGATGCAATCCTACCACATTCTCGAGGACCAAAGCCACCGGATTGATTACGGGAGAATCAGTCCCTATCACTTTAGGACGATGTCCAAGGATGATGCAATCCTACCACATTCTCGAGGACCGAGGTCACCGGATCTATTATGGACAGATGTCTTGGGATGATACAATCCCTCTTCATTCTTGAAGACCGAGGTCTCTGGATCACTTTAGGGAAAGTACGCAGGGATGATACAATCCCTCCACATTCTCGAGGACCGAGGTCATCGGATCTATTATGGACAGATGTCCCAGGATGATATAATCCCTATTCATTCTCAAAGACTGAGGTCTCTGGATCACTTTAGGGAAAGTGCCCAGGGATGATACAATCCCACTGCAACATCACTACTCCCCCTTTCAGGGAAGATCTTTTCGAACCACACCAAGCTTGTCTCAAAAGTGTTTGAACTTCACTCGGGACAGAGGCTTTGTCAACACATCAGCAACTTGTTCATTAGTACTCACATACTAGAGCTTTATGGCTCCCTTCTGCATCATATCTTGAATGTAGAAATATCTGATTTCTATGTGCTTTGATCTGTCATGAAACACAAGGCTCTCTGTCATCTTTATACAACTTTGGTTATCACATAGAATCACGGTAGTGTCCAACTCTAGTTTGAATAATCCTAACATTAGCTTCCGAAGCCATATGGCTTCACAACTAGCAGAGCAAGCTGCTATATATTCTGTTTCGGCTCTGCTTAGTGCAACACTAGATTGCTTTCTGCTAAACCATAAGATCATAGCAGATCCCAGACTATAACATCCACTTGATGTTCTTTTTCTATCTGAGATACTTCCGGCCCAATTTGCATCTGTATAGCCATACAATATATAATCATGGCTATTATCATAATATAGACCAAAGTCTATAGTTCCTTTCAAATATCTCATCACATGTTTTGCAGCTACCAAGTGAACCCGTCTAGGTTGACTTAAGGTGTTCACAACAAAACAAATGTCTAGTCTGGTATTTGACATATACATCAATGAGACAATGATCTGTCTGTAATGAGTCACATCCACTAAGTCTGATGAGTCATCAATTAACAACTTCAGGTTGGAATCCATGGGTGTGGACAAGGCTTTGCATTCCAACATGTTGAATCTTTTCAATATTTCTACTACATACTTTCCCTGATTGAGAAAGATTCCTTCTGAACTTTGCCATACTTCTAGAACTAGGAAATAATGCATTAACCCAAGGTCTTTCATCTCAAATTATTCTGCTAGTCTCTTCTTTCTTTTCATAATATGTTTCTCATTTCCTGTCAAGAATAAATAATCCACATATAGTAGTAGGATCATAGGTTCATCTTCTACAACCTTGAGGTAAAGGTTAGGATCATCTTTATTCTTGGTAAATCCCATGCTTGACAGGAAACTATCTATCCTCTCATACCAAGATCTAGGAGCTTGTTTAATACCATATAAGGCCTTCTTCAACTTGCATAAATGAGTATGTCTGTCTTCAACTTCAAATCCTTGAGGTTGTTCTACGTAAACTTCTTCTTCGATAACACCATTCAGAAAAGTTCTTTTCACATCCATCTGGTGTAAGTCCCACTTCATTATGGATGCAAGTGCCATGATAGTTCTAATCGAAGTATATCGTGCTATAGGAGAAAATGTCTCTTCATAATCAATTCCCTCTTTCTGAGAGAAACCTCTGGCCACAAATCTTGCTTTATACTTCTCAATACTTCCGTCAGCTACATGCTTTATTTTGAATATCCATTTGGAGGATACTATACTCTTTCCTTCTAGTTTGGGAACTATATCCCATTCATCATTCTTCATTATTGACTGGTATTCTTCAGTCATTGCTTCTACCCATTCTTTCTTCTGTACCACTTCTTCATAGTTTGTAGGTTCTTGTTCTACCAGATCACACATCAAGGCTTCATAGTTGGAAAAAGTGTTACGTTTCTTTCTTTCCCTTGTAGAGCCTTCAAGAGCTCCATATCTTTCTTCCTCTCGTAAAATTTCTCTTGTCCAAGCAGGCTCTTTTTTTTTTATATCTCCATCATGGGAGGTTCTTGTGGTTCTGCCATGTCATGTTCTTCAGGAGCTTCATCTTCAGGGAGACATGTTTTTTTATTTCTGAGTGGTGTCTCTTATTCATACACTTATTCAAGTTGGCACTTCCTAGATCTCTTGAGAGCTGCCTCTTCATCAAATGTCACATCTCGACTAATTTCCATGTGGTGGAATCCAAGAATGTAGATTCTGAATTCTTTGGATACTTCACAATATCCAACAAATATCCCCTTCTTTCCGGAAGGGTCTAATTTGGTTCTTTTCTCTTTTGGTATATGAATATATACTGGACAACCAAATATCTTGAGGTGACTTACCTCAGGCTTCTTTCCCGTGGATATCTCTTCTAGAGTTTTGAACCCATGAGCACTGTGAGATATTCTATTTTGTACATACACAACAGTTCTTGCCACTTCTGCCCATAGGTGCATTGGAAGATCTTGATCATTTATCATTATCTTCACTGCCTCCATGATGGTTTCATTGTTTCTTTCCGCTACCCCATTCTGTTGGGGATTGTAGGGAGTAGTTAGTTCCCTCTTTGTTCCTGCATCTTTGTAAAAGGCATCAAAATATTTTGAGGTTTACTCTCCTCCATTGTCTTATCGGAGGATCTTAATTTTCTTGTCAGAAAGATTCTCTATCAAGGCTTTGAACTCCTTGAATTTCTCAAACACTTCACTCTTTGCCTTCAAGAAGTATATCCAATTCTTTCTTGAAAAATCATCAATAAATGTGATATAATATTCAAATACACTTAAGGATGTGGAAGACATTGGACCACATACATCTGACTGAATCAATTCCAACGTACCTTTTGTTTTTGTTTCACTCTTCAGGAATGGATTCTTGATGTTCTTTCCCTTCACACATCCTTTGCAAATGCCTTCATGCTTGATCTTCATGTCTGGTAATCCTGTCACTACTTTGTTCACATGAGGTAGAGCCTTGTAATTGATGTGGGAAAGCCTTCTATGCCATATTTCACTAGGGTCAGTGAACTCATGCACAAAGGCTATTTCTGAGTGCCCCTTGAGTTTATACAAGCCCCCTTCTTCTTCACCAATGATGATTGCATCTTCAATATTCTTTCCTTTGGGCCACATAAGTACTCGACCATCTATGAAAGCAACTCTGAATCCTTTCTTATCTAAAGCTGAGATAGAAAGTAAATTTTTCTTTAAACCAAGTACAAATAATACATCTTTCATTTTTAAGGGATTACCTGATTCAAGTTTGTAGCTTGCTTCACCAACTCCTTTGATCAGATATTGATAGTCATCTTTTAGGGATACTTTCTGAGGAGAGCTCTTTTCTTCAAGTTTGGACAGAGTTTTATTTTGTCCCGTCATGTACTTTGAAGAACCATTATCAATAAGCCAAGTTTCTTCTCTAGGAGTCGCAGACCCAGAGAGAGCAAAAAATAGTATATATTCTTCTGCATCTTCTTCTCTTGCTTTCTTTCTCGAAGGTCCTTCATCTTGTTCTTCTTCATCCTCATCTTCAGCTAGATGAGCATGATATCTTTTGTTGTTGTTGATCCTTTGCTTATATTCTTGCTTCTTTATAGGACAGTTTCTGGCAATGTGTCCTATCTTGTCACAGTGGAAGCATTGAAAACTAGAGTATTCCTTACTTGATAGACTTTCTTTCGATATTTGGAATCTTCTGGGAGGTTGATGCTCTTTGTGACTTCCCTTCTTGAAGATGGGTTGATTCCTTATTCTTTTTCTGGTATGAGTGGCTAGGGCTTGATCATCCTCTTTTACTAAGGCTTCTCTATTTTCCACTCTAGTCTCCTCTTGAATGCAGTCTTCCCATACCACATCAAACTGCATGCTTTTCTTCCTGGCACATATCATTTGAATGAATGATTCCCATGGTCTAGTGAGACCATTGAGAGAAGTCATAACCATTTCATCTTCATCAAGCTTATCTCCAATAACTTCTAGTTTCTCTTTGATCTGGGAAACCCTTGAAAAGTAGTCTTGGATGGATTCTCCATGAATCATCTTGATGCTCTTTATTTGAGCTCTTAGATTCATCTTCCTGTTGATGTTTCTTCCCTCAAACATTCTGGAAATGGAATCATACATTTATTTTGGATTCTTCTTGGATGACACTTGAGGAATCAAGTGATCCTTAATGGAGTCAGCAATAATTATTTGTGCCTTAATCATATCCTTTCTGTGCTTCTCCTTGGCTTCATCTTCTTCAAGTTCTAACACTTCTTCTTTGACATACTTATCAAGATCATTCTCTTGGAGAATGAGACCAATCCTGTATTTCCATGCTCAAAAATTCTCTATGCCTTCTAGCTTGTATTCAAGCTTAGTGCTTGAAGTCATCTTGCTAGAGAATTACAAAAAATTGAAAATTTGTGGAATGAGAAACTGACCTTACCAAGAAATGTGCTTGAATGAGGTGAGTTGACTGATGTACTTGGATTCTAGAAATCTCAATTCTTCACCTTTCAAATCAGATGAGTCAGCTTCTGCAGAAATGCCTGTCACCGTTTCTATGATATCTCTGCAATTGCTGTCCCTCTATGTCTGAAATTGCGCACTGAGGTAACCTCATATGTCCCTGATCCAAAAAAATAGGTTTCATCAAAATTTGTTTCACCAATTTATATTTATGATCCTTTTCCCAAGGTGACCTGTTACAGGACTGTTCATAACAGCGAAGTTGTACAGCATGCTATGTGTCACTGTTTCATATTTTGGGTCTGAAATTTGGACCACAGAAATTAGATTCCGTGCCCTTTGTGGAATATCTTCAGGAATTCTATTTGGACCTCTGTATCCCAAGCTATAGCGATTTTCCCCAGGTGTCCTGTTTAGGGATGAATTCTGGAAGAGGCTGGAACCCTAACTTGGAGGGATCATATCTCCCAGAATATAGTGAATCTAAGAAATAATTTTGGATACATTGTACAGAAGGATTTTATTTTCAGCCTCTACATTTTTTCACTCCTGAACCTTCGCCAATCTCGGGATATAGCGAATGTACCAAAACTTAGCAGTAATAGTATTTAGGGTTTGACTTTCCCGCAGTTTCACCCAACCAAAAAACTTGATCCAGGTCTCTAGACTTCGATTTTGATGAGGAGAGAAATCCTATGCTGGGATCACTCAAAAATTCTTCTTCTGTAAGAAGCCCTAATTTCCTTCACCGAAAACTGAAAATGCTTGGAATCGAATTCCGCTTCGACAGAAAGATGTGCCCTTCAATGGAGAGTCAGCCTAGCCTTCTTTTGCTGATCAATTGTGGAGAGAGAACCAAAAAGTAATAATCCCTAGATTATGTAGCTGCACAATGTCTTCTTTTCAAGGTGGCTCTGATACCATTTTAAATTTTCATATGCTTAGCTAAGACATCAGTATTTCATTTCATTTTCATGACAAAAGCATATAAACAGGATCATTGAAAGATAGACAAGCACAACCATAAAAAAGGAACACAAAGATTTATCCTGGGAAAACCCTAAAAGGAAAAAACCAGCAAAAGCTTCCTCAATATAGATGCCCAAAAAATATAAAAGATAAAACAAGTAAGGAGATCAAAGCCTGATCCTCCTCCTTCTCCAGCTACTTCTCTTCTCCACTAATGCGCTACACAAGTGAGAGTGTGTGTGTCTCAAATGAGGAGCACTACACCTCTATTTATATTCATCCGTTCACTTGAGTTAACTCATTTGACATGTAGGCTCGAGTTAAATCATGTAGGCTTGAGTTACACATGTAGGATCAAGTAACCACACTAGGGTGCTAATGACCCACCTTTACAATTAGAGGGGACTACCTCATGACTCTTATTAGTTCTTCCGATTAGGAGCATCGAGGTACAATGTAATACAAGTGGTTCTCCGGGTAGGACCATCAGGGACCGCAAAAATATACATATAGAATATTATTCGAAGTTACAATATTTCAACACAAACTTCTAGGTATTAATCTATACAACTTGTTATTCTAACTAAAGACTAGTCTAATTGGTTTGATACTTGTGAGACTAATTTCGAGACATTGAAATAGGATCTTATTAAAGTGTTGATTTTGGTATATCCTACATGGAATATGATATAAAAATTCATCAAAAATTGTTCTTGGCATAATCTTAGAAATGTTGTCTTCCCACTTTTCGTTGTGGGTAAAAGGGTTGTTTTCCCACCTTTTCATATATTCTCAAGTATTAAACTTCTTGATGTAGTCTCAAAAGCATCAATCCAATTAGAGTATTTTTTTAGTTAGTGTACTTATCATGAATGTATTTACATTATTTTGCAGTTTGTAGGTGTTATAGTCATCATAAGTTGTATGTATGCCCTGTCTAAAGGATGCTTTCTTGTTAGTGGATGCAATATTTTGAGGAGACTAAGAAATTTGTAACTTAGGACACTTTGATGGCTTCCTGTTCCACATTCTCTTCAATGGAAAATTTCTATGAGATGAACTATATGCAATGAAATTCCTTATGTTGTGCATCCATTTTTCCTTTTTTAAATAATAAAAAGCTTGTCTTTACAAAGTATCATCCATATTCACAATATCCACATAATACATATTTGTACATTTATATGACAATTAGAAAATAGTTCTTCTACTTCCAAATAATAATAGAACCGACTCTAAATCTGTGTAGGTACCACCTACTAGGTACTTGTCAGATCTATATTCCTCCAGTGATGAAGATAGACTATAATTGTTTTAAAGAAAGACATATATTAAAATATCTAATAGGTCAAGATCAACTAGAGGTGAAAATATGAGGAGAAAATTTCATAGACGTATGGAACATTTTCTTTATTAAGGAGGATCATGTGATTATGATAATGAGAGAATATGTGACATTGATTTTCCCTTAAAGTATACAAATATTGTCAAATGTTGGCTACCCAAGGAGGTACCCCAAGTGGACACGGGTTTCTTCCTCAATTGGAGGATTTATCACATTTCTACATCGTCTTTACATGGATTGGGGGTATTTTCCTTGAATGGAATAATGGTCAAATATGGCACTGAAAATTAATTGATGGAGTATGTCATACTAGGATAAAAATACAATGATTGGTTATTGTTGGTACGATATACATGAAGTATGAGGAGATACAGAGCTGCCACAAATTATACACAACTATTAGAAAACAATTTGAAAAAAGGAGCTACTATGTATATTGATGGAAGGCCAAAAGCTTCCGGAAATGTCGCAAGGTTTATAAATAGTACATGACTAAGGACAACACATAAGCTACCCAATTTCATATTTGAGGGGCATGAGGCAAATCGTCTATTCATTTGCGCAACAAAATCATTAGTTGCAAGTGAAGAGTTGTTGATCAATTGCAATTTGAATCAAATAGATGCAAGGCTTTCTATTATGGGGGGTAATTATCTTATAAAACATTTAATTCAACCTTTTATCAATGACTTACTATTTTCTCTTGCAGCAATTTTAATTATATGTACTTTTCACTATTAATATTTCTTGATTCTGGTATTGTGGCAGGGTGATCATGGCCAGATGCCACAAGCAATTATATTTGATTTAGTAAACATCAATGCAATAGTAACCAAAATTCATTATTATATTACAACTGCTATCATTTTACCTTTTGCTTTTTATTCTAAGCTCAATATTTCAGTATGATATCATGCTTATTCTATTGTGGCACAGGGGTACTCAGAACACACCTATTATTTCTAGTCAGGTAAACATGACTATCAAATTAACACTAAAGGTTTTCTTTATTAATCACATTTATTAGACATGGTTCAATTTTTACTTTTCAATATGAATTTGCCTTGCTTCCTGTGTTGTGGCATCCTGACCATGGGAAGTCACAAATGGTGTTGCATTGGGAAATTTTTAGCATAATAGTACCTAATAACATCAATGTAATAGTAACCACAATTCATGATTATATTACAATTGTTAAAATTTGACCTTTTTTTGCTTATGAGCTCAATATTTCAAGATGATATCATGCTTATTGTATTGTGGTATCAGGGTGCTCAGAACAAACCTGCAACTTTTGGTCAGGTAAACATGGCTATCATATTAACACTTAAGTTTTTATTCATTAATCACATTTATTATACATGGTTCAATTGTTACTTTTCAATATGAATATGACTATCTTATTGTATTATGTCAAGATGACCATGGGAAGTCACCAATGGTGTTGCATCAGGTAAATGATAGTGTAATAACACCTAAACATGATTAAAGTAATTATTTTTCTTATTATATGCATGTTATTTTTTCACGTGAACTTTTGTAATGATAAAAATAAATTAACTACTTTTATTGATTGATGTTTGTAGAGCACACCATATCAAGATGACTAGGTGGTCGCCGAGGTAGATATATTTTATTCAACTGACCCAATGGAAACTGTGAAGAAGGCTTTGAAATACTCCAACCAAGAACTTCTTAGACTGATTGTAATCAGACACGTGAATGAAGAAATCAAAGTAAGAATTGATGACTTGAGGCAAACAATAGAACAGTACAGGGTAAGTGGCATCTTTGAAATATTTTAAGAACTATAAAATATATTCATTTATGTTCTTTTAGATCTATTTTTGTGATATTATATAATCAATTAAATTTTTATTTTGTAGCATTTTTTAGAGATAACACCCGTGCATTGAGTACAGGTTGTAGAGGGTGGTATTGGTAGTAGTGAAGGTTAAACACATAGTCAATATACCATACCAATGAGGCTATTTGATTCTCTAGACCAGAAATCCCCTTTAGATGCGATGACCTCATTGGATGTTGGAGATCAACACCTCCCCTTGACTAGTTCGATCCCTTGCATGGGTTCTTCTTCGAATTGCACACTCCTTTCAATTAATGTTTTATGAGATGAGGGATTAAAGAGCTTGTATCAATTTGCATGTTCAGGATATACAACCATAATCGACTCGTTGCTTTGATTTTGCAAGGAATTTCCCTTCTTGGGATGAATTATAACCCAAGCCTTTGAGCCAAAAACCCCGAAATGAGAAACATAGGGCTTGTGACCACTCCAAGACTAGAATGGAGTTTTTCCTTCCAATGCTTTGTGTGGAGCTCTATTTTGAACATATGAATCACAATTGATGTATTCATCCTATTTGTGCCAGAAATTGTTTCCAGGCTACAAAGAAACAAGCCAACACAATCTCAAATATTCAATCAAGCAAAGGTAGGTTTTAGGGTTTTTTGAAAAGTTTTTGTGGTTGTAAAGTCTGGTGACTGAAGGGAATACATTCATAAGCCAAGCAGGAACTGAATCATAAATAAATAAGAATAGAGATGCATAATATAATCACCATATACCAATAAGAATATAATCTTCAAGTTCATTCACAACTGACAAGCATTACAAGCAAAGAAACCATAAACCAACAATGAATTTATTAGTCATGTAGCTAAACAAACTCAAAATGAAGCTAAAACACAGACTGAAGGGCAATATAGATCATATATTTCATAATTCTGTTCATCAAATAAACATGAGAGTTATAGTACTTATCTAATAAACAAGTCAAAGACCTCCTTAAGCCAGCCAAAAATCGAACCCTTTGTTCTCTTTCTCATCTACCTAAATATTGTTTCTCAAAAAATCAGTTAGGGTCTAAACCCTAACTGTCTTCAGCCAACTCATCGATGGGATAATGTCAAATTATAATTTACAAAATAAAGTTTTCCTCAAAAAACATAACAAGTAACTGCCTAACTAAAGTATTTCTAAAGAAAAACATAACAAATAACTGCCTAACTCTCAATACTCAAAGGTCTTTGGTAGCTTCTGCCAATAAGGCTATTCCATCCAAAACCTGGGCCTTCTTCCTAGCTCTTTTCTGTTCAGCTTCCATATTTGCTATTCTTCTTGAAAGTTCTTCATTCTGCTGCTGTAAGCCACTGACAGTCTTCTTTAATTCTGTACATTGTAAATCTGTGTTTCTCTTCCTTTTAAGGGCCTCCTTGGAGACTACAGTGAGCTCTTGATAATGATCATTTACTTCTTGCAAGTCCTCCCTAAGTCTTCTATTTGCTAGGACCAAACCATCATTTACTTCCTGCATGTAATCCATTTGATGCTTATATTGTTTGATGGTTCTTTGCAGGTTCTCCTTTTCTGAATCAAAGGCCTTGCCTACTGCTTCATTCTGTAGCTCGCTAGGTAACCATGGGATGTTTAGTTTTCTGAAAATGTCTTCATCCTCTGGTAGCAATTCTGAAGATACACCATGTACACGAGGGTTTTCCTGATTAACTATTTCAGTTGGTGCAATTTCATCAATCAACTGGTGGTCTTCAGCATAAGACATTTCAGTTTCCTTTCTCTGTTGTTCTTTCAGCATTTCCTCTCTTAATTCCAAAAACACAGCTGAAAGTTTAGTCTCGGTGAGACTGGACTGTTCTACTGACTTCAATTCTATCTTTCCTTTGCAATCACCCCTGCTAGATTCTATCTTTTCATCTGAAGAATCATCATTAAGCACAGTAACCTCTTTTGTATTTAACCTAGGGTTCAATAGCTTTTTCATATTCAACCTCAACTTCTTTCTTGGCCTAGTTTTGGGTCTCCATGTTGAGGCAACCTCTCCTATCATTTTCAAAAATTTTCCTTGATGTTTAACTATGGCAAACTCCATAGCTTTAACCTTGATCTTCTTTTTATTTTGCCTCACTGTCTTATTTTCTTAACTGGAGAATTCCTTGTATGCACCAACCCCAGTTTCATCTTTGACTGTCAACTCATCTCCCTCTAGCAAATATCCTTCATCTTCAGATAAAATAGTAATAGGGCTTCTCTGTTGGACCTTGGAATCCTCTTCCTCCACTACAACCTTTTCTATGACAACAGTTTTCTCATTCATGAGAGTTTCAGCTGGTGCCCTATTTTGCACAGGCTGATCTTCCTTTTTTATAAACAGTGAACTTTTCCCCTTTTTATCAGCTGAAGGCTGCTGATGTTCATATTCTTCCTTTGAAGGTTCTATCACTTCTTCAAGTTTAACTTCTTTTTTATTTTCAGACTTGAATTTCTGACCTAGTTTTCTAACTAGGATTTGCCCCTTGTCCACATGTTTTTTGGTTGGTTGATCTTCCTACTTAATTTGGAAACCAGACCAAAAGAGGAAATAGTCCCATGTCTTCCCTTCTCTTTCCAGAGCAGTGCTGATAATTAATTTGATCAATCCATGATGGAAAATGGACTATGTAGTGTGATCCTGATGCTCCTTGACCTTGCTTGACATCTTCTGCAAACTTTTAAACAAAAAGAAGGGGAGACTCATCCTTGATTCTCCAACCAGGTGCTGCAAGAACCTAAAATGATATTTGAATACAAAAGCATATCTCCCCTCACAGGTGATGTAGCTTTGTAGGACTTTAATGGGCTCCACCCATTCTGCTCTAAAATTCTGAATGAGCACTCCTTTGCTCTAGTCTGGGATAATGCCAGGTAAAAGATATATTTGAGCATTGAAGGTAAAAGGCAGCTTTTTGAACCACATTTCTCCTTCATTTCTGACTCCTATAGCTTCAGCAACCAACTCCACAGTCAACTTAAACTTCAGAGTATCAAATACTACCATGTCCTGGTTATAGCATTGTGCAAATTTATAAGAGACCTCGGTGTTATAACCATAAATCTTCTTGAATAAATCCAACCATCCAGCATTCTGGAAGAGCTCTGCACAACCTGGAAATTGGTCGATCCAATTTAGCTCAGTGGGCTCAGCCCTATTGGTCTTCCCGTTTTTTCCCATCTGCTTTCAATGACTGAATGCTATTTTTGTATGCTTTTAAAACCCTGTCAATGTCCTAACAGCCCTTTCTCTCTTAAGCTCTCAGAATTTTTACAGTGTGTTCTATTTTTAGTGCAGGAAATGTTTTACACTAATATTGGGTAATTAGGTCAATAGAGTACAAAAAATCTTCTCACAAAGCTGCTGCTGAATTTGACTAACATCCCAAATGTTCATTTCGATGCAAGATCATCTTTAGAATGCATGAAAACATCTGTGTATTGTGATTCTGCACAAATAGCACCCTTGGCTCATTCCAATGCTACTAATGAGATATCTCTTTGCAATAGGGATTCTGCATTAGAGCTCTCAGTTGCTCACTTCTTAGATTCAAATTGTGACTGTTTAACTAGGGGCTGAGATGATATGAGAGCAGTCTTACATGTGCTAAATTTTTTGCTTCAACTTGCATTCAATATAAAACCAGCCAGCTTCTGGCACCTACTCAGACAAGGTCCGCATGTAATTTACATGCTCAGCTCACTCATTGCATTTCTTACAGGTAACAAGTTAATTTGTGAAACCCTGGTCACCACAAATTGTACACATCTTCACCTTAACATATTTTCAGGTTTTGAGAGGGTAATTGTTCAATGCAACTACTCTCTTTCAACTTATTACTTGCCATAGCATTTAAAACCTCTTAGACTGATATCTCTTCGAAAGGAGTTTGTTAAAAGCATAAATTTATGTTTTCCTTAATCAATTTTAACAGAAACAGATTTAATGGAAAAACCCCAAATTTAGCTGCCATGACCAAGTTAAAGCGGAATACCTCATTCTGGTCCTACTGCAGATGTTTAAAATCGATCCTTGAACTATCTGATTGTCAAATTTAAATGTCCAAGTGTCTTCAAGTCTTCAATTTTCTTCCAATTGGCGCGACGAGAAAGCCCTAAATCTCCTCTGTAACTGCAAATTCCAGATTTTAAACAGATGTCTTCGCTCCACTTAGTTTCCAATTTCGTAATGCATGTATGGAGAACTTCTTTCCCATCAATTTTGGCTCTTTCCTTGATCTGTCATCATTCACCTAACCTTAACTGCTGATCGCCACGATCTCCTTCACGTTCTAGACAACACCTGTTTGCATGATCATTTCTGCTAAAACACGTATCAAAACCCTTTACACATGCGATTAGTCACCGAGAAATCGAAATCATGAGAGAATTTGGCTTAAAAACTGGTGATTTTAATGCCCGCGATATTCTTGTAGCGCCATAGTGTAAAATTTCAGTCGTTGTGCTACAAGAATATTTCAAATTTAAATTTGGCGTTGTTTTAGTCATTAATTCCAATTTAAATAAGTTTTATATGATAAACCTTGCTCTTAGAGTATATTTGTGACATCCTTAATCAATATTAGTCCTATAGAACCCTTCAGAACCTAAGGAAACAAAAAAAATAATAAAAATCTAAAGGCAAAACTCAAAAGTTTGACTTAAAACCAAAATTTTCTAAAGTAAGTAAAAGAGCAAACTTAAGCAAAAAAGCAAACTTTAAAATAAAAATGACAATCAAAATATAAAATTGAAGAAAACAAGTTCATGAATTAACACATCCCATATATTAGGTGAAAAATCCTTTTCCTCCATCATGCATGTTGTCATCTCTTTCAGAGCTCTATTCTTGTGCTTTGCAAGACCATTTTGTTGTGGTGTGTAGGGCACAAAATGTTGCATATAAATTCCACTATCATGACATAGATGTTGTAAGTTATTTTTGACATACTCCTTTCCATTTTCAGTCCTAATAACCTTGATTTTATTCCCACTTATGTTCTCAACTAAATCCTTGAACACTTTGGAAGTATCAAAAACTTCATATTTTTGTTTGAGAAAATACACCCATCAATGTAACCTTGAGAAATCATCTACGAAAGTCAACACATACCTTGAATTCCAATATGAGGGTGTGGGAAGAGACCCTATCAGATATAAATGGACCATATGAAGCACTTAGACATCCCTCCTTTCCTTCCCTTTATCATATTTGTGCTCATCATGTTTCCCCATTATGCACCCTTTGCAAGTGCCATTGGAAATTTTGATGGTAGGAAACCCTTCAACCATGCTATACTTGTTGATCTTAGTGGCATGTGACATGAGCACATTCTCTTGGGAGTACGGGAGGAAGTGAGAGAACTTATACATTCTCGAATCGTGGTCAGCAAAACCCACTGCAAAAACTTTGCATGTAGATATTTTTGAGATATCCACATCATATTGAGTAAATGTTACTCTCTTAGCTATACATGTGTGTGTCATTTTATAGACAGAGAGCATGCTCACTGCAAGATTAGGCACAAATAACACATGGTTGAAGTATCCATCTTCTAGATTTATCCTTCCAATACCTTTGGCTTGGATCCGTGAGTCATCACCCATGAGAATGGATGGACCACTATAAGGATGTATGGAAAAGAAGGAATATTACATTGAATCCATGGGCCTTGAGGCACCTAAATCTATGATGAAGGATGAAGATATTGAAGACCCAACAACCAAATCATGGAATTTATCTTTGTTCCCAAAGCTTGAACCTTCATATTTCTTCCTTGCGTCTTCTGGAAGTGGGGTATTGTTATTCTAAAGGAGTTGTAATATACCAATTTTTACCTCTATTGGATTAAAATTGTACATGATGTAAATATAATTATTAAATCATGGTGAGGAGCTCAATGCCAAGGCATCTCCATTGATTTCAAATTTTATGTATCGAAAATTAAAATCGATACCTATGGTTCTTGTGCTAGCCATGCACAATATAAATGGAGACATCATGTAAATATGCAATTTAATAAAATACCCACAACTATCTATGCAATGCAACAAGAGATGGGGGCATGATTTCAAAAGGAACAAGGAGGTAAATTATTCAAACCCTTGATCCAAGAGTGTAATGCCAGATGTCAATGAGAGAACCCATAAACTCTCAAGTACCCATTTTGTCTTTTGTACCCAATCATTTAATTCTTCTAGAAGTTGGTTGAGGCAGTCACTTCTTTGGGAATGGAGAGGTATGGAAGCCAATTTCATATTGGGGAAAGACATAAATCTAGGAAATCATATTTTTTATTGTGGGAAAATAAAACACCCAAAAATTGGTTCCCATTCCATTCCTCATCCATGCATCTCACTTCCTCACGTGGCTAGAGCTAGCTGGGCATTTTTCCCTCACGTTTTTATGCTTGTTCCTTCATCTATCGACGGCTGGAAACTTGTTTTTGTGTTGCACAGTGGATGGGAAGAGAGATTCATGATTTGGGGGTATGAAGAGGTCCATTTTCCCCTGTAATTCCCATAAACATTTGCTGAAATCGAATTTCTCTCCTAGGGTTTATTTCCCCATCTACCATTTCATTTTTGGTTGCCAAAATGTTTCTCTTCATTCCCAGCACTTGTGTTTTGCTGTTATGTGCATCCTTGTTTTGGTCTGAACTTTTAGGAGTGGCAGAGGCCTAGAATTGTCTTGATAAACCTATTGAAGAGAGGAACCTAACAAAAATATCAATAGGGGTTGACTAATATTCTATGCACACCTAGGAGAACACTGGAAGGGAAGGTATGGCCTGAGGGACTATGTAGTAGTGAAGGGAATACTTCCTTGTGTTGGGTGTGTAGGTATTGTTGAGTCCAATATAAATAGATCTTGTGGAGGTTTCCATAGATCTATGATTGATCTCACTAGCTTAGCATATCTACCTTTCCAGTGCCTTAGCGGCTTGATAAACCCAACTATAGATTGGATTGGATGAACCTTGGTGTGTATTTGGCTATGTGTGAGCATGTTGTTCCCATTTTCCTTGTGGAAATAATTCCCATCCTGGGGGTGGAAGTTGTGCTGAGAGATTGATGAGAAAATCTATCCTATGTTTGGGTGGAACATTGCAGTGACATAACTAGTTTCTCGAGGCATCTCATTTTCAAGATAAGTGCTCTCTGTATTAAATTTTGGAATGTATTTTCTTTAAGAATTATTATGTATTGGATGAATGTATTTTATTTTTTATGAACATATAGAATGTATTGAATGAGATTTTATTCCATTGTATATTATTGCATTATACATCTTCATATGCATTTTATTTTCAATGCATTATTGTTTATGTTCATGGGGCTAGATTCCTAGTTGGATAGTAGCAGTCGTCTCGTCCTCTCCACGAGAAGAGGTGAGGAGACATGACAGGAATTGCACCATCATGTCAATGATTTTGTTCATACATGCACTATCTATATTCTAACCTTTATGAAAAAAAGTGCATCATGTCTTCTCTTTCTCCTTGCTAGGATTCAAACCCCCATCTGAATATCTGCGCTTCTCCTGCTTCTTCTTCTCTTGCTGCTTCAAATCCTTGATTTTATTCTTGAATTATGCTTGATTTGAAACACATGTAGCAAGGGATTGATCCTTGGTGTATTTGATGGTACCCATTTGTACCAATTTGTCTTTTTCTTGAGTCAAAGACTCCATGAATTATGCCAATGAAGACATTCTCCAATTTTGAGTTGTCATTCTCCAATTTTGAGTTGTCATCTTTCCATGAATTAGAACCTAGATTCAAGAGAATGGACAAGATCATATACTCCTCCTTCATCTTAATGCCACATTGTTTCAGCTGAAGCACCAATGGTTTTAACTTTGTGAAGAAATCTTGGATCATCTCAAAGTGAGTTGGGATTAGTGAGATCAACTCATTTTTTAGTTGGTTTCCTCTCATATTATCAATATTCCCAAAAAGTTACTCGATCTTGATCCATAATTCATTGGGTGTGGTAAGAATTTCTACATGGAAGAGAATATCCCTCAAGATACTGAGACAAAGCATCCAAAATGCCTCATCCAATTTTTTGAAGTACTTCGATTTTTCCACAGCAGAGTTGGGCTTGGTCTCAGTCTCCCTGGTGACTCTGTAGAGGAATTTTGACCTCAACTGGATCACCATTTCATCCTTCCATTCAAAATAGTTGAATCGGGTAATCATGAAATGACTCTGCTCCATTTCTTATTGCACAATGAGTGGAAAAAACATTGGAACTACCTCCAATGGAAACACTCTAATTTTTCTGGAAGAAACCCTAGATAGAAACTCAAACACCCTGGATTTGATTTCCAGATCCAAATAGCTATGTTACAATGTGAAAATATGATTTGCAACAATATCTAGGAGCTAAAGGAATCCGCACAACACAATATATTCATAAATTATGCAGAAAAACAATGAAAAGAGAAAACTTAACGCATAGGAATGGTGCCAATAACTAAGTTTATTATCATTGTCTAGGTTGTAAATATGTCTGGGACATCATTATTATACAATAGGATAAAATATTTATCCTTTGGAGGAAAATTGGATGCATACATGCAGCAGGCTTAGATTGGACCTCAACCTCCCCTAGGTGGACCAATGAGCTCCCAAACCACCTCAAATGGTCACGAATGCATGTGTGAACATGATTGGAGACTTATAGGGCATAAATGAAGGTAGGGTAAGCATAGGAAATTTCATGGTTGAGTGGGAGTGGCTCTAGGCAGCAGTAAATGGTCCAAAAGAACCAAAAACACCCAAATACCATGGATGGGCTCCTCTGGTCAACCAGTTTCCCTGTTTTATGGAGTGGGAATGCACCAAGGACTAGACAGTCATAAATGAGGGCACATGTGTAACCATAATGATCAAATGTGGGCACCTGGGTGCATTAATGAGTCCAAAACACTAGAAATATTTTGCTTGACCAACACAAAGTATTTTTGGACCATATAACATAAGTATAAAAAAAATGAAAATGTGTCCTAGGTGTATGACCATGGTACTAAGGTGGTATAATGCTCTAACAAGTTTATAATCAGTTGAGATCTGATATATATTGCTATTGTTATATATCTATATATATTGTTACTATTATTATTGTTAATATTGTTTTGAGTTCTTTAATGGTTATTGTAGGTCATTGTTTTCAGGACCTTCTAAACATGAAGGATATACAGGTATGGTGTTTCTTTTCCAAAATTTAAGTTACATAATTTTATTGTACTGTAGTGATAGATTTTCACTTTTGCTCTCTTTTTCCTCTCTACCATGTTAATTGTTTTCTTTGCAACTCTTATGGTTTCATGATTTATTTCTTCTTGGTCCTTTTAATAGGAATTCAAATCTAGTCTATGATTGATAGTGAGGTGATATATTTTTGTATTAGCACCCTTTTCCACATGTTGTCTTTTGAGATGAGATTCCAAATGCTCTTGGACACTAAATATTTGTTGAATATAGTTAGATATTTTAACCCCCATCCAATACCTTCCTTAGGTCTGTTAGTGACTACCACTGGGCTAAATGATAGCTTATTTTATTTTGATTGCCTCTCCATAAAAATTCACAACATAATCAACAAATCTTGTTCAACACTCCTTTTGGTTAGTGTACTAAAAGGACATAATAATTGGGAATTTCCTCAAGAATAACTATGAAAATTGTTAAATGAACAACCCAGTATATCCACCAAAGGAACTAGAAATGAATGTGATGTTCAATTGTACTAAGAATCCAGATCCAATGTTGAGTACTACAACCTAGTGTATTTAGAATGAAGGCAAGGTACTTCAGTCCCAAGCCCAGATCTTCACTTTGAAAGGAGAACAATCTTTGAAGTATCATGGTAAACTCCTTGCACAATCCAATGAAACTCATAGAGGATTTATATATATTAATTTTCATCCCACATGCACTCTAATTAAGGATTGGGATATCACTAAATGATTTTTCTTACTTAAAAGCATGAGCAAATAGTAAGATATGGTCCTTCAAAAAAATATCTCAAACATATTCTCATCCTCTTTCTTGAATGTTGATAATGTTCCCATCTCTTTTTGATGCAACAATGGAATGTTGATAATGTTCCCATCGCTATTGTGACACAAAAGGGTTGCAATAACAATGATTTTCTGTGGGAAAAATATGCACATGTAATAGTGTGTAAACTTTTTAGAAATATGGTGGTGAATTCTTAAGTTGTCCTTTAGGAATTATAGGCTTCAATTTCTATATGAATTCTTAAGTATTGGAATTTTCCTTGTTTTCCAAATTCAAGGTGCATTCGACAGTATTGTGTGCTTTAGTTTCGCAAATGGCACACCATTTAGTCAGTGCATTCTTCATTTTATATGGGCATTATTTTGTTGAATGCAGATCATATTCCTAAGAAATATCACAAAACCATTTTTCATATACAATACGCACATCCTGTCGATGGTCATCGTGTCGGTATGTATCTTTTGATGTGTGTCCTTATGTTGATCATTTTGAGCACCACGGGTCCACTCTTCTTAGGATGATTTCATGAATATATCTTTGCATGATTTCTAATTTTTCCTCTAGGTGTTGATCGACAAAGGTGGTCGGGTAATCATCGTTCATATCTATTTATAGTTCCTTATTTAGTGCTTCTTCATATGTATTAAAGTCACGCAGTTGGATATGCATTATGATTCTTTGTAGTAATCCCGCTAGGAGCCATTGTATTAGTAAAGGATACTCAATATAGTACTCAATCCGACTTAACAAATATTTAAATTTCTTGTCATACTCTTGAAATATTTCTGTCGATTTCTGGGTGGTGTCTTTCAATTTTTTGGCTGCTAGATATTTCTCATCGAGGGTTTTAAAGAATGACCAAAACTGTTGCTTGATTTGAGCCTTATTTGCATTGGTCTTCTTTTAGTGTAGTTCATGTACCCAGTGAGGGCTATTTTAAGCAGAGATCCTAAGAATTGTTCCATTTGACACCTCTAATTGGACACAACATTTTCTTCCCATATTGATTCACATACAAGCTAGTGTCTTTGATGATATTCATCTCCTTTATATAAGGGGATGTGTCCGTTCAGGTGTGCAATATCTGAAGTGTCTTCCAATATAATTTATGGTGATGGTGGTCTACCTCCTCTATTATAAACACAAACTATCCAATCTTCGACATGTATGACTACTATCTCGTGATGTGCATTGATATTTATTTATGCACACTCTAAATTTTATTATGTTTGGGAAGGATAAATCATTGGGACTTTCGTTGTCGGATGGATTTATGTATTCACATACAAACTATGTGGAAAATCAAGCAAATGTTTCGTATTCTGTTGGCACTAAGTTTATTTTTGGGTTGTCTAATTGACTCGACGATTCACTAAATGTTGGAAATGGATGGGGAGTGCTCCCTCGCGGTCTGAATATAATAAATGGAAGCTTATATTAGAGTACTCAGATTGAAAGGTGATCCATTTCCTTTCTTATAGAAAATGGATAAATAATTGATCTGATTCATTTCCTTTTCAATATGATCAACTCTATATGCCATACTAACCAGTACGACGTCCCAAATATTTTTTAGTGATTTCTTGTACTCTAGCATCACAACAAATTCAGATTTATGACCTTGGGTATCGTCACATGGAGAGATATATCGTGCTCAATCCACTTATCTTCATCCATAGGTGACAACAAATCATAGACACCCTCAACCTGTCGATCCTAGCTCTAGTCGGGTGGATTTCCTTCCTCATTTGTCACCATACCCAACTTTCGATTTTTATGGGATACACTGGACAACTCCCTTATCTCCTATCACCTCGTTCTCAAATTTTCTCATTCAATTTTATGAATATCCAAACACCTATTATGTATTTCCATTATTTCTTTCTCGATTTTTTGTGACTTTTTCATTCTGGCGATCTTTTATTCCATCCATCAGACATATATTCCATCCAACACACAATCAACAAATCCCCCATTTCCAACCCAGAATATTTCTAGAGACTAGGGTGGAAGGACAATTCATTTGCTTAAATTGTGCTCCCACTCTCGTTCTTGCACAAAATTCTCCAACTCTTTCATTTTTTCTTGTTATAATAATCAAACCCATAGTATTACCCACTTAGACATTAATTCATTTATTTTTGTCTTATTTGCCTAGTTCATGAGTCCCACCATGTGCAAGTTGCTAATTGCTTATCCATAGAGGTCAAACTTGCCATCTTTGACTCATGTAGCGCTTGGAAAAGCCTTAGGAATCAAATCTTCTTTATTGACTATGGGGGATTTGCCTATTTTGGGTAAGCCTTCTTTATGCTAGTTTTGGATGCCTCCTTATGCATTCGATCTCTTGATGTATTCTATATATTCAGAAACCTATGTTGTTACAGGGTTGGCTATTGTACACTTAGTTAATATAATTTTTTGTTACAGCTCCATATTCAGTCTCCATTGTTAGCAATTTTGCATGATCAATTGATAATTATTGTGGATAAAATTAATCTATTGCTGGCATGAATTTATACATGGTATCAGAGCCATTATAGGTTGTTACTCTCCTTCAAAAATTGTTTTGCAGGTTCGACATCAAGACTGGGAGCCTTCTACTGACAGTCGGGACAGATTTTCTAAAGCTATGGATTCACAGAAAACTATCTTGACTCCATTCAACTTTTTTGAATGGAAAGCAGAGATGGAGATCTTGTTGAGAGTGAAAATCCTCTACAAGGTGACTATGGAAACAGAAGCAGAGCCCAATGCAGCTGCAGAGAAGATCAAATGGCACAATCGGAGAGATGAGGCCTATGGCCTCCTATGTCTCAGTATTTCCCGAGACCTCCTTTTCCATCTCGATGGATTAACTTCATCGGATCAAGTATGGGAGAATATTTCTGATATTTTTGGAAAGACAGATGAGATGAGGGGACATCAGATCGAAAATGAGCTGATTTCTCTGAGTCCCAGTAGCTTTGAATCCCTGCAGCTATATTTCTCCAAGTTCAAAGCACTAGTTTTGCAGCTGAAACAGTGTGGTATTGAAAAGAAAGATGATCAGCTCGTATTGGCCATCCTCTCAAAGCTAGGACCTGACTACTCAGTCTTTGTTTCGACCTTCTATGCCACAAAACTCACAGCTCGAACCTGGAAGATTCCTAGCCTTGCAGATTTCATGGAATCTCTCACACAAGAACAAGACAAGCTGGTGATGATGGGCACCATCAAACCATCCAAATATCAAGCTTTGATTGTTGGATATTTGAGGGTGGATTAAAAAAGCAAAAAGAAAGCTAAAAAGCCACCTGAGCAAAGAAGAGACAAGAAGCAGTCTCCAGAGGATCAACAAGGTCCCAAGAAAAATACCCAGAAGAAGAAAAACAAAGGTGAAATGAACAAGTGCTCATACTGTTCGAAGGGAAATCACACTGAAATCTCTTGTATGAAAAAGTACATTGATATGCTGACCAATCTCCTGGAGAAGAATGGCATCTCCCTTCCAGAAAGCTCAAAGAAGAGACAAGGAGGATCAAGTTCCGATGACAGAGAGAGAGTTCATGCTCTAGTTGCTGGCACATCAAGCTCACCCAGTTTTATCATAGATTCTGGAGCTTCAAGACACATGGTTTCGACTAAGGAGGACTTCTCCTCACTAGATATGTCGAAAGGACCATCTATTGTACTGGGAGATGAATCTCTCACTGAAAGTAAAGGAAAAGGAAGGATAGATCTTGATCATGGTAACTTCAACAATGTGCTGTATGTCCCTGGTCTCGCCTCCAACCTTCTATCAGTGTACCAGATGACCCACATTGGGTCTCCTAAGAAAGTCATATTCTCCCTCAATGAAGTTGAGATCACAGAAATCTCAAGTGGTAGAGTCATTGCAAAAGGAGTAGCGAATCATGCTCAAAAGGTATACATGTTTTCACACTTCCTACCTTAATCAAACCCCTCTGCTCTTCTTATCCATGCTAATGAAGCTAGCAAGCTATGGCATGAAATATTTGGCCATCTAAATTACAAGTATCTATCTGATCTTAGTGAGAAATAAATGGTCATAGGGCTGCCCAAGATAAAATTTTCCAAAGGAGTCTGCCAAGGCTGTATCCTAGGAAAACACCCAGAGCATAAGTTTGAGAAAGCTAGTCATGAGAGAACCTCTGCACCCCTCGAACTGATTCATAGTGATGTTGTTGTCCCATTCCCTCATATGTCCATGAGTTAGGCCAAATATGCATTGACCTTTATTGATGATTTTTCCAGGTATTGTTGGGTTCACTTCATGAAACACAAGTCTGAAGTTTTTGGCCTATTCAAAGTCTTTAAGGCTTTGGTTGAAAACCAATGTGGAAGGAAACTCAAGGTCCTCAGATCTTACAATGGTGGTGAGTATGTCAAGTCTGAGTTTTTTAACTATTGTGCAGATGTAGGTATTCAGATGCAGCATTCTATCCCTTACACACCACAGCAAAATGGTGTTGCTGAGAGGAAGAACAGATCACTGAAGGAGATGGCAACATGCATGATGGAGGCCAAAACTTTGCCACCAAAGTACTGGGCCGAAGCTATCAACTATGCAGCCTATATTCAGAATAGGGTGCCTCACAAACAGCTTGATGGAATGACTCCCTTCGAAGCATGGAGTGGGCACAAGCCAGATGTGACCCATTTCAGGATTTTTGGCTCAAAGGCATGGGCTAGAATCCCGACAGAGAAGAGGAAGGATTTGAAGCCCCAAAGCCAAGAGTGTCTTTTTGTTGGATACTCTGAAGATTAAAAAGGGTACAAGTTGATAAACTTGAGCATAAACAAATCCTTCATTGAAAGGTGTGTTCAGTTTGAAGAAGAACCCCTTGCAGAAGTGGAAATTGGTGAAGCCTCTTCACCACCTGAACCTCAAGAAGTAAGTAAAGAGTTTGTTGAACATGCTGATTCTGATTTTTCTGATGGAGATGAGTTTATTGCAGACCCAAACAGCCCCACAAGGCCTAAATGGGCAGCCAAGACACTACATGCAGCAGGTGAGCTAGTTGGGGATCCCAATGACCCAAGGAGGACTAGATCTCAATTTGAGAGTGGTATGTGCATGAAGGATCCTATGTTTGCTGAAAAATTCTATTTGATGGTGGAGTCTAATCCTCAAACATATGAATAAGCAGTAGGAGATCCAAGATGGCAAGCTTCCATGAAGGAGGAGTTCAGCTCACTCCATAAGAGCAACACATGGGAGCTAGTGGATCTTCCTCCAGGGAGAAAACTAGTACAGTGTAAGTCGGTCTATAAGACCAAATTTGATGCTGATGGTTCATCACTAAAGTACAAGGCTAGATTGGTAGCTAAAGGCTACTCACAGGTTCATGGCATCGATTACAATGAGACCTTTTCCCCAGTGGCAAAAATGGACTCCATTAGGCTAGCTCTAGCCATTGCAGCCTCAAGGCAATGGGAGGTACATCACATGAATGTAAAATGTGTCTTTCTGAATGGAGATCTCACTGAGGAGATATATATGCAGCAGCCTCAAGGTTTTTCTACTAACCCTTCTCTTGTGTGCAGGTTGAGAAAGTCATTGTATGGGCTAAAGCAAGCCCACAGGGCTTGGTATGCCAAGATATATAGCTTCTTGCTATCTCTAAATTTTGTTCGGTGCAAATCAGATCCAAATGTCTATTTGAAGTATTTTAATGGTTCATTAATGATCATTGTGTTATATGTTTATGACCTCCTCATTACAGGAAGCTCACAGGCTGAGATTGCTTCCTTAAAAGGAGCTATGAACCAAGCCTTCTCCATGACAGATTTGGGGCTCTTAAGTCAATTTCTGGGGCTTGAGATTGCTCAAACCAAAGCTGGAATAAAGGTGCACCAGTCCAAGTATGCTTTGGATTTGCTGATCAAATTCAGAATGCAAGACTGCAAAGCAAGCAAAACTCCTTTCCTTCCAGGAGTGAAGCTGGAGGAAGATGATTCTCCACCGATGGTAAACAATACACTGTATAGACAATTGATTGGATGTTTAATGTATTTGACACATAATCGACCTGATATTTTTTATTTAGTAAGTGTGGCTTCTATATTCATGGATCAGCCTCATGAGATCCATTGGAAAGCAGCCAAAAGGATCCTTAACTTTGTTCAGGGAACAAGGACACATGGGATCTTCTATAAGGAAAAATCTGATTTTGATTTGATTGGATTTACTGACAGTGATTGGGCAGGTGATAGCACAGATAGAAAGTCCACTTCAGGGTATGTGTTCATGCTTGCAGAAGGGCCAATCAGCTGGTCAAGCAAGAAGCAGAGTGCCATTGCACTCTCATCTACAGAAGCTGAGTACAAAGGAGTTGTTAATGCAGCAACTCAGTGTTTATGGTTGCAGGGTTTACTTGGAGAGTGTGGTTTCAAACCTGAGTACTCAACTACCATCTACTGTGATAACCAGAGTACCATTCGAATCTGCAAAGATCCAGTTCAGAAGCAGAGAACCAGACACATTGAGATTCACATGCACTACATCAGAGAGCTTGTGCATGATGGCACCATTCACCTACTCTTCTGTTCATCTTCAGAACAAGTAGCTGATATCTTCACCAAAGCATTTTGTGAGAAGACCTTCAGCAATCTCAAATCACTACTGGGGATTGCTGATCATGTTGTAAAGGCATGAGTGGAGACAAGATTCTACAATTTAGTTTTACAATCCATGTTTAAGGGAGGATTTTCCCAAGTTGGTTTTGCCTCTTTCCTTGGTTCATATGGACTTGCAGTATGTAAAGGGTGACTAAGCCTTGTTGCTAGGCCCTATATTTTGATTTATTACTCATAAATTCAGGCTTAAGGGGGGGTGTTAGAATAATCAAACCCATAGTATTACCCACTTAGACATTAATTCATTTATTTTTGTCTTATTTGCCTAGTTCATGAGTCCCACCATGTGCAAGTTGCTAATTGCCTATCCATAGAGGTCAAACTTGCCATCTTTGACTCATGTAGTGCTTGGGAAATCCTTAGGAATCAAATATTCTTTATTCCTGGCCTCCTAGGCGCCCTTCTGCTTTTTCTGCTTTATTGACTGTTTTTTCAGTGTTTTAAGGCACATAGGAAAGCAAGACTAGTTGAGGTGAACTTGTTTTCTTGCCCTTTCACCCTCCACTCTTTCCTCCATTCAAAAGCATGTATGAGCTACCATTCCACCACTCATTAGCTTTCCCATGCGCCCTTGCCAATTCGTGAGCCTCGTGACATATTTGGGATCAACTTTTTACACCTATGGGGGATTTGCCTATTTTGGGTAAGCCTGCTTTATGCTAGTTTTGGATGCCTCCTTATGCATTCGATCTCTTGATCTATTCTATATATTCAGAAACCTATGTTATTACAGGGTTGGCTATTGTACACTCAGTTAATATAATTTTGTGTTACAGCTCCATATTCAGTCTCCATTGTTAGCAATTTTGCATGATCAATTGATAATTGTTGTGGGTAAAATTAATCTATTGCTGGCTTGAATTTCTACATTTCTATCCAATTTGAATTTAGAAGAGGTGGTAGAAAAAATGGTCATGGTTCGACTATATGTCCTACACCTTTGTCGATAAGGAATTTGAATAGAAGCGTCGGTAGTGCACATCGAAATTGGTCATTTAGGTCATTGTAAAATATTTTCTTCAGGTCGTCCACAGAGACACATTCTTCAATCGAATGTTCTTGGAAAAAATCGTGAGCAATCTTTTCGCACCATTCACAAAGATTTGTTTGTCCTCTGTTGATTAATTTTGAAAGCAATTTTTTATCTCTTTCATTCTCTGGCCTTCTCATCAATAAGCTTCTTCAGTGTGCATGGAATATCCTTGATAAACTTATCATGTGTTTCAAGGAAGAACTTCTCTCTCACTTGACCAATAGTTAACTTGTTTCTTCTAGCATAATTTTGTAAATAATTCTCTATCTTTCTATCCAACCATTCTATGATTTATTGCTTTGTTGTTAAGTGTTCATACTTTTTTCCATCTCATGGATGCACTACAAAAAATAGAACCAATGTTGTAGACACTCAAGTTGCATAGCTACCAGTAATGCATCATACAAGATCAAACAAGTATTCATAAGGTAATATACACACAAAATACAAAGTAATGGAGATAAAAGAAACAAGTATTATATTACTTAGCAGAGACTATACAAAGTGTATACAAATATAAATTACATTATGTCTTGTATCTGACTCTCCACCCTATATTTATACATATTACAATTGGTTGCATAATGGTCTTGTCATCTTAACTGATCAACAAGTATAGGTTGACAATTCGGGACCAAAAATTAATCGCTCGGACGACCTAGTTGACTAACTGACTAGGCTCCTACAATAAGTCCCTCCAGAAAAGTGTGCATCAATGGATGGTTTATAGCTTTATAGACATGGTTTTGATGTGGATTTATCCTTTTATGGGAATGGCCATGTTAGCAAAGAGATAAACAAACCATGATCACCCATACATATTATTAGTACAATCTCCATGGAATTGAATTGTGTGTTAACATGGCTAATTCCCAACAATTTAGATAAACTCTCCTTGATGTTGAGTTGTTCCCCATTGTTGCACATTGACCATGTGTTTATACTTGTGGATAGGGCCTTGTGACTTTCATTCCCACTACATGGTCATATACTAATTTTCTTAGAATTATATTTAATGTCTTATATAATTATGGGCATTTTATCATTCAAGCAACCCAAAAACTCGAATGATAACAAATTTTTCCTTAGTTGGACTTCAAGACCCTGCAAAACCAACAGTGTTTTTTAGGATAGGGTATACCTTACATATAAATTTTTTTGCATATGATGATTAATTCTAAAAGGAATTCTAAATCCTTGTACACTTAACAATAGAGATTAAATTTGTAAACAATGGTGAATATCTTGTTCCATAAATTTGTTAAACTAGTCATCCTAAATACATATTAGTAATAGGCATTAGTTAAAAAACTGAAACTAAAACGATATGTATTATACATTGAATTATATCTTAGAGATCAATTTATTTTCATATGAATTATACTTTAGAGATCATTTTCTTTTCATATATGGATTATATAATTACAATGGATCCTAGATGTTTCTTTGGCTTTAACAATCATTTGAATACAGAGTAGCAATTTCTCACATATGACATTTCACAAAACACTGTGGTGAAGCAATCAAAGGAAAACTACATTTTTCCTTTCAAAATACCCGATGAGAAATAAAAAAGAATTGCCAAAGAAATGAGAAACCATTTCCAAGGAAATAAAAAAGCATGGCTAACGAAATAAAAAAAACATTACACATTTGTAAATAAGAAACACCTTAAAATGTTAATTTTCTCTTTGTTACTACATGGAAAGGAAACAAATAAAGCTCAAGGTAACAAACCTATAAAAACATGATAATGTTTAAAATTGATAATTATAGGAGTACATAATCCCAAATAAGGCAAAATGTTGTTGAAGGAGGAAATAGAGAGGGCCTTTTATCATGGGTAAAGTAGTAAAGGGGAATATTTAATGTTTTTCATATTTGTAGCATGTGAAAGGTGTAATGCTTGAAGTATTACCATGGTTAATGGGTGAAGAATTACCATTGTAGTTATGATCCTTTTTAAATATGGTTAAAGGTTTATGAAGGACATTTTCTGAGCCATTTTTGAGGGAGTAACACTATTTTGCATTTAGTGTTAACAAAAAAATTAAAGAAACGTCTTTTTCACTTTTCATTATATTGAATTAATTATTGGGTAGTATTGTTATCGAGTTAGATTTAATAAGAAAATATTTAACTAAAAAATAAGCTAAATCTAATTAAGAAAAGAGTTACAGTATTTTTATTATAAAAAATAAAAAATAATCTAACAAACATTAATATAGAATTCTAGGTTATGGCAACTTTTGATATTCTTATGGGTTAGTATATAGTTAGTCTTTATCCCAAGCTCAACAAATAATGGGATTCCATAAAAAAAGGAAATTTTGTGACGCTTTATCCCAAGCTCAACAAATAATGATATTCCATAAAAAATTGCTAGAAAATGCAGGCAATTTATTTAGTATTTATTCCATGCTCAACAAATAAAGCAAACCGAGTATCTTTTTAATTTTTTTTTTTAAAGTACCATGTACCAAGATTGATGTAAGTGGAAGCTAACTATGATCATCATCCTGAGTGGTCAGTATATAAACGGTCTTGTAACTACTTTTAATTTTTATAATTATCTTAATAACAAATTTGTCTAGTCAATTCTCAAACCAATCCCATTGTAAATTACCGTTAACACAGTAAATTATATAGATATATATGGTTAATATGAGAAATAAATAGAGCATTCGTTTCTCTCGATGGATGGTGGTGTAGGTATGGAGTACTGAGATAACAATGAAGTATGCGAGTTCAATCTTTTTGTCTACAAAATTATAGAAGATAGAAGGAGATCCAACACATGTAACTTAAGGGCATTTAAAGGTAATTTTTTGTTATGTAGTGGTTGGATTATCAATATTTTATGGAAGCAATGTATTTTGCATCTCTTTCTATTAGTTTTTAACAAATTCATTTCAAATTCCTCAATGAAGAGGTACATATCATTCTTTAGAGACTAAATTAGTTTAGTAGTATCTTAAATTTTCTTATTCCAAACTCCCAGCCACCAAAATGTGTTTCTTACCCTGCAATTGCGACTTGTTTTTATTTTACTCGATCTTTATATCTCTCGGGTATTTATGGGTTTCTACATATGGTAGAAAATTTTCAGCGTTATTAAACTTTGCACCTTAAGGGAGAGATCTCATAACCCCTTAGCTAATTTTATGTATAAATTATTGCATAACCCTTTAAGTTAACTGTCGAGGCTTATATTTAAAAAGGGTATATGTAATATAGATTACTACAAATAGAGAATCCATTATAGCTTAAAAATTCTTTCAAAAAATGGAAAAAAACATGTTTAAAGATTAGAAACAACCCAACTTGTCATACTTTATATAATAGAGTCTATCTTTAGAAAATCCTATTAAGTCTATTAGATATTACTTATATTTTAATTTAAGAAGTAAATGAAAGATTTTTACAACAATAACTTAGTCACATGATATCTACAACTTTACAACTTCACCGAGAGTTTTTAAAGTTATATTGATCTTAGAATTTCAAATGTGTACAACTTTATAGTTTCATTCATCCAAGGTTTTTAGGGTTTTCATATTTTATAGCTTCACCAAGGGTTTTTAAGGGGGTTTCATATTTTACACTTTCAACTACGGTTCTTAGAGAGGATTTTATATTGCTTCAGCGAAGGTTTTTAAGGGGTTCATATTTTAGAGGTTTAGGGAAGGTTTTAAAAAAAGGTTTTTAAAGAGGGTTTAGTATTGCTTGAGCGAAGGTTTTTAAGGGGTTCATCTTATTACTTCTAAGTTTACAGAGAAACTATGGTGTGGGAAAGATTTAGAGGCTAAAAGAAAATTAAGATATTATAAGGAGGCCATCAACCCTACTCTAGAAGATCAAAAGTATCTCTCTATCTTAACCAGTTCAAAGAAAAAAACTAATATAGCCAAGACAAGAACAAACTCTCATGAGCTCCATAGTGAAACAAGTCGTTGCACTACTCCTAAAACACCATGGGTGGAAAGAATAGGAACATTGAAGATGAAAATCACTTCCTCTCAGAGTTCCCTGCGTACACCCACATTAGATCTCAATTTCATAATCTTTGTTGCAGTACCAACCTTCTTAGTCTTTTAACTTGTCAAAATTATAGTGAGCTTGAGACACTTCTCACCAAGCTATTTGAGCATAGGAATACAATTTTAAAACAAACTAATTAATTGGTTTCTTTAGGTTCGATAGAACAAAGTCTGGTCTCAGTGGACGTTAACCATCATCATCATTATCATCATTTTATAGGTTCAACAAATATTTTTAAAAAGGTTTCATAATGATCTTAGAATTTCCAACATATACAACTTTATAGCTTCAGGTTTCTATTTATCTTGAAATTTCCATATAAAACAATATGGTTATTTTTATGTATTTGACGACAAAGGTACTGATGATAAAGCTCGGTTATCTGTATAAATGCTAAGAAAATTTTGGAACACAAGAACACCAAAATTTGTAAAATAAATTTATATTCCAAGGTTTTTTTTATTACTTAACTTGGGGTAGTGAGCATTTTTAGTGATATTAATATTTTTAATTCAAATGGTGTTACTGAAATGACTCAATTTTTTTATGGTAGTGATAGCCATTTTTTTAAGTAATAATCTAAATTCAAGTAGTGGATATTGGAAATCCTTCGAAGTATGAATGGAAATGGGAATGATTCAATATTTTTTTTTAGTTTAACCAAATAAGAGATAAACTTGTGAAGTTGTGGGAAGAAATGAAACAAATGTTTGAAGTTAAGATTCTCATAGGTAAGTTTTTGTTTAGTAAAAATTATTAATATTTTTGTTAGAATGTGTGAAGTGTATTTAGAGTAATGGTTAGTCTAAACATCAAATGATTTTGACTTTCGTGTTGATTTTCTGTCAAAATTTGGTGAATTTAACACATAAAATATGTAATTTACGTTGTTTGTTTCTCTATTTTAAAGATAGAAATGAAATCTGGTGACACAAAAACCCCAACATCCATACTTTATAAAATATGGTAGTGTTTTTCCATGTTTCTAAAAACGAAAAAAACAAAAGTCGTCGCATTTTTAACCAAATAAAAAAAGTATGTGTGGTTTCCTTACGAAAAATATCTGTTTTTTCTTATGATTATTGCCGGTGATTGTGAGTTGACTAGGATAAGCATTTATGAGAACATGACTTGTTATTTGAAATTTCATGTGCCATTTCTAGAAATTCAACCAACAAACGGCGTGCAATACAGCCATGGATAAAGAAAATAAAGATAAAACGTCCTAGCCAAAACAACCCGACATAGCTGTGAATCCCCACCATGAAGAGCAAGAATGCATAAAGGGAAAGGCAATTTAGTTAGTATTTATTCCATGTTCAACAAATAATGCAAGCCAAGTAGCTTTTTATTTTTCTTTTTAAAGTATTGTGTACTAAGATTGGTGTAAGTGGACGCTAACTATCATCATCATCATGAGTGGTCAAATTTGATAGGTCAATTAACATTATTAATTAAGGAAAGTGAAAAAATTTAATGACATATAAACGGTCTTGTAACTAATTTTAATTTTTGTAATTACCTTAATAACCAAATTTTACAGATTCCGTGTGGAGGATTTTTAAAACGGGTTTTTAAAGACGGTTGTAAATTTCTTCACTCAAGGTTTTTAAGGGGTTCATATTTTACAAGTTCAGCCAAAGTTTTAAAAGGGTTTCATAATGAACTTAGAATTTCCAACATATATAACTTTATAGCTTCATCAAAGATTTTCTTAAGAGTTTCTATTGATCTTGGAATTTCCATATCAAACTATATAAAACGACATGGTTATTTATATGTATTATATGCCAAAATATGTATAGGTTTTTCTTTTTTTTAAACATAGGGGTAGTGATAAGTTTTTTCGTGATATTAATATTTTAATTCAAATGGTGTATTGAAATGACTCAATTTTTTTTATGGTAGTGATATCTTTTTTGTCAAGTAATATTCTAAATTTAAGTAGTGGATATTTTAAATCATATGAATTATAAACAAAAATGGAAATGATTTTTTTTTGAGTTTAACCAAATAAGAGATAAACTTGAGAACCTAGGGAAGAAAGGGAACACATGTTTGAAGTTAAAATTTCCATATGTGAGCTTCTGTTTAGTAAAAATTATCTATATTTTGCTTAAAATTTGTGAAGTAAGTGTATTTAGAGTAATGTTTAGAGAAAAAAGGAGTCGTCTAAATAGGGGATACTTTTGATTTTGATTTTCGGGTAGATTTTTTGCTGAAATTTTGTGAATTTAATACATAAAATCTTTAATTTATATTGTTTGTTGCCCTATTTTAAGGGTAGAAAAAAATAGACTGACACAAAAACCACAACACTTTTTAAGATCTGGTAGTGTTTTTTGGGGTTTTGAAAATTCCATGATTAGAAAAAGCTAAAATTCTCTGCATGTTTAACCAAATCGTGAAAGTATTTTTTTTTTAATAAAAAAAATTATATATATATATATATATGTTTATGATTACTGTCAGTGATTGTGAGTTGACAAGGATAATAATTTATGAGAACATGACTTGTTATTTGAAATTTCATGTGTGCCATTTCTAGAAATTCAACAAACAAACAACATGGAATACAACCATGGATAAAGAAAATAAAGATCAAAAGTCCTGGCTAGAACAACCCGACATAGCTGTGAATCCCCACCATGAAGAGAAAGAATGCATAAAGGGAAAGTCGTTGTCCATTAATTGCTTGCATGGCTTGAAGATGCGAGAGTTGTGCAACAAAATGAATTACAAGCCACCAAATATTTTTAGGGAATATCATTTACAAATGTTTAAATTTTCCACTGAAAATGAAATTCCCTTGGAACGTGGAATTCGTGAAGTTGTGATAGAAAATGATATGATATGTGTGGTATATGCTACTTATATTATCCCATTTGAATGACATCCATCTGGAGAAATCTCAGCTTTTTAATCTGAGAATGGAGAGGCTATAAAATTGTTCTATTTGACAAGGATAGACTTTGTCCGTTACAACAAAATTGATGGCTTCATCACATATCTTAGGTGACAAATCATTTTCCTTCATCATGCATGTTTCCCTCTCTTTCAGACCTCTATTGTTGTGCTATGCAACACCATTTTTCTATGGTGTGTAGGGAAGAAAATGTTGCATCTAAATGCCACTATCATTACATGGATGCTGTAATTTCTTGTTGACGTACTCCTTTCCATTTTCAGTCCTAAGAACCTTGATTTTATTCCCACTTATGTTCTCAACTAAATCCTTGTACACTTTGAAAGTCTCAAAAACTTCATATTTTTGTTTGACAAAATACACCCAGAAATACCTTGCGAAATTATCTATGAAAGTCAACACATTCCTTTAATTCCCATATCAGGGCATGGAAAGAGGCCCTTTCATATATGGATGGATCATATCAAGCACTTGGATATCCCTTCTTTCCTTCCCTTTATCATATTTGTTCCCATCATGTTTCCCCACTATGCACCCTTTACAAGTGCCATTGAAAAACTTGATGGTAGGAATCCCTTTAACCATGCTATCCTTGCTTACTTATGGAGGTATATGTAGTTGGTATTTACATACGTCTCATGCAAAAAATTGTTGGTACCAGTGGAATGTGACAGGAGTGCATTCCCTTGGGAGTAGCTGAGGAAGTGAGAGAACTTATACATTCTTGAATCACAGTCAGCAAAACCCACTGCAACAAATTGGCATGTAGATATTTCTAAGATAACCATAGCATATTGAGTAAATGTTACTAACTTGGCTATACCTATGTGTGTCATTTGATAGACAAAGAGTAGGTTCCCTAGAAGATCAGGCACAAACAACACATTGTGAAAGTACCCATCTTCTAAATTGATCCTTCCAATCCTTTTGGCTTGGATCTCTGAGTCATGACCCATGAGAATGGATGGACCACTGTAAGGATGTATGACCAAGAAGGAATATTGCATGGAATCCATGTATATTGAGGCACCTAAATATATGATGAAGTATGAAGAGCTTCAAGACCCAACAACTAAATCATGGAATTTATCCTTGTTATTAGAGCTTGAACCTCCCTCTTTTTTCCCTGCGCATTTTGGAAGTGGGATGTTCTTCTTTTCAAGGAGTTGCAAAATCATGTCAATGAATTTTTTCATGAATGCACTCTTTGTATGCCAAAATTTGTGAAAATAAGTTCATTTTGTCTTCTCTTTCTTCTTCTTCACTTTGTCCTTGTTAGGATGCAAACAACCATCTGAAGAATTGGGATTCTCCTACTTCTTATTCTCTTGTTGCTTCCAATCCTTCTTTTTCTTATTTCCTTTTTCTTGATTTGAACAACCTGCAGCAAGGGCTTGATCCTTGGTGGATTTGATGGGACCCATTTGCACCAATTTGTCTTGTTCTTGAGTTAAAAACTCCATGAAGTCTGTCACTGAAGGAATTCTCCAATTTCGAGCTATCATCTTTCCTGAGTGGAATGTGGAGACAAACACTAAGTACTCAAGGCCTGGATTCAAAAGAATGGAAAATCTCAGTTTCTCCTCCTTGTTATCAACGCCACGTTGTTTTAGCTGAAGCACCAATTACTTAAAATTTCTGAAGAAATCCTCGATCGTCTCAAAGTGAGTTGGTCTCAGTGAGATCAAATCATTTTCGAGTTGGTGTCCTCTCATCTCATCAGTTTTCCCAAATAGTGACTCGAGCTTGAGCCATACTTCATTGGTCCTGGTAATAATTTCTACATGGATAAGAATATCCCTCGATATACAGAGACAAATCATCCTGAATTCCTCATCTAATCTATTGAAGTACTTCAATTTTTCCACAACATAGTTGGGTTCGGTCTCAGTCCCCATGGTGACTCTATAGAGGATTTTTTACCTCATTTAAATCACGATTTCTTCCTTCCATTAAAAATATTTGAATGGGGTAGTATTGACATGAATATTATCCATTTATTCTTGTGCACTGACTGACAAAACCATTCGAACTACTTGCAATGTAAACACTTGAATTTTTCTGGAAGAAACCCTAAATAACAGCTCAAACACTCTGGATTTTATTTACAGCTCCAAATAGATTTTATACCATGTGAAAATATGATTCAAGACAATATAGAGGAGCTAAAGGAATCCTCACAACTCAATATATTCACAAATTATACAAAAAAACAATGAAAAGAGCAAAATTAACACATAGGAATGGTGTCAATATCAAAGTTTATTATCACTTTACAGGGTGTCAATATGTATGGGACATAATTATTATACAATAGGATAAAATATTTATCCTTTGGAAGAAAATTGGATGCATACATGTGGAAGGCTTAGATTGGACCTGAAAACCCCCCTAGGTGGGCCAATGAGCACTCAATCCACCTTAAAAGATCACAGGTGCCTATCTGAACATGGTTGGAGCATGCCAAGAAATATTGTTGATTATCTTGGTCGGTATGTGCATGGTGCTTCATCGCTATAGAGACACCTAATCGTCCCTTGTATAACATCATCGTCGGTATGTGCATGAAGAATTGTTTCTCTAGGAACGATTGTCCGTCGTTATAGTGAGGGATATTTCTCGCTATAGGGATGAAAGTTTATTTGTAAGCATCATCCACACACTCCAAGTGGCATCTATTTCCTATTTTCGTAGTGATGAATGATTCAACATGTGGTTGTAGCGACGCAAATGTTTCCACGAAAAATATGCGGTCATGATCATCGCTATTGAGACACAAAAGTGTTGCACTAGCAATGATTTGTCGAGGGAAAAATATGCACATGTACTAGTGTGTAAATTTTTTAGAAATATTCTGGTGAATTATTAAGTTGTACTTTAGGCATTTATAGCCTCCAATTTCTAGATGAATTCTTAAGTATTGGAATTTTCCTTGTTTTTCAAATTCAAGGTGCATTCCACCGTATTGTGTGATTTAGTTTTGCAAATGGCACATGATTTAGTATTTTCATTCTTCATGTTATATGGACATTATTTTGTTGAATGAAAATCATATTCCTTGGAAATATCACAAAATCATTTTGCATGTACAATATGCACATGCTTTCTATGGCCATTGCATTGGTAGGTATCTTTTGACGTGTATCCTTATGTCAAGAATTTTGAACACCACAGGTCCACTCCTCTTAGGATGATTTCATGAATACATCTTTGCATGCTTTCTAATTGTTCCTCTAGGTGTCGATCGACAGATGTTGTCGGGTAATCGTCATCCATCTCTATTTATAGTGCCTTATTTAGTTCTTCTTCATATGTATTAAATTCATGCAGCTGGATATTCATTATGATTCTTTATAGTTATCCCGCTAGGATCCATTGTATTAGTAAAGGGTCCTCAATCTAGTACTCAATCTGAATTAACAAAGATTTAAATTTATCGTCGTACTCTCGAATGGTTTCTGTCGATTTCTAGGTGATGTATTTCAATTTTTTTGCCGCTACATATTTCTTGTCGAGGGTTTTACAGAATGTAAAATTTGCTTCTTAATTTGAGCCTTATTTTAAATTGGTATTGTTTCACTGTAGTTCATGTATCCAGTGAGGGATATTTTATGCAGAGAGCCTAAGAATCGTTTCATTAGACACTCCTTATTGGACATGAAATTTGCTTCCCATATTGATTTACATAGAAAGCAATGTCTTTGACGATATTCATCTACTTCATAGAAGGGGTTGTGTCCCTTCAGGTGCATAATATTTGAAGTGACTTCCAAGCTAATTGATGGTGATGGTGGTCTACTTCCTCTGTTAGAAACATAAATGATTTGGTATTCGACATGTATGACTATTATCTCCTGACGTGCATTGATAGTTATTGATGCACGCTCTGCATTTTATTGGTTTGGGCAGACTAAATCATCAAGACTTTCGTCATTAGACAGCTTTTTGTATTCACCTACAAACTTTGTGGAAAACCAAGAAAAGTTTTCTTGTTATACTAGTGTTATGTTTCTTATTGGGCTTTCTAACTCACTCGATGATTCACACAATGTTGGAAGTAGTTTTCGGGTGCTCCCTTGTGGTCTGAATATAATAAATGGAAGCTTCTATTAGAGTACTCAGTTTGAAAGGTGATCCATTTCATTTCTTACAGGGGATGGATCAACAATCGAATCCATATTCCATACTAACCAACATGAAGTTACAATCTTTTTCATTGATTTCTTGTACTCTCACACCATGAGTTAAATGGAATAGCGAATTCATAGTTATGACCTTGTGCATCATCACATGGAGAGTGCTATCATGATCAATCAACTTATTTGCATCCATAGGTGACAACGAATCATCAATGCCATCAACTTGTTGATCCTAGCTTGACTCAAGTGTATTTCATGCCTCATTTGTCACCATACCCAAGTTTTGATTTTTATGGGATACACTGGCCAACTCCCTTATGTCCTATATGTTAAGATTTCATATGCAAGACTAGATTCAATAGTATTCAATTCAAAATCACAACAACATCTTATCAAGAATCACTAATAGAAACACAATCACAAGATAGAAACAACATTTATCTTGGGAAACCCTTAAGGGGAAGAAAACTCAACAAAACTTCCTCTGTATAAGATTTATAATTGACAACCCCCAAAATAGGTTTTCTCCTCCTTGTGTTTTGTCTCTCTCTCTCTCTCTCCTATGTGCTACACAAGTGAGTGAGTCTGTGTTCAAATAAGAGCCGCAACTCCTCTATTTATACATATTGGGTCAACTTACTTTTAAACTATACAAGTTGGCCCCACTAAACTGTCTGGGCCGACTTCACCTAGGAAGACTCAAAACAATATATTATATTATTTATTAGGGTACTAAAGACCTAACACAAGAGGAGGCTTTACCTAATGACTCTATGATGACCAAATACAATAGTAAAACCCCATCAGAGGAATAATACCATCTCCCTTGGGTTACATCAGTAAAAATACATTTAGAATATCCTTTGAAGTTACAATATTTCAACACTCCCCCTTAACGAGAAGGTTATTCTACTCAAAACATCATCACAGACTATAGGAGAACATAGAGACAATTACAATAGTACATTGAGAAAAATAAATCTATATGTCACAAGAAGTTTTTCACAATCAGTAACTACAATAGTTACTCTTCATCTTCTGGATCACATGATCACTTGATCCTTTTTGCAGCAACGCTTCGATCTTTCGATCCTTCATATCATCACTTTGGTCTTCTAAACCTTTTGCAACAACACTTCAATCTTCTCGATCCTTTGTAGCAGCACTTCGATCTTCTTGATTCTTTGCAGCAGCACTTCGATCTTCTCGATCCTTTGCAGCGACACTTAGATATTCTTGATCCTTTGCAGCAGCACTTTGATATTCTACAAAATACTTTCGATCTTCTTGATCCCTTGTAGCAGCACTTCGATCCTTTTGATCCTTTTGCAGCAGCACTTCGATCCTTTGTAGCAGAACTTCGATCCTTCTTGATCCTTTTCATATGCACATCGATCTACTTGACCCTTCCCTTCTATACTTCGATCTACTTGATCCTTCGCCACCATGCTACATGTAGTACACATGATCTATTTGTGGGATGATCAATCCCGATCACTTTAGGACATAAGTCCAAGGACGATGCAATCCTCCATCAGCATGATCCATGAAATCGATTAGCTAAATCGTCTATAACTAAATGTAGATCTCGACTGCATAGTGCCAACCCTATCATCCGTGAGGACTCATTATCGATCATTGATACCACCCAGGTTAGGACTAATCCCAAGTGAGTGTTATACTATGGTATATACACTTTCATGTAGGCATACTCTTCCAAGAAAGAGTATTGTCTGTAGAGTATATCTCGACCACATACACAATGCTGGCCCATCGTAGAACATCCATATGACACGGGTTAGGACCACTCCCAAGTGAGTCTTATACTACAGTGTCTATGAGGAATCATCATAGAGCATCCATACGAATGAGGTTAGGACCACTCCCAAGTGAGTGTTATTCTATGGAATCTACTTATGCATGTAGGAATACTCTCCATACAAGAGTATAGTTTGCAAGGAATATATCGACTGCGTACACAATGTCAATCTTATTGTCCGTGAGGACTCATCGTAGAGAATCTAGACCACTGAGGTTAGGACCACTGCTGAGCGAGTGTTTAATCTATGGTATTCACAAGTGAATGTGATTACTCTCCATGCGAGAGTAAAATATTGCAGGGTCATCCTTTAACTAGTAAGGACCACTCGCATGCATAGAGTGTTATACCTTCCATCCTCAAGAGAGGATACTATCATCCACAAATAAATTTCATACCATAATCACTGTCATCCATCATCGATGTCAGTCTCATCATTACTCCCCCTTTCCTGGGAAGTTTCATATTATCAACTTACTCCCCCTTTTTCCAAGGAGGGTTCATGTCTTCGATTTGATCTTCCTTTTCGAAGAAGGTCCATTCCTTCATCATTTGTAGTCCCACCACTTTTCCTCCTTGCGAGGAAAGTCCTTTTGAACTACACCAAACTTGTCACAAAAGTATTTGAACTTCACTCAAGATAGAGGCTTGGTTAGTACATCATAAAATTGCTCATCGATACTCACATACTGGAGCTTAATGGCCCCCTTTTGTACCATATCCCTTACATAAAAATATCAGATTTCTATATGCTTCGATTTGTCATGGAACACCAGATTTGCTGTCATATTTATACAACTATGATTGTCACAGAAAATTACTATGGTGTCCACCTCCATGTCAAATATTCCTGACATCAGCTTTCGAATCCATATCGCTTCACAACAAGCATAGCAAGCTGCGATGTACTCTACTTCAGGCGTACTGATAGTAACACTAGATTGTTTCTTACTAAACCATGAGATCATGGTGGATACCAGAAAATAACATCCACCTGAGGTGCTCTTTCTGTCTGCGGCACTTCCTACCCAAACTAAATCCGTATGCCCATACAAATTATATTCATGATCTCTCCCATAGTATAGTCCCAGATCAATTGTACCTTTTAGGTACCTCATCACATGCTTTGTAGCTATCAAGTGAACCCATGTAGGTTTAAATAGATAATGAATCAAGGTGTTTAGAGGAAAGCATATATCTGGCCTTGTGTTCATCAGATACATTGATGACCCAATAATCTGTCTATAGTGAGTCATGTCCACTAGCTTGGATGTCTCATCAGACAACAAATTTAAGTTGGTGTCCATGGGTGTGGACATTTCTTTACAATCCAACATATAAAATCTTTTCAATATTTCTACTGCATACTTTCCCTGATTCAGAAAGATTCCTTCTGGACTCTGCCACACTTCCAACCCTAGGAAATAATGCATTAATCCAAGATCTTTCATCTCGAATTCTTCACCTAGCTTCTTCTTGCAATCCTTGATATGTTTCTCATTTCCAGTCAGAAATAGATCATCCACATACAACAATAGTATGACTGGTTCATCATCCATAATATTCATATAAATATTAGGATCAGCTTTACTCTTGGTAAAGCCCATGCTTGTCATGAAGCTATCTATTCTACCATACCAAGCTTTAGGAGCTTGCTTCAGTCCATATAGAGCCTTTTTCAACTTGCATACATTAGTTGCTCTATATTCAACTTCAAATATTTGTGGATGTTTGATGTAAACCTCTTCATTAATCACGCCATTAAGGAAGGTTGTCTTTGCATCCATTTGGTGTAAGTCCCATTTCATCATGGAAGCAAGTGCCATGATAGTTCTGATGGAAGTGTACCTTGCTACTGGAGCAAATGTCTCTTCATAATTGATCCCCTCTTTCTGAGAAAATCCTCTAGCCATAAATATTGCTTTGTACTTTTCAATACTTCCATCCGCGACATGTTTTATCTTGTAGATCCATTTTGAAGATACCACACTCTTGTTTTCTGGTTTGGGAACAATATCCCAAACATCATTCTTCATGATCATCTGGTATTCTTATGGCATTGCTTCAACCCATTCTTTCTTCTATGCAGATTCCTCATAGCTGGTGGGTTCTTGATCTACAAGGTCATGCATCAAAGCTACATAACTAGAATATGGATTTGATCTTTTGTTTGTTCTTGTGGAGCCCTATGGTGCTCCATATATTTCTTCTTCTTGTATGACTTCTCTTACCCAAGAAGGTTTTCTCTTTCGAGAGATATCCATAGTAGGGGGCTCCTGAGGCTCTAGCATGCCATGATCTTATAATGCTACTATTTTAGGAGTTTCTTCAACTTCTGTCCTTCTAGGAGGTACATCTTCTTCATGTACTTCTTCAAGATGACACCTTCAATATTTCTTAAGAGTTGCCTATTCATAGAAAGTTACATCCCTACTAATCTCGATATGATGGAATCTTGAAATGTACATCCTGAAGGATTTGGAGACTTCACAGTATCCTACAAATATTCCCTTCTTACCAGAAGGATCCAATTTGGTTCTCTTTTCTTTTGGAATATGTACATATACTGGACAACCAAATATTTTGAGATGGATTACTTCAGGTTTCTTTCTGGTATACATTTATTTAGGAGTCTTGAATCCAAGAGGATTGTGAGATAATCTATTTTGCACATATACGGTTGTTCTTGTAGCTTCATACCATATGTGCATAGGGATTTCTTGGTCATGAATCACGATCTTCCCTTCTTCCATGATAGTTCTATTCTTTCTTTCCACAACACCATTTTGTTGGGGATTATAGGGAGTGGTTAGTTCCCTCTTGATTCTTGCCTCCTTACTAAATGCTTCAAATTCCTTTGAATTTTATTCTCCACCATTATCTTATCTCAGTGTCTTCATTCTCTTTTCTGACTAGTTCTCTATTAAGGCCTTGAATTCCTTGAATTTCCTGAACACTTCACTTTTATTCTTCAAAAAGTATATCCAAGTATTTCTTGAATAATCATCAATAAATGTGACATAGTATTCATATCCACTCAAGGATATGGAGGGAATAGGTCCACATACATCATAATGGATTAGTTCCAACGTACTTTTAGTCTTTGTGTCACTTTTTAGAAAGGGATTCTTGATGTTCTTTCCATGTGCACATCCCTTGCAGGTTCCTTCATGTTCGATATTCAGATCTTGTAACACTGTTACCACCTTTCTCACATAGGGCAATGCTTTGTAGTTGATGTGAGCAAGTCTCCTATGCCACAATTAACCTAAGCTGGTAGTCTCATGGAAAAGGGTTGTCTCTAGATGTCTTTTGAGCTTGTACATTCCTCCTTCTTGTTCTCCAATGACTGCAACATCTTCAAGTGTCTTCCCTTTGGACCACATAAGTACTTGTCCATCTATAAAAGAAACTCTATATCCTTTATTATCTAGAGATGAGATGGAGAGTATGTTCTTTTTCAAACCTAGTACATACAATACTTCCTTCATCTTCATGGAGGTCCCAGATTCAAGCTTGTATCTTGATTCACCAATACCTTTGATGGGATATTGATAGTCTTCTCCAAATGATACCTTTTGGGGAGAGTTCTTCTCGTCTGGTTTTTACAGAGTTGTCTTGTTTCCTGTCATGTGCTTGGAGGCACCACTATCAATAACCCATGTATCTTCTCCAGGTGTTAAAAACCCAGAGAGTGCATAGAATAACACATCTTATTCTACATCTGTACCTCTATTTCTCTTTCTAGGTCTTTCTTCTTCCTCATCTTCATCTAGATGAACATGATTCCTTTTGTTGTTGTTGTTCTTTGATGATGGACATTCTCTACAAAGATGTCCTATCTTATCACAATTGTAGCATTGATACTTTGAGTAATCCTTCTTCTTCTTCTTCTTGAATTTATTCTTTGAAGGCTTATGATTACTCCTCTTGAAGTTTGATTGATTTCTTCCTTTAGTATGGGTAGTTAGATCCTGATCATCTTCTCTGAGAAGAGATTCTGTATTGGCTACTCTAGCTTCTTCTTGTATGAAATCTTCCCATACTATGTCAAACCTGATACTTTCTTTTCTAGAACACGGAGTTTGGATGAATCAGTCCCAATGTCTAGTGAGACCATTTAGAGCATTTATAACCAATTCATCCTCATCAAGGGTATCTCCAATAGCACTTAGCTTCTATTTGATCTAGGATACCCTTGTGAATTAATCTTGAATAGATTCTCCTTTGCTCATCTTGGTGCCCTTCAATTGAGCTCTCAAATTCATCTTTCTATTGATGTTCTTTCCTTCATACATTTTACAAAGTGCATCATACATTTTCTTAGGTGTCTTCTTAGATGACACCTAAGGGATCAAGTGATCCTTAATGGAATCAACAATGATCCTCATTTCCTTAATTAGGTCTTGTTCATGCTTCTTCTTAGCTTCATCTTCTTCAGGTTCTGCAATATCATCCTTGATGTACTTCTCAATACCATTCTCTTTCAGAATGAGTCCAATCCTATACTTCCAAAACATGAATTTTTATAGGCCTTCCAATTTATCCTCAAGCTTAGTGCTTGGGGCCATCTTGTCACAGTAAGTCACTCAAAAATGAAATTTATCAAAACAAGAGATTGAAATTACCAGTAGATGCGCTTTGAGGAGGCAAGTTGGTTGATCCAAATTCTTTCTAGAGATCCCTAATCTCCAGTATTCAAATCCTACTTGTGAGGTTGCAACACTACAGAATTTATGGTTTTGTTTCACTGCAATTTTTTGGTTCACTGTCGAACTAGTCGGAGATCCAACCACCCAAAAAATTCGATTTAGGGCTTAATATATGCACTCTAGGAGGGCACAAATTTCTATGCAAGCATATCTTCAAAACTCCAACTTTTGCAGAAACTCTAATTTCTTCCGAAGAGGGAGGAGGGAGAATTTCACCTTGTGAAAGCTGCTCTAATCAGGTTAGATATGATACCATGTGAAGATTTCATATGATAGACTAGATTCAATAGTATTCAATTCAAAATCACAATAGCAGCATATTAAGAATCACTTATAGAGACACAATCACAAGATATACACAACATTTATCCTGGGAAACCCTTAAGAGGAACAAAACCCGACAAAACTTCCTTTGTATGAGATTTAAAAAAGACAACCCCAAAAAAGGGTGTTCTCCTCTTTCTGTTATGTCTCTCTCTCTCCTATGCGCTACACAAGTGAGTGAGTCTGTGTTCAAATAAGGATCACGGATCCTCTATTTATACACAATGAGTCAACTAGATTTTACACTGGACAAGTCGGCCCCACTAAACTGTCTAGGTCGGCTTCACCTAGGAAGACTCAAAACAATATATTATATTATTTATTAGGGTACTAAATACCCGACACAAGAGCAGGCCTAACCTAATGACTCTATGATGACCAAATACAATAGTAACACCCCGTCGGAGGAATAATAACATCTCCCTTGGGTTACATCAATAAAATACATTTAGAATATCCTTTGAAGTTCCAATATTTCAACACTAGAAGATCCAGAGAGCTCTTATGGATTTCCATTCTTTATTTCTCAATTTTTTGTGACATTTTCATGCGGGTGATCCTTTATTCCATCTATTAGACATATATTCCATCCAACACGCAATCAACAAACC
>LPNX010577357.1:523388-615883 GCA_001517045.1 Pseudotsuga menziesii | reverse complement strand
AAAAGCTTAAAATGCCTCCAAAAGGCTATAAAATCCTTTTTTCCTCCAAAAATATCCAAAAAGGAATAAAAAATGTAAAATAATGAGGAAAAAGAGGAAAAACCTAAACAGCTAAAACCCTAAAAAGCTGACCTAAACCACATGGTTTTATAAATAAGTGATGGAGACCCATTATTCCATATCCATAATCATTAGTACCCTGCCTCTGCCGAAATTGTTCCTGAAACCCTAGCTTACCATCAAGCTACTTTCACCATTGAGAACTCTTTTTGGCCCATTTCCACCATCGGAGAAGGAGAAGAAGCAGCTTGGAGCTCGAAGCCACCGACATCGGACCAGCGCAACGGACTCCATCAACCTCCTCATTGGAGGTAACATCAATAAAGATCATTATTTACTTTTCACCGTATTGCTTCATGTTATTTAATCTTCATCGTATTGCTTCATGAATGTCTAGATTAGCTTTTATTTCTGTTTAAACATTATTTAATTCATATATCATTGAACTACTACTAAGGAATCCATATTCCTTAGTAGGTGCTCATTCGCACAAGCTAGGGCTAAAACCCTAGCAACAACCCCCCAGTGCTGACCCAGAAGCATTTAAGAGACTAGAGTGGAAGGACAATTCATTTGCTCAAAATGTGCTCCCACTCTCGTTCTTGCACAAACTTCTCCCACTCTTTCTATTTTTCCATCCAATTTGAATTTAGAAGAGGTGTTAGAAAAAGTGGTCATGGTTCGACGATACGTCCTACACCTTGGTCGATAAGGAATTTTAATAGAAGTGTTAGTAGTGCACACATAAATTGGCCAGTTAGGTCATTGTAAAATATTTTCTTGAGGTTGTCTACAAAGACTCAATCTTCAGTTGCACGTTCTTGGTGGAAATCATCAGTCAGTTTTTCACACCATTCACAAAGAATTTTTCGTCCTTTATTGATTAATTTAAGCGATTTCTAATCTCTTTCATTCTCTAGCCTTCTCATCAAGAAGCTTCTTTAATGCGCATGGAATAGCCTTGATAAAATTCTCATGTGTTTCAGAGAAGAACTTCTCTCTCGCTTGAGCAATAGTTAACTTGTTTCTTCTAGCATAATTTTGTAAATAATTCTCTATATTTCTATCCCACCATTCTCTGATTTCTTGCTCTGTTGTCAACTATTCATACTTTTTCCATCTCATGGATGTACTGCTGGAAATAGAAGCAATGTTGTAGTCACTAAAGTTTCATAGTTATCAGTAATAGATCCTGCATCTGGTGAAGTACCAATACTACTTTAATACCAAATTGCATTTCCAATGGAGCACCCTTAATGTAAATATTATCCCTCTCGAAAAGTTTGCATCAATGGATGGTTTATAGCTTTATAGACATGATTTTGATGTGGATTTATCCTTTTATGGGAATGACCTTCTTATCAAGGAGATAAATGAACCACTATCACCTATACCTCTGATTAGTACAATCTCCATGGAATTGAATTGTGTGTTAACCGGGCTAATTCCCAACAATGTAGATAAACTCTCCTTGATGTTGAGCTCTTCCCCATTCTTGCACATGCATCATGTGTTTATACTTGTGTAAAGGGCCTTGTGAATTTCATTTCGACTACCTTGTGATATACTTATTTTTTTAGAATTATATTCATTGTCTTATATAATTATGGACATTTTAACATTCAAGCAAGCCAAAAATCTAATGATAACAAAAGTTTCCTGCAGTTGGCCTTCAAGACCCTGCAAAAACAACAATCTTTTTCAGGAAAGGGTATACCTTACATATCAATTTCTTTGAATATGAACTATATGATTAATTCTAAAAGGAATTCTAAATCCTTGTGCACTCAACGTTAGAGATTAAATGGTGAATATCTTGTTTCATAAATTTGTTAAACTAGTAATCCTAAAGACATATTACTAAGAGGAATTAGTTAAAAACATGAAACTAAAACCATATGTATTATACATTGAATTGTACCTTGGAGATCAATTTCTTCTCATATGAATTATACTTTAGATATCATTTTCTTTGCATATATGCATTACAAATACCTAGGAATTGATATTCAACACAAGCTCAACTGGAACTATATCATTGAGAAAAGGATTGATGGACGATGGAAAGCTTATTTTGGTCTTGAAAATAATTGTAAAGCAGCAAACCTTGTCATGTGGGATAAAAAGAAGCTCCTCTTTGAAACTCTAGTCACTCTTGTTATCTTGTATAGATGTGAGGTTTGGGGTTGCAGCATCTCTAGAGAATCTTGGAGAAAGATTGAGCAAATATAGAATCATTTTATGATGTATAACCTCAAAATTAGAAGCAATACACCGTATCCTATTCGCATTATAGAAGTGGGTCTTTCCCCTATCGATATCCTAGCTATGACTAGGCTCTTGTTGTACAAGCACAAAATCAATAACATGGGAGACCATAGACTTCCTAAGATAGCTTTTAATTCCAACCAAAACCACCTACGACACAAGCGAGGTTGGTATAAATATACCAGGGCCTAGTTAAACCATAGGGAGATCGACGAAAATGTTGCATTGCAAAATATTGTTACTTCTAAGTTTAAAGAGAAATTGTGTCGTGAGAAAGATTTAGAGGCTAAAATAAAATTAAGATATTATAAGGAGGTCATCAACCCTACTCTAGAATATCAAAAGTATGTCTCTGTTTTGATCAGTTCAAAGAAAAAAATTAATATAGCCAATATAAGAACGAACTCTCATGAGCTCCATAGTGAAACAAGTCGTTGGACAATTCCTAAACACCATGGGTGGAAAGGATCTGCCATCTCTGTGAGAATAGGAACATTGAAGATGAAAATCACTTCCTCTTAGAGTGCCCTGCTTACACCCACATGAGATCTCAGTTTCATAATCTTTGTTGCAATACTAACCTTCCTAGCCTTTTAACTTGGAAAAATTATAGTGAGCTCGAGATGCTTCTATCCAAGCTCTTTGAGCATAGGAATACAATTTAAAACAAACAAATTAATCCGTTTCTTTAGGGTCGATGGACGTTAACCATCATCATCATCATCATATAATTACAATGGCTCCTAAATTTTTCTTTGGCTTTAACAATAATTTGAATACAGTGAAACCCATCAGAAAGCACATTGCCAAGGAAATAAAAAAGCATTACTAAGAAAAAAAAAAAAAAAACATTACACATTTGTAAATGGGAAACACCTTAAAATGTTAATTTTCTCTTTGTTACTGCATGGAAAGGAAACAAATAAAGCTCAAGTTAACAAACCTTTAAAAAAAAACATAGACAAGTTTTAAAATTGATAATTTAATGTTGCTTAAGGAGGAAATAGTGAGGGTCTTTTATCATAGGTAAAGTAGTAAAGGGAGATATTTAATACTTTTCATCTTTGTAGCATGTGCTTGAAGAATTACCATGGGTAGTGGGTGAGGAATGAACCCTTTTTGAATATTGTTAAAGTTTTATAAACACATTTTCTCAGCCATTTTTGAGGGAGTAACACTATTTTGCATTTAGTGTTAAAAAAAAAAAAATAAAGAAACGTGTTTTTCACTTTTTATTAGATTGAATTAATTATTGGTTAGTATTACCATTGCACTGATGATCTTTTTGAATATTGTTCGTGTTTTTCACTTTTTCTTAGATTGAATTAATTATTGGGTAGTATTACCATTACAGTGATGACCTTTTTTTTATAATATTGTTAAAGTTTTACAAGGACATTTTCTTAGCCATTTTTGAGGGAGTAACACTATTTTGCATTTAGTGTTAACAAAAAAAAAACTTGCTTTTCACTTTTTATTAGATTGAATTAATTATTGGGTAATATTGTTATTGGGCTAAATTTAATTAATAAAAAAATTAACAAAAAAATAAGTTAAATTTAGATAAAAAAAAGGGATACCGTATTTTTATTATAAAAAATAATAAATAATCTAACAAACATTAATATAAAATTCTAGTTTATGGCAACTTTTGATATTGTTATGTAGTTAGTCTTTATCCCAAGCTTAACAAATAATGTGATTCCATAAAAAATGGCTAAAACAATGGGGAAACTTTGTGACGCTTTATCTCAAGCTCAACAAATAATGAGATTCCATACAAAAATGGCTAGGAAAATGGAACTAACTATCATCATCATCATGAGTGGTCAAATTTGATAGGTCAATTAACATTATTAATTAAGGAAAGTGAAAAATTTTAATGACATATAAACGGTCTTGTAACTACTTTTAATTTTTGTAATTACCTTAATAACCAAATTTGGTAGTCAATTCTCAAACCAATCAGATTTGAAAAATAATATTGTAAATTACCTTTAACACAATAAATTGTATATATATCTATATATATGGTTAATATGACAAAGAAACAATGTTTTTGTTTCTCTGTGGACTAGAAGATAGCGAAACTCTCGACTAGAAGATAGCAGGAGATCCAACACATGTAACTTACGGGCATTTAAAGGTAAGCTTTTTGTGATGTAATGGTGTGGATTATCAGTATTTTATGGCAGCAATATATTTTACATCTCTTTTTATTAGGGTTTAACAAATTCATTTCAAATTCTTCACACAGTAATTTTTCTTATTCCAACTCCTACCCACCAAAATGTGTTTCTTACCCTGCAATTGTGACTTGTTTTTATTTTAGTAAGTCTTTATATCTATGGGGTATTTATAGGTTTGTACATATGGTAGAAAATTTTCAGCTTTCTTGAACGTTGCATTTTAAGGGATCTTGAGAGATCTCATAACTCCTTAGCTAATTTTATGTATAAGTTATTGCATAACCCTTTCAGTTAACTCCCAAAACTTCTAGCTAAAAACAGTATATATATATTTTACTTCACATAGAGAATCCATTGTAGCTTAAAAATTCTTTCAAAAAAAGGAAAAAAAAACATGTTTAAAGATCAGAAACAACCCAACTTTTCAAACTTTATATAATTGAATCTATCTTTAGAGAATCCCAATGGTGCCATTGAGTCCATTAGATATTACTTATATTATAGTTTAAGAACTAGATCAAAGATTTTGAGATCATTAACTTATGCACGGGATATCTACACCTTTACAGCTTCACAGAGTTTTTAAAGCCATATAGATCTTGGAATTTCCAATATATACAACTTTATAGTTTCATCGAGGGTTTTTAGGGGTTTCATATTCTACATTTTCAACATGGGTTTTTAAAGGGAGTTTCATATTTTACAGCTTCAATTAGGGTTCTTAAAGAGGGTTTTATATTGCTTCAGCTAATGTTTTTAAAGGGTTCATATTTAAAGAGGGTTTTATATTGCTTCAGCTAATGTTTTTAAAGGGTTCATATTTTACAGGTTCAGGGAGGGAGGGTTTTTAAAGAGGGTTTTATATTGCTTTACTCAAGGTTTTTAAGGGGTTTCATAAGTTTCTATTGATCTTGGAATTTCCATATCAAACTATATAAAACGGCATGGTTATTTATATGTATTATATGCCAAAATATGTATAGGCTTTTCTTTTTCTTTTAAACATAGGGGTAGCGATAAGGTTTTTCGTGATATTAATATTTTTAATTCAAATGGTGTATTAAAATCACTCAATTTTTATGGTAGTGATAGCATTTTTGTTACGTAATATTCTAAATTCAATTTAAGTAGTGGATATTTTAAATCATCCAAATTATAAATTGAAATGGAAATGATTTTTTTTATGTGTTTAACTAAATAATTGATAAACTTGAGAAGCTAGGGAAGAAAGGGAACAAATGTATGGAGTTAAAATTTTCATATTGAGTTTTTGTTTAATAAAAATTATCAATATTTTGCTTAAAATTTGTGAAGTAAGTATATTTAGAGTAATGTTTAGAGAAACAAAAAGTCCTCTAAACAAGGAATGCTTTTGATTTTCTGGTAGAATTTTTTTCTAAAATTTGTTAAATTTAATACATAAAATCTATAATTTATATTGTTTGTTTTCCTATTTTAAAGGTAGAAATAAAAAAGAGTGACACAAAAAACAGCAGCACTTTGTAAGATTTGGTAATGTTTTTTTGGATTTTGAAAATTCCATGATTAAAAAAAAGTAAAATTCTCCGCATGTTTGACCAAATCGAAAAAGTATGTGTTTTTTTATGATTACTGTCGGTTATTGTGAGTTGACAAGGATAAGCATTTATGAGAACATGACTTGTTATTTGAAATTTTATGTGTGCCATTTCTAGAATTTCAAGAAACAAACGGCGTGCAATACAGCGATGGATAAAGAAAATAAAGATCAGAAGTCCTGGCCAGAACATCCCGACATAGCTGTGAATCCCCACCATGAAGAGCAAGAATGCATAAAGGGAAAGTCGTTGTCCATTAATTGCTTCCATGGCCTGAAGATGCGAGAGCTGTGCAACAAAAGGAATTACAAGCCGCCAAATATTTTTAGGGAATACCATTTACAAATGTTTAACTTTCCCACCGAAAACGGAATTCCCACGGATCGAGGAATTCGTGAAGTTGTGATAGCGGATGATATGATATGTGTGGTATATGCTACTTATATTATCCCATTCGAACGAGAACCGGCTGGAGAAATCTCAGCTCTTAAATCCGAGAATGGAGAGGCTATAAAATTGTACTATCGGACAAGAATAGACTTTGTCTGTTACAACAGAATTAACGATTCCTTCATAATCGTTGAGGGTGGGTGCAGGCCGGATATGGAAGGCAATAGAAGGATATATAGCCTCGAAATTAAGTCCAATAAAGGAAGACTTGTTAGAGAACAGATACAGCTTTTACCAGAAGAGTCAGATATAGATCGCTGGGATTTTGATATTGAAAATTGCAGAGGTGTGATTTTGAACGAGAGTGACAGAGTACACAAGGTTTTCGACCTGAAAAAATACAATCTGTTGTTTACCATAGAAGATAAGTGTTACTGTAATTTTGGTTTAAATGGGTACAGTGATTATGGGCACAGTGAATATGGTCCGCTACGATATATGGAAATGCTGATGACGATTGACGGGAATTTCATTTCGAGGAAAGAAATGTTATTGAATCTTTATTCCAAAAGAGATGGAAAACTGGGTAAACAAGTTATAGTTCCTATACATCGTGAACATCACATTTTTTTTGTTGTTCTGTGTGGCAGTGATACAGTACTTCTCCAGCAACATGGCCTGAAAATGGATATCGTTGATATAGGTTCTGAAAATTGTCAAACAAAAACAACAGATATTGAGGCAGCGTGTCCACCTTACTACTTAAAGAAAAGACGTCAGTTCTTGTGCTACATTCAAGAAACCTCAAGCCTGCACGTTTGTAATTTAGAAGGTGAGATTCTGGTAACAATTGAAGACCACCAGCTGTTACTGGCCAGCTTTTTCAGGGGCTCTTATATTACAGCTGCAGAGGACATCGTCATTTCTCTTTGCTATGCCGGGGATCCAGATCATAATTTGTTGTCTATCAATGTTAGCAGTATCATAACAGGACAGTCACTGGCAAGGATTCCAGCTCGCACTGTTTCGGGAAGATCTTCTAATGCCAGAGAAGCAGCACTCGAATTTCCTGTCAAAGGATTTGCATACGATGAAAGGACTCAAGAGATTTTCACAGGAAATTCTCTTGGAGTTTGTTGTGTATGGTCTAACAAGTTGTACAAAGACTTTGTAATTCATGGCATGGAGGACTATAATATTGATAGCACGGAGGAGGATGACTCGACAGAGGAGGAAGACAGTGATGATAGTGACATGCAGGACTCTAATACTGATGGCTCGAGAGCAGAAGATGATTGGTCAGTGGAGGGGAATGCTGATAATAGTTGCTTTAGTGGCACGCAGGAATATAATAGTGGCATGCATCACTATAATACTGATAATAGTGTCATGCAGGAATATGGCTCCAGAAGGCACGATTGGACACAGGAGGAGGATAGTGATAAGTATAGTACAGAAGTGATAGTGATAAGTGATAGTGATAACTCAGGAGAAGAAGTGTAAGAATATGTCAAGCAGTGACACTTTTCATGATAATAACATTTAAGTACTCAGCTGGCTAGACTTTTGCTGCACTCTTAATTTCAATTTTTTTTAAAGTAATTATCTGCTTCTGTCTCAATTTTTACTTCTTAGTTTCATTTTTTTTTTCAAGTAATTATCTGCTTCTGTCTCAATTTTTACTTCAATGTTTTGGAAGGCTGTGAAATGGTTCGTCGAGCTCTAAAACAGAACCTTGGTTCCCCAATTTTATTGTATGTTCTAAAATACCCTGAACTTCGTTGACTTTTCCCTATTCCTTTATGCATGTGAGATGTTGAGGTTTATCTTATCGTTCATCAATTGTTTCCATTTAATAACATAGACTATTTCTTTAATGTGATAGTTTAAAAGTGGGAGAAGCTCTCAATCAAGGTGTAAATAGTGCTCTCAAAAGGTGGCTGTCCATCCTTCAATTTTCATGATTGTATCATTGAATGCTTTCATTATTGTAATTTTGGAGAAGTATTATTTTAGATTGTAAATTCAGAAATGAGATGAATGTTGCACTCTTGTATTCTTGTGGATTATAGATATCTTTTTGAGCAGCCCTGCCGTTTCGTTTATCCATCTTCTTTTGCCTTTCAATTTGGGGTGGGAATAAACCAGTGTAGCTCTTCAGCTGAAGCTATCTCTTTAATGTGACGGTTTTAAAGTCCGAGGTGCTCAACAAATTTTTATGAAGAACAGTGACAAACTATTTCTTAGGTATTCTTAGTTGTATATTTATTCAATGGAGGGAAATCACTTCACGAGAATAATCTTGATGTTGTCTTAATGTCATTAGTAAAACCAAATCGACTAAAAATTATTGGAGTACAGGACAATCAATTTTTTTGTCAAGAAATGACGAGGGCATGTAAATGTTTGTGATGTGCATCAAAATGCATAAATATGAGTTCATATTAGTTACACATTACATATATATAAATGTATGTTGTTTAACACCTATATAATTTTATAATTATATCATGTGATGAACCTTCTTTATATAGTTAAGTGTTTTTCCCTCCTTGCTTGGATTAAGAAACTGTATCATGGACAATCCATTTAATGAATTATATTTTATAAACACCTTTTAATTGGCTAATTGTGAAACATTGGATTTGGATTTTCATTCTCAATATCAAATCAACAATCGTACAAAATAATAGTGCATTTATGCCTCTACATTATTATATTATAGTGTAATGAATTTAATTTAATATAAAGTAGAGATACGATCATTAAAGTTGTGGTGCTCTTTAGCTCTGTAACATAAAACAACACGTGATTTTACATAGGTTAAGCTGTAATGAGTTGTGACTTATAGAGAAGAACAATAAATGTTAGACAATCAAAAGATAAAGATGACAACATATGAGCTTTACATTAAGAGAAATCTTATGGAAGCATTGTTCACTGACCTACTAAGGTAGGGTGACCTTTCTCTTGAGAAGAGATTTGTTACAATAATACTCAACAAAACTCTTCAAATCCTTGTAGCTATTTAAATAGGATTTTCATATCCAAAGCTCTAACTACTTGACATGGTCAAATATCTAGCAAATACAACCTCCTAGTGGGTCTTAATTAATAAAGAGACTAGAGGCTTACATAGATTCATGAACACTAGCTTACTTATCCTTATTTCAAAGAGATGGTCTGATGAAAATGCGTGACTAAATACTAACGTAAGGTGGGTTAGGATAGGACCCTAACATGCCCTCCTCCTTCAAAAGCAGTATTGTCCTCAATGATGAAGGTGTGGAAATTGCTGCAAAATGTCGATTGGTTTCCAAGTGGGATCTTCTGGCATCATATCATCCCACTGGATCAAAACTTATTTGATTTTGTTTCATCTTAATTGTCATTCTCTTGAATCCAAGACTACAATCGGCGAAAGCCAAACAAAGCCTTCCTCATCTAGTTTTAGTAAGTTGGTTTTCACTTTACAATTATATCCCACCAATTGTTTGGGGCAAGAGGAATTGAATATTGTCTAAATATTCGAGTGGTATAACAATGTAAGATTATAGGCCACCTGTTCAATCTGTTGGAGGATGGGTTAGGTTCCATGGAACTTCAAACCGAGTTTCTGATGTAGATAGGTATTGATAGATGTCTATATATAAGGTTGGAGGTGAAGAAACACCTAATCAACCTCTTGAGAGGAGCACTAGAAACAACGATGTTGATAATCCTTTTGTTTCATTCTACTTGAGATAACAACATACTTCCTTTAAGGATGCAAGAAATGTCCACTTTGGTGTGAAGTGTGTTGTCCATTTCCTAAACCCAAAATGTACCTACTAGATTGGAAATCCCTAATAAGGGTTTTTTTCCATACTACTTCATATGGTGTAATCTTTGTGGATCCATGATAGGTGATATTATACCACCATTCATCCAAAGGGTTCCATTGAGCCCAGTGATATGGAATGTTTGATGTAAGGAATCACAAGCACATTTCAAAGCATTTATAAACTATTTATATTTGACCATCCATATGGGGGTGATATAATGTGCTAAGATTCAATTGAGTTCTCTAAATTTGAAACAAATCTGCCAACAATTCTTGGTCATGATTATATACAATACAAGTGGGCATGCCATGGAGCTTGAAAAAATTATCCATGGAGACTTATTCCACCAATGGGGGTGTAAAAGTTGGTGGTAAGGAACATAAGTGGGAATCTTTCGTCATAGAATCGACTACCACCATAATCATAATTTTATTGCTTTCCTTAGGAATCCCCATAATGAGATCGATAGGCATGTCCATAGACACATTATTAGGTATGGTAGGTGGCTTCAAAGTACACAGTAACTTCATTGTTTTCCCCTTATGTCATTGGAAAGTGTCATAGGGAGAAACAAATTCATGGATATTATTTTTCATTGCTCCCCAAAAGAAAAAATGCTTAATTATGTCATAATTTTTATGAGATACTAAATGTATTATCATGGGGGATGAATGTAATTCCTCTAAGATTCATTCTTGCAATTTCAAATTTGAGGTGATTGTAATTAATTTCTTTCATGCAGATGCTTGCAGTATCTGTGCCCCCTAGGCGAGAATATTCATCATATAGATGTTGGTGGGGCCCACATCCAATTCACACATGAGACATGAGCTTAATTGACTAATTATGGTCAAGGCATGCACCTAATTTTGAATCACTCATAGTTAATTTCAATTAAATTAAGCTAAGTTCAATTACCATGAGTTAATTTCAGTTAATTTAAATCATTCTAATGGTTGTTAGTTAGGTTGAATCGCAGCATCACTTGCACTAGTGGGACAAGTGTAACTAAATGTCAGCTAGGTGATTAAGTTTTACCTTTAATTAATTAATTGGTTAAATCGAGGAATTTGAGTCAATTCTAGTTAAGTTAGACATTTTGATTAAATTGGAGTTTAATTGAATGCATGTGAGTAAATTTGGGAAAATTCAAGTCAAGTAGGTAGGATTCAAGTGATCCTCATGCAAGAGGGTTAGTTGAAAAAATAAGAGTCAAATAGGAAATTGGAGTTATTTTTTATGAATTCGAATTACAGTGAATTCAATTTGATCACTGAAGATATTGAATGAGTTAGTGAGTGTTTGTTAGGAATCCCCAGTGATTGGGAGTCCTTCCTTGGAGTTCTAGAGTTAGTCTCTTGGAGGCAATTCGAATTTGGAAAAAGATTTGAATTGCTCTAGGGTTGGTCATTCATTGTTGTCTACAAGTCTAGGAGAAAATCAGAGCAAGCCTCTAGTTGTGTAGTGAATGACAGAGATATTTGGCCAACATACTCGCAAAATTTTACTATGGATTTTTCCTACAAATCTAGAAGAATCTAGATTATTAGTCTATTGATCTTTGATACCAATTATTCATGTAATATTAATAATTGGTATCCAACAAATTCATGTAGAGGGTGTTTCTAGTTGTAATATCCACGTGATATGAATTACTTGGTATGGATTCGACTTGTGATGTCAAGATAGTTGTTCTCCTTTGTTTTGAATGCTCCAATGGAGATTTGAGTCTGTATTTTAACCATGGTCATTGGAAGTGTTATTTTCTGAAATTATCCAAAAGGAGAGGGGGACAATTTTATGTGGAAATCTCATCCTAGTTGCACTAGAGCATAAGTGAAAGGGGGATAATCCTAGACGTGTGTCTAGGTCCAACTACTCTCTAGTTTCAAATTCTCTAGTGGATATTTTAGTAGAGAATTAACCTTGGGAGGTCAAAAGTGGTGCTCTGAGAGAGAGGGATAATCCCAGGACCGACCATTTATTTCCCTTCTGGGAGAGGAGGATAATTACAAGAAAGGAAGTGCATCATCCATTAGTGTCCATCCTAGAAGATACCTTCTAGTGTGATATTCCAGAGCCTCATCTCGAGGGGATCTTTCGAAGGGAAAACATACACCAATTAGAGATCAACGATAGAGAGGAAATTTATGATGTTGCCTCCAGTTGCATATATTAAGATATGTACTTACAACCTTATAAGTTGTGATGTGTAAATATTATGATGTAGTATGTAGGATGCTTGTGCACACTTATTGCTAGATTAAATGAAATACTTATCATGTTACTAAACCTAATGTTGGATGGGCAACTGTCGGGAAGGTATGTGGTTTCTTATGCTAGTATCTTGTGCTTTGATTAGTATATGTAATCTGATTTAAGTAAATATGATATAGGGGAAGTCATACATCCATATATGGATGTCACACATGAAATTATCTCTTGGGTTTAAGTCTGATCTATTTGTAAGAGAATGGTTAAATTTTATCTTATTTATGAGAAGATTTGAATAGAAAAATGTGTTGAATAGTTGATAGGTTAATACCATAGTTTACTTAAGTTTTATTAGTTATTTTAGGATTGATGTGGATGGTTATGTGGTTGTACATGGAATCCCCATATTTGGTCATGAAATGGTGTTGGCCACTTTTCCTAACTCACGCGACGCAGGTTCTATGCATCCTGTCAACCCAACAAACACTCGAGATACCAGCCCAATAAAGCAAGCCCCATCAGCAACACCTGTGAAGCAGGTGCAGTCTCACTCGAGATATCTCTTCGATGGGTAACCAATGGAACCATGTTTCTGTGATTGTCGAGGGATTATAGTCCCTTGACATGTAGCCAAGGAGCTCAACGAAGGAAACATGATGGCTAGATAGAGGAGTCAGTCTTGCATGACTATGCACAAAAGTATGTCAGCACGCACAATCCTATCCTTGTTCCCAACCTCATAGCTCACGCAACTTATGTGGCACAACTAACTCATACCAACAGAACGTTTGTGACTTACGTCATGACTTAAGACATAAATGCACAGGACAATATATACATATTTCAACAACGCTTCCCTAATCATTCATCTACTGATTACAGTACAACATCAGGAATTTAATCAATATTTCATCACCATACAGGAAGAAAATAACAACCATTCACATAAACATTCACAGCATTAGTCATCCATTCAAACATAAGAGATAATGTGGAAACCCATATGAGAAAAACCACCAAGGTGCTCTTCATCTGGCATGAGAAAAGGATATAGCACCTTGCAGTCTGTAAGATGCAGACTGATCTTATGATATGTCTTTATGACTCAGAATTCTGGCTCTCATGCTATTTGGTTTTTCTACCCTACTTATACTCCTAGCGATCTACGCACATAGAAACTAGATCCACGGCTCAACAGCCTCCTATCACTACCAGACTCTTCCCGATCCTTCGCTTCTTCTAATCTCTACAAGTTTACAACAAAATGGCATCCTTCACTATGGATCGCCAATGAACATCCAAACTTCTTACTATCGAAAAACCAACTAAAAAGAAATCACACCCAACCCTCTAACCATTAAATCCCTCCTATTTATACTATTTACATGACCACACAGGGTCGACTGCATCGAGGCAATCTGTTAACTGTCACCATCAACCGTCCCTCATGCTACACCTGTGGTGATTACGACTTGACACGAGGCATTATTGTCCTAACTTACAAACATTCGCTCATATGTGTGTTACTGCAGGCTTACGCCTCCTTAAATGACCATGATCTGCTCCTATCATTTTTCGGCCGTTATCACCTACTCACCTTTCCTTCACCGCATGCCTCTACATTCTGCATGCGTTGGTCCTTTGCTTCCTTCGCAGCCTTCCTTTCTTTCTATTGCGCATGCAGTGTGCCTTCTTTTGCTTGCGCACGAATTTCTTTCCTATGCTCCTTTCCCAGGCCAATAGGCCCCCAACACTCACATGTGGCTCGTCCTGAGCCATGAAGTAATGGAAATAGGAGGAGGCACAATCTGCATGGTCATCCCTTTACTAAACATTTTTTTTTCTTGTGCACCTTCTCCTGCTTCCTACCTTGCGCATTTTGTTTCTTATGTATTTTTTTTTTGCTTTTGCTGCGCACCTCAGCCTTATTTCCTTGCACAATTTTAAGTTGTTGGCACTAGCTCAAGCTACGCAGTAGGATGAACCTTGTCCTAGAATGTCTTCACCATCTATTGAACCTTAGTGACTTCCTCTGCAACTTCCTCTTCTTGTGCGGCTAACTGCTCGACATGGTTAGAATGGACATGTTCCAATGATTCAGCCTCTAAAGATTGTACTATGCCTTGAAGTTTTCGATGCACAGGATAAATAAGGTCTGTGAGCCTCTCGGCTGCCGACTGATGTGTCTCTACCTCATATTCCATAGCCTTTTCTCATTCACGAAGGGTTTGCACTTCTTGCTGCAGTCTCTTGATCTCTGCATTTTTGATGACCTTCTGCTGGAGGGGTAGATTCCTCATTTACTCCTTTGCAGTGCTGATTTTCTCATCTGTCTCTCATGCACTCTGCCTAGTTTCCTCAGTTGTTTTATCTTCGAGCAGCACCCCCCAAATGGTAGCAACAACATCTGCAACCTTTGCGTAGAGTGCTTTTCCTTCTCTATTTTTCTCAGTAGCTTCAGACGCTGCTCTTTTTCTTTCCTCAAGCACTTCTGAAGGTGTGCTTGGCATTTGGTTGGCTTGCAGCTCCTCCACTTGCTGCCAAAGATCTTCTGTGATCTTTGCGAGCTTGGTTACTTTAGCCAGGCAGTCTTCATCTTCTTGTCCTGCTTTTGGAGAGAATGGTCCAATGGAATTCCTGATGGAGTCCACTAATGCGACGCAGATTTGTTCACGCGCTAGTATTTCCTGTTCTTTTTTGGCAAGAAGGGTGATGTGCCCCTGCAGTTCTTTCTCTTTCTCCTTCAACAGGGCCTTGCACATCTTTACCTTTCGTTGTTTTTTTGTTTTCTGGTAAGCAAAAAAAATTTCCCTTAGCCGAATTTCGAATGCGACTGCCTGTTGAATGTTATAGAATTCCTCCAAGGCTAGCTTGGAGAAGTCTATCTGTGCACTGTTGTCATTAGGACTTGCACTTTTCTCTGTGTCTGCCTCTGAATCACCACTTTGATTGGAGGGACTAACACTGGTGTAACTAGTGGAATACTAGGATCAACACCATATGTCTCAGCCTCCATAGTGGATTTGACATCTTGGATGGCCTCTATAAACTTATTGAGATGGTACTCGACTTGTGTAGCAATGTTTAATTGCCACGTCCTCAAAGTAGCAAGGTTATCTTATGTGACCTTAGCAACAGTGTCGGCAAGTTCTTGCAAATCATCCTCAGTCAATGTGTTTGTGTTTGTTGTTCTGTCGGCTTTCTGCTTCTTGTGGGATGAGTGGCCCTCTTCTTGCTATGCATGCATCGGTGTCTAAGCATGCTCTTGAATTGGTGGGCGCTCTGATGCATGATGGTTCGATTCATCAATATTATCATCGTTCTCATTGTGTTCCTATGACGGATCATCTTGGTTGTTGTCACCTTCTTTCTCTTCACCATTAACTTGGTGAAGTGGTGGTTCCTCTCCATTCTAATCTTCAGGAAGAAACTCTGCTAGTGGGCCATGCCATTTCTCCAGCCAAGATTGATAATAGCATCCATGTCCTCATTTGTCACCATGAATTCTACATGGTGCACCTGTTTGATTGGGTCCTTTGTTGGCAGTAGGGTTATATTATGCTGTTCAGCTTGAAACTTGATGAATGTGGCATACCTGTGTACCATCATAGCACAAATTCTATGGGATCAGAGAACAAAATCACGTAGCGCCTATGCATGTAAAAAGAATGCAATGTTGTTATCATTCTACCAATTGATGTCCACCTTGTCTTCCCATAAATTTTGGTACCTTGCACCAAGGCAAAGTAGTGGGACATCCATTTGGATGTAGTCCAGTGGGTTACCCCACACAATGAAGGAAATCAAGATAAGCATCCAGGAATAGTGGAATTTATAGGTGTCCTTGTGTTGGGCTTGCATCGCATCTTCTATGAGTTTGTTCAATAGGTACCATGATCAATTGAATACTCCTCCTAGTGCACGTAAATCTACGAGTTCCACCACCACTGCCGAACATTGATTGGGTGTCATCTTATGGAACATCTTACAAGATAGGATCTTTGCGGTGACGTGCACACTTTTCTCCTAGATGGGCCCAATCAAGAAGCCCTGGCCCACTCACTGAAGGCTATGCATCCACTTGATAGGGTTAATGTCTTGCTTGGCCAAGTATGGCACAGGATTGTTGCCTTTGTTTGGGAAGCCAATGATCCTTGAAATTAACTCGGCATCTACCGAATATGGCTGATCTAGCAATAAGAATCCTCTATGGAAGCAGACCAGTAATTGCTTCATGTACATATTGACTTGTATGCTATGGCCAAAGTGAGGCATGAACACCATGCTTGTCAAACCTGCGCGGGAAAGTCCCTAGGCCCAGTCCATTGGCCTGAGCACCTAGGTGTCACTTGTAGTGGACTGGTCCGCAACCATGCAGTCTGTTATCTGTAGTCCTTCCTACTGTCAAGTGCCAAAGTCTTGGAACTTCAACCTAGCCAAATTAGGCAGGATATCCTTTAGGAAGGGAATGCTGATAGGAATTCGCAACACTACCAGAGTAGTCACCACCTTCTTTGGGAGAGCCCTCTCCTCCGCATCAGTTGTCCTTGACTGAATGTAATGTAGGAAATTCATATCAACTCTCTCTGCCTCTGGCTCTCTTTGTGGAATCATGTCTTTGTCCATGACATCTTTTTCTTTCTCGCCAATAGGTGCCTTTCCTCATTCATCCGGAGCGGTCATAGCCTTGCATTTTCTCTACTGTGGTGGTGGTGTCCCAAAAGCCTCTCCTAGTTGCATCTCACTAGGCTGCCTCGGCTCTCTATCAGGTGCTACAGCTGCTTGTTTTTTGTGCGTTCTTTCCATGGGGTCAATATTGGTTATTGTATTTCTTCTTCCTCGCCAGTGGGGCAACTAGAGATAACAATGGCATCTGATGCCTCACTCTCATTGGGGATGCTAATTACCATGGACGTTGGCGTAATTGAACAAGAATGGCAGGGTTTAGCTCTGTAATTGTGTGGCTCTAGTTTTCTCAAGTCTCATTGTGCGTAACAAAATGCTTGATGGGGAGTCCGAATATTTATACGGCCCTCTGCATCCTGCAATCATCACTTGACAGGAGGTCAAGGTCTAATTAATCTCCTAGGCTGCTTCTATTGACACATTCTTCATTAACTTCTGTAACTCGCTTTTCGGGCTATACCTGTCAGGCTAGTTATGGTAGTTATGCTGAGGATGAGTGATGGGACCAAAAAGTATGTCGCCCTGTTTCTCATAATGTGTCGAATTAATGTCACTTAGTTGTCACAGCTGCCAGAATATTTGTCAAAGATTCGTAATTTAATGTCGGTGATCCTATCATTCCCGCTTTTTGCATCCTTTTGCCGCTTTTTTCTTTGTCCTGTGTGCTACAACTTTTTTCTTTTCTCTCTTTTTCCATGCAAGTGACATCCTTTTTGTGCATATTCCCTCTGTTCCAATTTCCTCTTTCGCATAGCATTCTTGGCCCATGTAGATTCCTTCCATACCCGTTGCGTGCTTCCTTTTCCTTTCTTGAGTTTTCTCGATGACTTGATTCTTGCACGTTTCATTGCTTGCGCTTATCTCTTGTGCTTTTATGTTGGTTCTGTCGTAGTCCTGCGACAGAGTAGGTTACGTCTTCTGGCCTCTCATTTTTTTTTCATTTTAACCCAGGATGTTATCCATGTCGTAGTACGACTTCGGGAGACTGTCTTTCACCATACCCACGACATAGGTACCATATAACTTATGGAGTTTTACTGCACCCATATCAGTGATGTGCACAATCCTATATGGCCCTAGCCGATGTGTCTTCAATTTTCCTAGGTGCTTCAACAATTGTTGTCATACAGTAAGACAATTCCTCCTTCTTCTACTGGATTAACCCTGATATGTTGATCATTCCATGCCTTTTATCGCTACTTACTTGATTGATCATCTAGTCATAGGGGTATTTTCATCTCCCCTAAGACTCCCACTATTCCCCTGATTTCTGAGAATGTTGTAGGGAATAATTTCTGATACTCATGCAGTAGATCCCCGATATTTGCAACTGCTTCCTCGTCCCAATAATATCCGATATTAGAAAATGTTGGGTTCTTTGGTGATCCTATATGTACTTGATTTTCAAGGGCTGGAGAAACTGATCACTTGAAATGGTTCTTTCTTTTACTTCTCGTGTGCCCTCTAATTCAGGTCTGCTGATATTAGTCAAATCATCATCTAGGTCTCTGGTTAGACTATACTGCTGAATAGTTACACTGCATTGGTGAGAATTAACCTCTTAGATAGGGATCTCAGCAACTATATTCCCCTATATTGTCTGAAGTGTAGCGTTAATTGTAGGGTTCTCATCACCAAATTCAAGTGTATGTGCAAACTACTTAGCGAGTCTCTCACAATCTTGGGTTCCTTGTCGTAGTTCCATAGATGTATACCAGGTTTTAGGTGTCATTTCCAATGTGTGTATGAAACCGTCATAGGTGGGTAGCTCCCTTCACTCATTCTCCACCCATCGCACAGACCTTGTAAGTATTGCACACCTTCTCATAGAGACTTCATGTAATCTATTTTTCCAACCCTCTAGAGCCTCACCTGAGTCAAATTTACATGAACTCCCACATCTCCAGCTTAGGTTTCCATCTGTTGTTGGATTGGTATAATCTTCCTGCATAGCTATGACATTGTAGATCTAGTCGATATAGTCACCCTATCCCTCATTATAGACAGGATTTACGTATCTCTGTCCCTCTAATGGATCGATGGGTGATACTACCCTCATTTCATCATCTTCGAATGAGAGAATTCTTTTCTTGAAATTTATGATGGTCTGATTGTCTATGGCCCAATATATTCTTAGTAGAGTGGGGTATGGGTTTGTGCCGTCAACAATGTTAGTTACTTCAAAGTCCACAAATCTACGCAATCCTTCGACGTCAATGGGGACATTGCTCAACCAGCCAATGGGTAGGACCTTCGCTTGATTGGAAAGTCGCAACTATATAGGAGACCAGTCCAAGTGCATCTTGCCCATACTTTCCCATGTTTTCCATGTCAGAATATTGACATCTGAGCCCAGATGCAAGATGATATAATTCATGTCGTAGTCACCTATCTGCGTAGTCATCCTCAACTCGTGGCCAGTTTTACATTTTTTTTGTGCTTGGTCAACTTTCTTCTCAGGTGGCGACTCTATAGGTATCTCTTCTATCATTTCTTGTAGTTCTGCAATAGCATCTTTATCTTGCATTAGTGTTAAACAACTTGACAGAAAGGTTCTTAGCTTACTAAACTTTGGTGGAACCTTCTTCTGGAATATGCGTTGAAACTGTTCAGGCATTTCCTTGACTTCTGCAGATGTCGATGGTATTTCTAGGCCTATGAATTCTAATTGTATGTCCCAGAAAAAATCTTTCTATTTTTGGACGTTCAGTGGATCCTTTTTCTACACCGTTGGACTCACTTGTGACTGTGGTTTCTCTTGTGGTTAATCCTATTCTGCTCCAGCCGTCACACCTCCTCGAGTTATGACATCGATGTTCAAGTCTTATGGTTCAGATGCAATCATATGAACATTCACATTCGGATTCAGGTTTGGGTTTTGTGTAGGGTTAGGTCCTGCAATGGTCCTTTCTTGCCACTTTGCGATCAGTTGAGGACATTGTTCAACATTATGGTCCTGTCCCTTATAGTATGAACATGTCTTCATAGGATATAAACAATCTATGGCATAGTGATCCAGTTGTCCATAGGTATAGAACAAAACTTGACCTCTTCCTCTACCAAATCCTCCTCCTCCACCTTTTCCTTTGAAGTTTCTGCCACCCCTTCCGTGTGGGTGTGGTGGCTGTGGTGGGTACTAGTTCTGCTGGTAGTGTGGCTTAGGGGTTTTGTTGCGCATACGACTGTTGAGGTGCGTAATGGTGGTTGGTACTGATTAGGTGGGAACTGCATAGGATGATACAAGGCTTGCGCTTGTTTAGCCTAAGAGAACCCTTCATTTTTCATTAAATAGGTGTCGACAGTCTTTTCTTTCAAGAGATGATATGCTCTACAATCTTTCTCATCATGTCCTACTGATTTACAAAATTTACAGAATAGGTTTGTAGGGGTACTTACAACTTTTTGAAAATATAAACATTTTTCGTCGTGATGGCATCTTGACTAGAATATGTGACACCATGGTATCCCATGATCGTTTAATGGGTTGGGTGCACCTGATTCGACATAGTTCAGGAAGGTTGGATAGTTATCCTTAGTGTGTCCATCCATCCTACATTTTGTGCACCATAAGGATTCTTGTGCTTCTTTACCCTTCTTGATGTTTTCAAGTTGTATTGTTAGATTGTCCAGCTGCGACTGGATCTGCACCATCACTGCGGCACCATCGCCAATGGGCGAGGCCTATAACTTCATTGCCAATTCTAGTGCTTCGGTCTGTGATTCAATCTTCTGCTTCATTAACAACCCTCGAATGTGTGGTAGTAGCGCAACAATAAACCATTATTTATGTTGCACATCAGACATTTGGAAGCTTACCTTGGCCATCAGTGTTTTAAACCATTGGTCAAAATCCTATACTGTTTTCGTTAGTGCTTTTTTGATGTCTTTGATCTCAGTAATACACTGCACTTCTGATTTAGGTGTCCTGAACTCAGAGATCATTGCAGCTTGTATCTCTTCAAGGGTCTTCTACGGTGTTCTGATTGGTGTGGTGCAGAACTTCATGAACCAGTCTAGCACGTGACCCCTCAAGGTCATGATCATATGTGCCTTCTTTATGTCTGCATTATGGAATAAATGCATCATCCAAATAGTTTCACATAGGAATCAATGCTGCTCTGGGTCTTTCATTCCATTTCCATTGAATGTGGGTAACCATACATCTGTCGCAGCCATTGAGTTGGCATCGGGGTTTTCTGGGACAGAATTCGAAGGGGGTTTACTTTCTCATGCACTATTCATAGGGATAGAACTATCTATATTAGTAGACCTTTTTGGGATGAAAATCTAGATCTTACCTCCGGTGATATTGCTGGTGTTATGTAGTTACGTCCTAACCTCGATGTCTCCTCAGAATCGTCAAAATATTCTAGTCCTTTCGAAATTGAGCTATAGTCCTCCTCTTTGTCTCAAGATCCTTCATCTTTGCATGACCAAAGTTTGTGTTCGCTCTCCTTGAACAAGCTAGGATTCCATAGACCCCTTTCTTTTTTCCTTCTCTTTCCTGAACTGAATATTCTTCCACTCCTTAGGACTCCAACTTCTAATTCAGGTTCTATGCTTCCTGGGAACATTTCAACTCCCCCTTCCCATCTTCTCAATAGGTCGTATGTGACATAGCCTCCTTATTAGGAATTCAACTCAACTACTTGGCTGCAGAATACCCTTCTCATAGGAAATCATTTTTATGCATGTACTGATACATAACAAGTATCTTCTTTGGGGTCCTTGGAAAAAAATTCTTTCATCTTCACTATATGAGGTTATAGTATCTACTTCAAACGCAGTAATATATCATTGCAATATACTGTCAACCCAAAAATCAATAGCTCTAGAAATGGTGTTACTAACACTGGTTACCTCACAAACCAACTGGTCGCTCCACTCGACAGTCTCTCTTCTCTAAAAATTTGTCTGTTTAGTCGCCAATATTGACAACCATTCATGCAATAAAATGGGGAACTCAGTAAAGAAGATCTCATGAATATCAGAATATATATATTTGTATACCCAGTTATCTACACTCAACCATGTCCCTGCGCTCTCTTCTTGCGTAAATGCTAGTGTTTTAGAATCCTGCCAGTCTTCTATCTCATTCTTTGTCGGGTGCCACAACATTTCCCTTGATTTTATCAATAGGGTCCCGATAATAGAACCATTTGTTGGCCACTTTTCCTAACTCACATTACCCAGGTTCTATGCAACTCGTCAACCCAACAAACACCCAAGATACTAACCCAACAAAGCAACCCCATCAGCAACACCTGCAAAGCAGGCACAGTCTCACTCGAGATATTTCTTCGATGGGTAACTTCCGGAACCGTGTTTCTGTGATTTTCGAGGGATTATAGTCTCTTGGTGCATAGCCAAGGAGCTCAATGAAGGAAATAGGATGGCTAAATGGAGGAGTCAGTCTTGCACGATTGAGCACAATAGTATGTCAGCGCACGTAGTCTTATCCTTGTTCCAAACCGCACAGCTGGTGCAGCTTGTGTGGCACAGCCGACTTGTTTGAATAGACCATCTACGACTTACATTGTGACTTAAGACATAAATGCACAAGCCAATATATACATATATTTCAACGATGCTTCCCTAATGATTCATATACTAATTACAGTACAACATCAAGAATTTAATCAATATTTTATCACCATACAGGAAGCAAATAACAACCATTCACATAAAAATTCACATCATTAGTCATCCATTCAAACACAAGAGATAATGTGGAAACCCATATGGGAAAAACCACCAAGGTGCTCTTTATCTAGCATGAGAAAATAATATAGCACCTTGCAGTTTGCAGGATGCAGACTGATCTTATGATATGTCTTCATGACTCAGACTTCTAGTTCTCATGCTCTCTAGTTTGTTCTTCAACCCTACTTCTACTCCTAGTGGTTTGTGCACACAAAAACTAGATCTAGGGCTCAACAACCTCCTATCTCTATCAAACTCTTCCCGAGTCTCCTCTTCCCCTAATCTCTACAAGTTTACAGCAAAATGGTGTCCTTCACTATGGATCTCCAATGAACAACCAAACTTCTTACTATCTAAAAAACAACTAAAAAGATATCATGGACAACCCTCTAACCATTGAATCCCTCCTATATATACTATTTTATATGACCATGCAGGGTCGACCGCATATAGGAAATTTGTTAACTATCACCATCAGTCGCCCCTCAGGCTACAACTGTGGTGATTATGACTTGACATGAGGCACTATTGGCTTGACTTACAAATATTTCCTTGTACATGTGTTTCTCTAGGATTATGCCACCTTAAATGACCATGATCTGCACCTGCTGCTTTCCAGCCGTTATCACCTGCATGCTCATGCTTATTAAGTAGGAACAATTTTATTGATTAACCATAAGTAAATATATTTTAGGATTTGAATTAAATTGAGGGGCTATCAATAGATGTTTAGTGGATTGGTTGGGATAAGGCCTAGCTAATATGTTAGGTGGATTTTATTTTTAATTATATTTTGAAGGATATATTAGGAGTCGATAGCTAGGTATATAAATATATGTAGATATTAAATGAACAATTTAGAATTTCATTGTTGATAAGATAAGGAAAAGTCGTTATTTTTTACTTTTGTGGATAAACATAGTATCTCCTCTACTCACTGAAGTATATAGAGAATGGACTAGGGATTATTGGTGGATATTTTTATTTAGCTTATGTATTGTCTGAAATTATTTCATGAAGATGTTGGTGGAAACCCACCAACAAAGCTTCGTCGACAGGGGTTGTCACTCTGTCGATGCTCAACCAGCATGATCTCCCTGAGCACCGGACGAGATAGGGTTTAGCCTACCTAGCAACATCCACAGAGCGGACGAAGTCCCACCCGAGGTGTTCAAGGGAGAGCTGTCGAAACCGAGTTTCTGTTAGTGGGGAATGATGGATATGGGATCCGACTGGAAAATAGCGTACTCAACAAATTCAGAGATATGCAGGTTACATCAACTCATTTCCATAACCATAGAGTGCATCACACATTCGTCATAGTATCTCTATTAAAAACTTCAGTTCATAATGCAACAACAATATAACAAATCTTTAAATAGATCAACATCATTATAACAGCAACATCATACCAAATCAGACCATTGTAACAGATCTAGATCATCACAGCATCGCAACAAGATAGATCGCAACATAAAGAACACAAAAGACAAGATTATGCATCAACTATTAGATATATTAATTTTCAAAAAAAAATCCAACGCAGGATAATTTTCTCCAAAACTGGAGGATGAATACATCAGGAAAAACCCAGATATATTACAGATACAACATGAAATTCTTCAGAAACCAGATCGCACTAGACCTCATGTGATAATTATCCTCGGATGAGATTCTCCTATCATGTTCCTCCTCTTCCTTGATTACAAAACTAGATTTATAAATAGGCTTGCGCCTTTACATTGAGGGTCCACTTCTAACTAACTTATAACCACTAATGACCTTTTGTGACAAAACTTGGTCAAAATATATATAAAATATTCAAAGCGGTTATTCTTCTTCCCATCGCACTGATCTGGCCTTGCGCTATACCGCATGAGCTTGTGCAGCTGCTGTGATGTTGCACAACTCACTTATCAAAACCCCTATCAACATGCCCCCAACACAGTCTTATGGCTCATCCCCAAGCCACTTCAGGTTGACAGGGTATTTGTCAATGTTCACGGCTTGAAATCTTTGAATTGTTGTGCAATCTCACGAACCTGAAGCTATACTTTTTCGGAAGTACTCTGACAATTAGTCAAAGGCTGCTGCAATGGGTGCTCCTCTCTGGCCTTGTCGTTGACCATATTCTGACTCTTCTGTACTGCCTGTAGCATGGCGACTGCTTTAACAACCAACTGTCTACCAATCTCTTGAAATTCGTCAAGCTGAGCGCAATGCTTTTTTTGACTTTCCTGAGCAGGGGCAGTTCTCTGCTGAATATTCTTCAATTCCTCAGCCCTGGTAATGTGCACCATCAATGGCATGGCCCTCATTGATGTCTTCAAGCTCGTTAGTTAACCTATGGTTTCTTGCACCTATGTAGTCAGCTAATCAAGATGCTCATCCTGGACAATGCTATGCCAAAACTGTGTTATTTCCTCCATAATGGTCCTGGCCTCTTGCTCCATGTTTTTGAACTGAGTTGCGATTTCTTCAATGGAGGCCTTCCTTTCCACAACCTGATCCAGGGACATCATAGGTTGTACTAGGTCATTGAGCATCAGGTTGGTATCCTGAAGCTAAACAATAGTCTGCCCCAATCACTTTCCCTTTTCCAGTGGGGTGAGCTCGGATGTGTTTTCAAAAATGTGCTGACAAGCCTCAGAAATTGCTTTCTTGACTTCGTCGCACCGAGCATATATCTATGCTTGTTCGATAATCAGGTAGTCTTGCTCCTTCTTTAGTTCAGTGATCTCCTCAAAATCCTTTTGCTGTAGCTCATCCTGTGTTTCCTTCAAGGCATCTATCTCCCACACTTTTTTCTTTTCCATCTGCACCTGGACCTGATGTAGCTCCTCGGCCTCTTTTTGCATCTTCTCAGCTCCACTCTGTGACTGGACATATCCCTCAGTCAACTCTTTCTGTCGTTCCACCGATTCTGAGTCGGCAACATGTTGTAACTCCACTAACGTCGTAGAAAATAACTTGTTCAGATCCAAATCCACACTCTGTATTAGCTGCAACAACTGGTGAACTTCCTCATTTCCCACGTCGATCAAATTCAGGTGAACTTACACGTTCCTAGCCCAAGTCTTAGTGTTGATCGATGGGATGTCCTGTATCATAAGTCTTGTATATGTTTTCCTGGAAACAATACCAAAAATGGAATCTAATTTATCTCTTACCACACTTAATTCTTCATGGGTCGACTCTTGAATCACCTTAGTCGTAGCCTTGGAGGAGTCAGTGACTACTTTGATAAGCCACTGCAGTTGGTCCTCCATCCCTAACCTGGTACCATTGCTCACCTCATATTCTTAGTGCCATTTGGTGTGAGTTTCCTCCCGCATGCGCTGTGTTGCATCTTCAAGGTCCATTGATGACTCATTGTCAGAGTCGTGAATGCTCAACTCCTTTTTTCCAGGCTCTTCTGGGGCATCATGTGGTGTCTCCTTAGATAATTCCTCCTGACTCACCAGGGTGCGCCATTCTGTCGACCATTATTGAACAATAGCATCCAATTCCTCCACTGTAACTTTGTAAGATAAAGGTAGCCACTACCAATCAAGGTCCCGCCTAGCATGAATGTGAATGGAGTGGGTGTCATATGACCCAATTTGCAAAAAAAATTAATGTTATTGAGGAACATTATGTTATATTTTATGCTAAGTTTGTAATTGATGACCAAGTGGGGTCAAGAGTAATTAATGTACTTAATAATATTTTATTTATAAATAAATATATGATGAGACAACATCTTAGGGAAGCTGTTAAAAGAGTGTTAACTGGTCACTTCGTGGAGGAGACTGGGTGGACAGTATACTAACAAGTGGCAGTATCCTCAAACTACTTCCAACTGTTGTAGGTGGCAACTTCCCTATATTTGTGGTCATGATTCCCCAAGAAAGTGGAATTGGAGCAGGTGGCTCATTAAGTGGAAACTGAACCAGAATACCTAGGCATTACTATAAAATTTCCCATTGAAGACAGTTGAGGCTGCTCATTCTGAGAAGTGATCACTCAGGGTGAATGAAGTTGACATGATAAAATCGATGGAGAGGATATCTGAAGTGAGTTTGAGGGGTTAACTGCTGAGACTGAACTTATGCAGCTATTGGGATGAAGTTCTTATTGTTGTAAGCAGGTTTGGATTACTGCTATAATTTGACCAGTCAGGTGACAGAATGTCTTAAGGATACATCCTTCACCTACTACTCTACCATGAGGACCAGAAAAAAGGCTCAGGGGTCCTGGGGAAGTGCAGACTAAACTTTCTACAGGAGTTGGTTGGGAGGAACAACCTCCTTAAGCTATTGTCACCTCATCTTTTGATAGGTCTCTAATTGTTTCAGGATATTATAATTATTTACTATCTTTAGTAAAAAATTTATTAGTTTTCAAATATAGGCATGTTATTATTTTTGATGTAGAAAAGACTATTTGTGTATTGATAAACTTAGTAATTTGTACACTATGTTAAGAACATAGTATTTATGTTAAATGAGAATAGAAATAGATTACCATACTGTATTTTTCCACGCCTGGTATAGGCAGTACTCTAGTACAACTTGTTGATTAAGTAGAAGTGATGATTCTTTATTAACTCTGAATGAAAAATGTAATTAAATTCTTCTATAGTTTGCATATGATTCATTCTTTAGAAACAACATTACACACTCTATCTATTGAATGTATCTACATCAGACAAGAACTGAATATATGTATGTAAAGATATTTAGTAATCATACTAACCATAGAAATATTATTAATATTGTTATTCATTATAAACACAATAGATAAATTTAAACAAATAAACATAGGAATAGTAAACAGACTATCACTTAGGGTTTAGATCTAGATAGTTTTCAATAAATTCTTATAATAACTTGTTCCAATATAATATTTGTTCTGTATTAAAACAGTTGTTCTACTGTAACCTTAAGGAAATCACCTAGGGTTATGAAATACATGTTCTATCCTATTCACAAACTTGCAGTATCTTACCCTAATTTTCCTTTATAAGAATTTTAACAGCTATAACACCATTGAAAGAAAAATAAGAAAACAGAGTTAAGAATTTATCATGTAAAAATTATTCTTTTACAGAACTGTAGGGTATTTTAAATATTAACCCTTCTGAGCAAAACAGAGTACTAATATTACTCTTTAACACAATAAAATTTCCCATAAAACATTGCACTGTAAATCATTATAATTACATGATAATAAATTAAAATAATACTATAACAATTTGTTAAAAACAAAATCAAATAGGAAGAAATGGCTTATTGCCTTTAGAATCAAAGGTCAAGGCTCAGGCCTATTAAAAAACTTAACTATAAAAAATAATATATCAAACAGTAACTATTCATTAATGACAGGTAAAAGCCCTTTATTAGTTTACAAGTCTTGACTGATTAACAATGTTTCTTCATCTTAAAAAATCATATTAAAAACTAAAATTAACCAGATAGAGGTCAACAGCCTCGTTATGGCTTAGAGTTGAGCTCTAGAACGAAAGTAAATGAAGTTTACATTGTCCAGGCCGTAAAGGCACTGTCACAAAAATTATATTATCATGGCTACAATAGCCTTCAACTTTCCTGCACAAAAATACCCTCTAGGGTTTCGAACTCATACAAAAACAAGCAAGCAAGAAGCAACAATCTAATATGTAAACCAAGGCCATGCCATAACCAACAACAAATATCCTATCTTCCAACCACCACATCATTTTGTAGGAGAAAACTCTCATTTTGCAACTAGGGCTTACCAAAAGTATGCTCAAATGGAACTTTGAAGTAGCAAGCTCGTTCCAACCTACAGAGTCAGGAGGAAGACCTGCAAGGAATATCAACCCTTTATTGTTACCAATATTATTTAAATTTTAAACCCTTTTTAAAAACTAACTGAAAAATGAAACCGATGTAGGTTGTTACCTGTTAAGCTTCTTTTTCTGAATGAAGCTAAGGAAACCGACCACCTAAGATCGTTTGGCACCTTGCTCAAAGACAAGAAGACACTGAGTCACAACTTTGAAGGGAAACAAGAAATCAACCCAACTGGAATGAAGGAGCACTCCTATACAAGCTCTGTCCATTATTTTTCAGTCTTAGGATAAACACAGTCCTCAAATGCTTAAGGAAAACCAATTTCTACACTCACAGTATGCTACAGTAACCATTAAATACCAAGAACCTCCTCACGAACTCTCTCAAAACAGCTCACGGCTTTTGGTTCTAGAAGCAATCTGCCAAGCATGGAGGTGGTTATAGGTTTTCAATGGGCGCGATATCGTAGCTCGGCAAAATAAATGGAGGAATCCTCACTCTGCAAAAGCAAATGAGTAGGTTTTAAATTATAAGTCAACCTTTTCGTGGATATAACCATCACCACGTGTCCTTTGAAATATTTCTCCAGTGTGGTTAGAAGTTCAATAGTCATTGCTGCAAACACAATGATTTCTAATCAAATCTTTGATCATTATAAACTATGGATTTTATATGATTGCCAATAATATAATATTACCATGGAGTATCAATACTTAGTGGATCAACTATAGGATATAATATGAATTTTTTTATTCTAGAGTTTCTTTGTTAATAAACCAAGATAGATAGTTATGTTTATTAACTAGGTTTGGTGGAAATTGTGAGAAAAACATATTTTTACTTATAACCATAGTAAGAAGGAGAGCTATTGATTCTTGGAACTTATACTTTGAATTATTTTTGAAAGAGTGTTTGGTTAGCTGAAGACCAAAATGATATAAGAAATCCCAATAAAATTCTAGCAACTTAATGATGAATTTATAGATAAAACTATAAGTAATTTGGTCGTTCATTGAGAGAAGGATGTTTATAGAGTCCTATAATGAAGGTAGCTTTGAGAGACACCAAATAATATGGAGTGAGTTAAGCACCAAGCCGTGAACTATATTTTCTCTATGTAAACTTTAAATTACAATTACTCTAAACAAAAATACAAGTGTTCTTTAGAATTTTAAATTATAAGTAATCAATTGATTGGAGGAACATTGGATAGTAATTGTTCTTGCAATGTTTTAACCCATGTTTATGTATTTTATGTAAACGTCATTATGGAGTTTGTTATAAATACAATTATCGAGATGTAACTACACAAATAAGATCAAAATTACCTCCTGGAGTCAAGTTGATCTTAAATATTCTAAGACTAGCATCTTATTCATGCTAGGGAAGTATCTTCTCAACTTGAATTTAAATAATACTCTACTGGATCATATGCTTACTTGCTAAACCTGTAAGGAACCAGCAGTCCAACTGTGTTAGCTTAAAGCTAAGTAAGCCTCGATCACACATAAGAATCTTTCCCTACTTGACAAAATAAAATCACCAGTATATCTAGCAGTACTAAAATACAAGTTCTTTTTCTACTTCTGGAAGAATTACATCTGCTAAGTCGTCAATAGAACTAACACAATTTTTATGGTTACACCTTTAGATTATACAATTTTTTTATAAAGAAGCAAACCCTTCTTCTTTTATAAACTGTTTTATTATCTGCTAACCATTAGCGGTACTTTAAAGGCGACATTAGACATTTTATGTCATTTGAAATTTTTTAAATTTTTTATGAATTTTTGGGTTATTACAGTGGGTCCCGATGGAAAACCAAAGGAGCCTCTGATACTTAGACACTGCATAAAGAGAGACGTGGGGAACAGTAATGGTGGTGGCCTACAGTGCTTCCCAATAAACCCAGAAATGAATGGCACAATCCTCTTGTCGACTGGGCTCTTCAACCCACCATAGGTTTTGATAGCAGGCACCTTGGCACACATTCACCACCTCAACCACCATTGGTTGGTAGTATTTCAGTTCCATCTAGGCAATGAGGGAAATAAGGATCAACAAGAAACTATATGAAAATGGTCACCCAATCTAAGCAGCAAGAGCATATTCTAGTAACTGATTCAACAAGAATAATGACCAATTCATTTGCACACCCTTTGCACACTTCTAGATGCATGCAACAACACCAAAGTTACATTGGACTGGTCAGTTTCCCCGAACAACTTTACTTTCCAAAACAGTGCATCGATACACACCACTTGTGATTTGATACTATCAATTCGATAGGTGATCCATCTTGATGTAGGCCAAAGTGCTCCTTTAGCTGCTTAGCAAGTTTCTTGTCGGCATCTCGCACATGGATATACCCTGTCGGATCTTCCCTAGCCTTTGGCATTCCTATGATGCTCGCTATTAAATCTATTGTCACCGAGATGGGCGTATTCAACCACAACATCCCCTTGTGGAAACAAACCAAAAATTTCCTAACACATGCATGGGCTTCATTCAATCACCCAAAATGAGGCATATTAATGAGCCTCAACAATCGAGATTGGTCTAAACCACTCACCCAAGGTTGAGGAATCCACTAAATGGGGGCACCCGGTACCATCAGGACTAACTCGTAGGTCTCATCCCTAACATCCTTGAGTAGCATCAAGTCGTGGTCTTCAAATTTCAACCTAAGTAAGGTAGGGATGATGTCGACCGAGCACATCATCCCTTCTGGCAGCGATGACAGTTTTAGCGGGTACTTCCGACTTTTCGTTGGTTGCCTCGGCTTTGCTCCTGGCTGCGTAGGGGAAACATTCCCCAAAATATCATGAACATAGATGCCTCTAGGCATCATAGACTTGACAGCTCCTAAGATCGATAGCCCAGCACAGTGCTTTTGTTTGAGTTCCTGTGCACCGGTGGCTCTCTGCTATAGTTCCTTTAGTTCCTCTGCCTGTGTGGCCTGTACCATCAGTGGCATGGTCCTCGGTGATGTCTTCAAGATCATCAATTGACCTTTGAATTCTTGCACCTGCGCAGCCAGCTGATCAAGCTGCTCGTCCTGGACAATGCTCTGCCAAAACTATGTTTTCACCTCCATAATGGTCTTGGCCTCTTACTCCATGCTTTTGAATTGAGTTGCAATTTCTTCAATGGAGGCCTTCATTTCCACAACCTGCTCTGGCGGCATCATAGGGTGTACCAAGGCATTGAGCATCAGGTCGGTATCCTCAAGCTAAACAATAGTTTTTCCCAATTGCTTGGCCTTTTCAAATGGGGTCAGCTCAATCATGTTCTCAAAAATGTGCTTGCAGGATTCAGAAATAGCTTGCTCGACTTTGACCACACTTTACCGCACCTGGCACACATCTGCGCTTGTTCAAAGATCAGGCAGTCTTGCACCTTTTTCATTTCAGTAATATCTTTGGCAATCTTTCACTGTATCTCAGCCCATGTCACCTTTAAGGCATCGATCTCTTGAACTTTTTCTTCTTCCAGTTGCTCTTGGATCTGATGCAGCTCATCTACCTCTTTTTGCAGCTTCTCTGCTACGCTTTGTGACTGGACATAGTAGTCAGTCAGTTCTCTCTACCAGTCCGGCAATTCTAGGGAGGCAAGGTGCTACAACTCCACTAATGCCATAGTAGATAATTTTTTTAGATCCATAGCCACACTTTGGATCGGTCGTAGTAGCTGGTGGACTTCCTCATTTTTCTTATTGATCATAGTCGGGGGAACTTGCATGTTCCTAGCCCGAGGCTCAGTGCTGATCGACATGATGTCTTGCATCTTAGGTCTTGCATATGTTTTCCTAGAAATAATTTCAAAAATGGAATTCAATTTATCTCTTACCACACCGAATTCTACATGGTTTGATTCACGGATCACCTACGTCTCAGCCTCATAAGAGTCAGTGATCGCTTTGATGAGCCGTTGCAGTTGGTCATCCATCCCCAACCGAATCCCACTACCCACATCATACTCTTGACACCATTTGGTGTGAGTCTCCTCCTACATGCAATTTACTACATATTTAGGGTCCATCAATGACTCATTGTCAGAGTCATAAATGCTCAGCTCCTTTCAGGCAGGTTCTCTAGGGGCATTAGGTGGCGGGTCCTTAGCCAATTTCTCCTGACTCACTAGGTTGCACCATTCCTTTGGTCACTCTTCAACAATAGCATATAAATCTTCCGTTGTGACTTTGTATGCCAAAGGTAGCCACTATCGGTCGGGCTCCCACTGCGCATGAATGTAGATAGAGTGGGCCCCAATGGTGAACCAAATAAGTTGCTGATACTTGGCCACTGCATAAGGAGGTACTCGAGGAATAACGACGACTGCGTCCTGCAGTGCTTCCCAATAAACCCAAAAATGAATGGAAAAGTTTACCTATCGACTGGGCTCTTCGAACTACCATAAGTTTTTATATCTTGCACCTCGTCACACCTTTACCACATCAAATTTCATCGGTTGATAGTCTTCCGATTCCATCCAGGAAACTAGCACAATAAGGATCAATAGCCAACTATATGAAAATGGCTGCCCAGTCTGAGTAGTAAGCATGTCTTCTAGCAACTAGTTCAGCAAAAATAGAGGCCTATTCATTTGCACCCCCTCAGTACACTTCTGTGCACATGTGACAACACCTAAGTTACATTAGACCAGTCGATTTCCTCTAACAACCTTACTTTCGAGAATCCATGTGCCGATGCGCACTGCTTATGAGTTAATGCTATAGATTCGATAAGCATGACTGTCACTTTGTAAGCCAAACTGCTCCTTTAGCTACTTGGAAAGCTTTTTATCAGTATCCCTCCGGCAAATATAGTGCGTCGAATATTCCCCGGCCTTCAGCAAGCCTGTGATGCTTGCGATCAAATCTACTGTAACAGAGATCGACGTATTCAACCAAAGCATCCCCCCATGAAAACAAGCCAACAATTGCTTCACACACGCATGGGATTCATTCAATCACCCAAAATGAGGCAAATTGATGAGCCCCAATAATCTAGATTGGTCTAACCCACTTGCCCAAGGTTGAGGAATCCACCAAATTGGGGCACCAGGCCCCGTCGGGACTAACTCATAGGGCTTGTCCCTAACATCTTTGAGTAACAACAATTCATGGTCTTCATATTTCAACCTGATTAAGGTAGGGATGATGTCGACTGAGCACGTCATCCCTTCCGATAGCAGTGGCAATTTTGGTGGATACTTCTGACTTTTCATTGGCTTCCTCGACTTTGCTCCTAGTCGCATAGGAGAGACATATCCCAAAATGTCATGAACAGAGACACCTCAAGGAACCATGGACTCAACATCTCTCGAGCTCGACAGCCTAGTCTATGCAGTTCCTTCTCCTTGCACCCTCACCAATGTGTGAGTTTGCCTCTTTTGCGGCAGCGTGGAACTAGGCTTCTAAGCCTGCCGCTTCTTCTTAGGGATAGACGATGAGCCAACTGGCATGCTCATGACTTCTTATTCGACAGTTGTGGGTGGAATAGGGGACTCTAACTCACTTGAAATCTCAATGAAATTGAGGTCTCTTAGCATGCCTCATGCCCCAACCCTAAAAAGTGCACTCAAGAACTCTAATCTTCAACACTGCAGCTCACTCAATAGCTCACAACCCACTGCACAATTCACACTCTGCTTGAACACGGTGCTCGCTTGACTGAACAATGCCATTCTCCCATATAACGTGCACTTTTTATAGCCACTTCCAATTCAAACTCATCATTTCCAAATCTATTATCACCATTATTACTAAATCTGGTATTAATGATGCCAAATCCATCGATAATCCTACTCCTCTAATGGTCATGTCAACCATTAATGCACATCACTTCAACAAGTGCCTCCAACCAACTGTTTTAACTACCTGCATTTATTACTTTATTTGTCCAACCCACAGGCTTGTAACTATCGCAAGTGGTCGACCAGTCATCTTTACACACTCTAACCTTATGCAGCCTCTTCCCCTAGTCTCGCCTTGTTGTTCTAAAGCAAAATCTTCATTTTTTTTACAGCACTTCAAGCACTGTGTAGCTATGGCCTTGTACTACAGGGCTTCAATAAACTCCCATTGACAAGTGTCGACAATACCACACCATCTAATTGTTGTAAATGAACTACACCTCCAGAAGTAATAGAATGGACAAGATACAGACCTAACCAATACATTTGTAATTTATCAGGATGCTTGATGAACTTACTGTCGTATAACTGCACTAGATCACCTTCTACAAACAAGTTTTTCTTAATGTGGTGATCATGCCACTCCTTTTGTCGATCCTTCACAACATGTTGGTGGAAGCCAGCAATAAAGCGGTCTTCTTCAAGCTAGATCAACTGCGCAATTCACTCTTCTAATGCTTCTTCATCATCCATGCCTATCGCCACAGCAATGCGCAAAATAGAAACAATATACTCCATGGACATGTCTACCTCTTGCCCATAGACCATCTTAAATGGTGTCTGGCCGGTGAGCCATTTGTAAGTAGTGCGATAGGCCCATAGCACTACAGGAATCTTCAGGTCCTAGTCGTCGTGGTTAGCATTACATACCTTAGTTAGCGTTGTTTCAAAAAATTTGTTGAATGCTTCAATAGTCCCATTCGCCTGTGGATGATATGGTGTACTCCTCTTATGTTGCACCTGCAATTACTCAGTTAGTGCTTTCACCATTCGGTTGACAAAGTGACTTCCCTGGTCACTCATCAAGATCCTAGGACACCCAAACTGTGTCACGATGTTTTCAAAAAAAGAACCGTACTGCTTTCGCAGTAGTACAATATACTATTGGTGTGGCTTCCACTCACCTAGTCAGATAGTCGATTGTAGTAATAATGCATCGTGCACCAGCCCGCTTCCCTGGGGGATTAATAGGACACACAAAATCCACAACTCATTTATCAAATGGTTGCAGAGTCACCTATGGTACCAGCGGCATCTGATCCCTCTGCGATGGTTTACCGACACGCTGGAAGACATCGCAGCTCCTTGTGTAGTCTGTGGCATCATTATGCAACTTAGGACACCATAGCCCAGTGCACAACACCTTCCACGTAGTATCCCATCCTCCATAGTGGCCTCCCACAATTATTGCATGTGCTTCTTCAAGAATGGGACCCTGCTCATGCGGTAAAATACACTGTTACAAGATTTCATCTGGTCCAAGCTTATATAACTATCCAACAATTAGTTGAAAATCAGAAGCCTTTACGACCAACTGCTTCTTTTGGCTAGTTGACATGTCCTTTGGGGAGACACCAGTGGCCAAAAAATGAATAATTGGTGCATAGTGATCATCTGTGATGTTAACACGGAACAATTGGGCATCTGGAAAACCGTCATCAATATTGGTCAGTTATTAACCATTCTCAACATGAGATAGATGATTGGGACTAGTGATCAATCATCATGGCTTTACAACTATTTCAAAATCAAATTCCTGGAAGAGTAACAACCATCGACAGATCTTCCCCCCCAACACAGTATTATTGACCAGGTATTTCAGAGCAGAATGATCGGTGAACATATTAAAGTGTCCGCCCAACAAATAGTGCCTGAACTTTTGCAAAGCATAAACCATCGTCAGGCCTTCCCTTTCCGTTGTTGTATAATTTCGTTCTACAAATGACAACTTCCTACTGGCATATGCTATTGGGTGATCCAGGTCACGCTCACCTGGTTGCGCAAGAACAACCTCTAGCACAATAGAAGAAGCGTCGATGTGCACATGGAACTCTTTATTCCAATCAGCAAAAACCAGTATTGGTGTAGAGGCCATCTTGTCCTTCAAGGTGTCAAAACTTCCTTGACATTCCTGAGTCCATGCAGACAGTAATCGCATCGTATCCTTTGATAAACTTGTGATAGTATCTAGTATGCCCCATTGTGGCCCGAAGCATATTGACATTCGTTGGTGGTGGTAAACTGAGGATTAGCACAATCTTCACCAGATCAACCAACATACCTTCTTTGCAGACTATGTGCCCAAGTAGCATGCGAAATGGTGCAAAAAACATACACTTTTTAGAGTTTAATGTGATCTGAGGCTGTCAACACTTTTCCAGCATTAGTCATAGATTGTTGAGATGGTCCCTAATTAGTCCATAAATAGTCCAATCATCAATATACACCTATAGTAACTTTTGAATAAAATCTTTAAATACAACGACAACTACGTGAGAAAATACGGTTGGTGCATTATTTAGCCCAAACGGCATGACTGTATATTGAAAACAGTCCCATTCCATGACAAATGTGGTCTTGTGGTGATCCTCCTTTGTAATTCAGATCTAGTGGTATCCCAAAAATCCATCCATGAATGAGTACATTTCCTGGCTTCCTACGCCTTCAAGCACTTCATCTGTAAAATGGGCTAGGAACGAGTCATGTACGCATGCATCATTCAACTTCCTTAAATCGACACAAATGCAAATTTCTCCCATCTTTTTATCCTGGAACACCATCGGACTTCTCCACTCGGATTCTTCTATAGGCTCAATGATCCCAACATCGAGCATTTGGTCGATCTCTACCTTCACCCAATCCTTGTATCATGGGTTCAGTTGATACAGGCTCTGTCGCATAGGTTTGGTATCCGATTTCAACAAAATTTTCATTTCACCCAGGTCTCCAAAAATCCCCTTCATCTCTAAGAACCATGTGGGGAAAAGGTCCTAGAATTCATGTAACAAGTCCGTGATCTTAGCCATGGTCTCCTCATCCCAGTAGTCCCCGACATTGGAAAATTTGGGGTTCTCTTCCATCCCAATATTTACTTTCTAGATATTCAACGACTGACTCATTGAATCTGTCGAGATGTCTGGGGCTGCAACATTGTGGCTTCCTTTAGACTGTGGGATATTAACATTCCGCAACTCATCATCATCTTCGGGTTCCCCGGACAAGTTGTAGCAGGTCATCATGGATTGGATGGAGCAATGCGCATGTGGATCAACCGGATAGGAGATAGGGATGACCTTTAGTATGACATCATGGATGATTTGTAAAGCATTACATACCTCTAGGTTAGCATCTTGGAAACTAAACATTTGTACAAAGCAAGCAGACAAATCCTCCCACGTGGAGATAGTTCAGCGCAACTCTACCACAACATACCAGGATCTCAACATCTCTTCTAGAGTATGGAAGAAAGCATGGACCCATTCATCTCTGGGCCGTGACCCCCATAAATTCTAACACTCAATCAAATGATTGGAGGGGTCAGGTTTTCCATCGTATCTCCCCACATGGTAGACCTCTAAATCTTCGAAGTGCACCAGCATCAGTCTCCAGCACTGTTCCCAGTCATGGATCATTGGTTAATATGTTTCCCACCATCGAGCCAGGGTAGCCTTCAGCGCAACCTGTAGGGCCAATATCCTTTCTGGTTCAAAAAATTTCTCTTCAAATCATTGAAGGAACTTTGATAGTCTCAGCAGTCTTTCATAAATGGGCAACATGAAAGTATTAGTGGCTACATGGTAGATATAATGTGTAATCAACTCACACTTCCTAAATGATACTTCATGCAACCGATTCTGCCAATTTTCCAGAGCATCTTCAGAGTCAAAGGATGCAGAATTAGCATTGCACCATCCAAAGTCACCATCAACAGTCAGGTGAATATAGTACTTAGAGACATTATAGGCATGGTCCTAACTCCTACAAGGTTCATCCCTTACAGGTTCAATATACTGACGCCCTTCCTGAGGGTCTATAGGAGCAATGACCCTAACATCCTAGTTTTCAAATGTCATAATTTGTTTCTTAAAGTTGACAACTGCCATGCAATCATTAGCCCATCCAATCCCTAGCAGAGCGGGATAGGAGCCACCATCTTCGACTACCTCTATCACATCAAAATCAACATGCATTCTCATACCTTCAATGTCGACAACCAGATTAGAGACACGACCAATGGGATGCACCTTAGCCTAATTTTCTAGCCGCAGCTGTACTGGTGACCATCCCAGAGTCGGCTTTCCCATCAGCTACCAAGTTTGCTTGGTTAGGATGTTTACGTCTGATCCGAGATCCAAAATAACAGAATCAACCTTGTAATCTCTGATCTAGATATTCATCCTCATCTCCTTTCTTATCTTCTGTTTTTTCAAAGAGTACACTACAGAATCTTTCACTGCCTTATTCAGCTGATACAATAATGCCTCAAGCTCGACAAGGGGTTCAGAGTCCCTTGCTAACGATAGACAACTTTCAAAGAACTGTCACGATGGTCCTGTTTCTACAGATGGGTCAAAAGCAGATGACATGTCAATAATTGGTAACTTACCCAGATTTATTCTGATTGCATGCTTCACTTCAAAGAAAGTGTCTTTATCCTTCACAATATCAAATGATACTTTCTTCTTGCCACCGAGCCAAACTTGTTGACACGGTCCATCGTCTCTAGTTGTTGCACCAACGTGAGTGACAATCCCAATGTCAACATCCTTCATTCGTGGTTTGGCATGAATTATTGCAACCGTCGATCCTTGATTTAGGTTGTGGGCTTGAGTCACTGGTGGGTTTTGATTCATCGGCTGAGTCATCGGTTGATTCACCGGTAGGTTCTAAGCCTGGGGCAGGTTCTGACTCTGAGTCTACGGTGGGATCTGACCCTGCATCATTAGCTAGTTCTATGCGTGGAACATAGGTTGATTCTAATTCTGCATGTTCTGCAACTGAGGAAGGTTGCTAGCCTACCATTTTGCAATCAACTGAGGATAGTTTTTGCAATTATGATCACTGACTACATAGTATGTACACTGGGCATGAGGGAACTCCCTTTTATAATACCCAAATACCCCACAGGTGTAACACTATATTGATTCATGACCTCGTCCTTCTCCTCAACCAAATCCTCCTCCTCGACCTCTGAACCCTCTGCAGAATCCTCCTTGGACTCCTCCTTGCTGAAACTACGGTTGATCCATCTGTTTCTATGGTGGGTTTGGTTGCTATTGGACATAGTGTGTAGCTTGAACATATTGTGGCTGATTATGCTGTAGTTGTAGCGCCTAGTTATACTGTGGTTGTACCACCATCTGCGGCTGAGGTGCAAACTGCGACTGCGCTGTAAACTATTGTTGCGTTTGGATGGGGACAAACTACAACAAAGGTGGTGGTGTATATGGCACTTGTGCTGCTGGTTGTATTACTAGTGGTTGTGCTTTGTCTTTCTCGGGGTCCTCACCTTTCACAAAATATGAATCATACATTCTTTCCTGGAGAAAATCATAAGCTCGACAGTTTTTGTCACCATGTCCTACTGATCGACAAAATGTGCAATAAAGGTTTTCCACCTTCTTAACCATATTCTGCATGTATTCATAGTTCTCATGTCGATTCCCATAGACTTGACATATGTGACACCATGGTATACCACCACGGCTCAACGGGTTCAGGTCTCCAAATAAGAAATAATTCCAGAATGTTGGACATGTGTCCTTGGTATGGCCATCTACATGGCACTGGGTGCACCAAATATCATCACGATCTTCCTTGGCCTTTTTGATATCTTGCAGTTGGAGCGTCAGGTTGGCCAACTATATTTGAATCTGGCTCATTCTGACTGTGCTTTCCCCTACTAGTGATGCCTCCAATTTCAATGTGGTCTCCAGATCCTCACTCCGCGTTGCAATATTTTGCTGCATTAATGGCTGTCGAATATGTGGTACAAGCTTAGTGATAAACCATTCCTTGTGCTAAACATTTCTCATCTGAAAACTGACCCGAGCCATCAATGTCTTAAACCGCTGATCAAAGTCCCAAATCGTCTCATTGGGGAACTGTTTGATCTCTTTCAATTCAGAAATATACTGAGCGTCAGACTTTAGCTTCTTGAATTCTTCAAATAACCCCGTTTGGATCTCATCCAGTGTTTTTGCAGTGCCCCCCGGAGGAATCCATGTGAATCTCATGAACCATTCTAGCGCATGGCCCCTAAGAGTAGTGGCCAGCTGAATTTTCTTGACATCATCATCGACAGTTTGCCGGGCGGTCCAGATTGCCTCATATTCGAACCAATACTGCTTTGGATCATCAGTTCCATTTCCATTGAATATCGGTAACATCATTTTGTTGCCCACCATTCAGGGCCTTCTTCCTCCTACTGGTGCTCTATTACTAGAATGTTGCTAGCATGTCAAGAAAGTTGACATAGAATGTGCATTTCTTCCTTATGGTGGAGTAGTGCGCGGAGGTGTGGACACGTTACTGCTGGGGTTTGATCCTATCATCCTTCTCGGCATAGCCTAGGCCTAGTTGTCCTCGCCATCATAGAATGGTCACTTCGTCCCATGTGGTTGTTCCTCACAGCATCATACTTCGATTGCAATAGGACGTTCTCCCATCCTCTGCCTCTTCTCTCGAAACCTTGCTCCTCCCCTTGTATAACCACTTGTTTCCTCAGTGACCTTCACATTCTCACCAGAACCCATCCCCATCTACCCCTTACCTATTCATGCATATCCCCCCTTTCATTGCGGTACCTACATCCTTCGCACACCAGAGTTCCACTACTCTTGATCCATCTTCATAATACCTTTTTCACAGACTAGCTACTTAATGGATAGCTGCAGCAACAACAAGAATCTTCCTCATGGTCCACTGAAGAACTCCCTTTCCGCTTCGCTAAATGACTTATTGGTGTCGATGGAAAACTCAGTGATGTATCCTTCTAAGATAATATCCAACCATACTTCAACTACCCATGATGCCTTATTGTTGGTTTTTTATAACTCCTAGTTCAACTTCGGGGTCTAGGATGTCGACTCTCCTCCTTGAAAATTTGTCTTCTTCTTAGTGAATTTTTCTAGCCATTCATGCAAGAGAACTGGAAATTCAAAAAAGAACCATTCGTCATGACCGTCGTGGATATACCTATCCAACCAATGGCCCATCGACAAATTTGGATTCTAATTTTTAGCTTCAACAAACTCCTGCAACTTTTTCTCAAACCACCCTTCGATCTTAGGTCAAGTCGAATGCCAAAACATATCCTCCTCTTAATCACATCTCAGTCCTGGCAACGGAACCATTTGTTGGAAAACACCCACTAACAAAGCTTCATCGATAGGGGTTCTCACTATATCGACGCTCAACCAGCATGATATCTCAAAGTACTGGCCCATATAGGTTTTACCCTGCCCAGCAACATCCATAGAGCGGACGAAGTCTCACTCGAGATGTTCAAGGGAGAGCTGTCGAAACAGAGTTTTCGATAGTGAGGATGGAGAATATGGGGATCCAACAGGAAAATAGCATGACTAAGAGATCCAAGACTATGCAGTCGACACTAAATGATTTCCATGACTATAGAGTGCATTATATATTTGTCACCACAACAACATATAAACTATCCAACCTCATAATGCAACAACAATATGCCAGACTTAAAACAGATCCGATCAACATCAGTATAGAAGGAATAAATTAAACCACAACGACATCCTAACAACTCACAGCATCATACTAGATCTAGATCATCATAGCATCATAACGAGATATATCGCAATAGACAGAACAATAAAACAAAAGACGATATTTATGCACCAACTGTCATATGTATTAGCTTTGTGCAAAATATCCAAAACCGGACAATTCTTCTCCAAAACTAGAGGTTGAATACATAAAAACGCAACCCAGATAGGTCACAAATACAACAGGAAATTCTCTAATATTTAGATCGCACTAGATGTCATATGATACTCATAGGATTAAGATCTCTCAAGCTTCAGGTCCCACTAAAACTTCTATTTTTAATTGCAAAACTAGATCTATAAATAGGCATGTTCCATTACATTGAAGGTCCACTTCTAACTAACTTATAACTGCTAATGACCTATTGCGACAAACTTGGTCAAATAATATATAAAATATTCAAAACAGTTATTTCATTTCCCATTGCGCTGATCTGGCCTTGCGTGGTACCGTGTGAGCTTGTGCAGTTGTCGCGACGCTGCGCAACTCACTTACCAAAACCCCTTCCAACAATGCCATGGAGCTTGAGAAAATAATCCATGGAGACTTATTCCACCAATGAGGGTGTAAACATTGGTGGTAAGGAACATAAGTGGGAATATGTGGTCATAGAATCGACTACCACCATTATCATTATTTTATTGCTTTCCTTAGGAAGCCCCATAATGAGATCGATAGACATGTCCATCCACACATTATTGGGTATGGTAAGTGGCTTCAAAGTACATAGTAACTTCATTGTTTTCCCCTTATGTCAGTGGAAAGTGTTCTAGGAAGCAAAAAATTCATGGATATCATTTTTCATTGCTCCACAAAAGAAAAAATGCTTAATTATTTCATGGATATCATTTTTCAATGCTCCACGAAAGAAAAAATGCTTAATTATTTGATAAGTTTTATGAGATCCTAAATGTATTATCATGGGGGATGAATGTAATTCCTCTAAGATTCATTCTTTCAAGGTCAAATTTGAGGTGAATGCAATTACTTTCTTGCACGTAGATGCTTGCAGTATCTATTTCCCCTAGGTGAGAATATTCCTCATCTAGATGTTGCTGGGGCCCACATCCACTTCACACAAGAGACATGCGCTTAATTGACTAAGTATGGTCAAGGCATGCACCTAATTTTGAATCACTCATAGTTAATTTCAATTAAATTCAATTAAGTTGAGTCACTGCAAGTTAATTTAAATAATTATAATGACGGTTAGTTAGGTTGAGTCGAATTATCACTTACACTAGTGGGACAAGTGTAACTAGATGTCAGTTAGGCGATTAAGGTTTACCTTTAATTAATTAATTGGTTAAACCAAAGAATTGGAGTCAATTCACGTTAAGTTAGACATTTTGATTAAATTGGAGTTTAATTGAATGCATGCAAGTAAATTTGGGAAAATTTAAGTCAAGTAGGTAGGATTCAAGTGATCCTCATGCAAGAGGGTTAGTTAAGCAAATAAGATCCAGATAGGAGAATTGGAGATATTTTTGATGAATTCGAATTAGCCACTCATGGGAAGTGTCTCTACTAGTGTTTTGGAGTCAATCACAATGAATTTAAGTTGATTAGTGAAGATATTGAATGAGTTAGTGAGTGTTTGTTAGGAATTCCCAGTGATTGGGAGTCCTTCCTTAGAGTTCTGGAGTTAGTCTCTTAGAGGCAATTCGAATTAGGAAAAAGATTTTAATTTCTCTAGGGTTGGTCATTCATTGTTGTCTGCAAGTCTATGATCAAATCATAGAAAGGATCTGGTTGTGTAGTGAATGAAAAAGATATATCTGGCCAACATACTCACACAATTTTACTATGTATTTTTCCCGTAGATCTAGAAGAATATAGATTATCAGTTTGATGATCTTGGATACCAATTCTTCATGTGTTCAGATGCCCTAGTAGGGATTTGGAGGGTGTTTATGGTTGTAATAGCCACATGATATGAATTACTTGGTATGGATTTGACTTATGTTGTCATGAGAGTTGTTATTCTTGATGTAATTGTAACTTCGGAATGTATTCACTTGTATTTCTTATGTATTGTAACCCGATGTTTATTCTGGGATGTATTTGTAATGTACTTGAGTCATGTCATGCCCTAAGGTTCCTATCTGGAGTTTCTATAATGTAAACAAGTCATGTCAAGTTAAGGTGGGTAACCCTCCTATTTTCTAAGGGTTAAAGTACCCGTAGTTCCGGGGCACTAGGGTTAATAGACTCACCTAGTGAAGTCGGCCATAGTTGGGTTTAGTCAAGTCGGGAATTAGTATAAATAGAGAGATAGCCTCTCTATTTAATACACACTCACTCGTAGTTAGTTGTAGCACATAGTTGAGGAAGAGAAAGACACTGGGGCAAGGAAGAAAGAGGTTATTGTTGTTGGGATATCATCTTACTATTTTTGGGTTTCACTTTTGGTGCTGATTCTATCTCTGAGGAAGTTGTGGGGTTTTATCCATTTACGGTTTCCCCAAGGAAAAACATTATTTTCATTGTCTCTTGTGTTTTATTGCTGTGCTTGTTATTCTCTCAGTTAAATATCCTAATGTTATGCTAGCTTAATGTTAAAAATCTAACATGGTATCAGAGCTAACCTGAGAAGAAGACATTGTGTGGCTGCGGGAACTAGAGCTTCCTACTTTGTGGATCTCTTTCCACATATTTTCAGAAAAATAAGGGTGGAATAACTCTCCTCCCTAGGGCACATATTTCTGTCGAAGCAAAATCCAATTCTTAGGTTTTTCAGTTTTGGACCCGACAATGCTGCTGGAAATTAGGGCTTTTCGCAGAAGTGGAATTTTTTAGTGAACCCAGGCCCAGATTGATCTCCTCCTCAAAATAAAATTTAGGGATCAAGATCAAAGCATTTGGTTGGACAAAACTTCATAAAAGAAAAACCTTAATCTGCTCCTAAACCAACACTACAGGATTTCAGCTCCAAATCCAGATTCGAAATCTTGACCTGGTAAGATCTAAATCTTTTGTATTTGGATTTAAGGTTCTCAATTAAGATGTCTCATCATACCAAGCTTGATGAAAGGATTGAGGGATTTGATAACTTCTGAACCTGGAAGTATAGGATCTCCCTAGTCCTAGAAGAAAATGAGTTGGACTCCTTTATTAGTGAGGAGGTTCCAGTTCCAAAGGGAGATGAGGCTAAGTCCTTGCATAAGAATAAGTTGGTTATGGAAAAGAGGATCATTGCTGATTCTATCAAGGATCATCTCATACCATAGGTGTCCTCCATCAAGACACCTAAAGCTATGTTTGATGCCCTAACCAAACTGTTTGAAGGGAAGAACATCAATCGAAAGATGACTCTAAGGAACCAGCTGAAGAATGTAAAGATCTAGATTGAGGATACCATCCAGTCATACTTCACAAGGGTCTCCCCGATCAAAGAACAACTAGAAGCAGTAGATGAAGAAGTGAAAAATGCAGAAATTGTGATGACAACCTTGAATGGCCTCCCTAGGTCATGGGATTCTTTCATCCAAGGAATATGTGCTAGGAAGAAGTTAGTCAAGTTCAGTAGACTGTGGGAAGAATGTTCACAAGAAGAAGCTCGAATAGAAGCTCGAGAAGAAAATATGGGAAGTGAAGATCAAGCTCTCACAGTACACTCCAAGAAAGGAAGAAGGGAAAAGCATCATCACCAAGGTAAGCATTCTCATCAGAAAGGTTCATCTAAACTTAGATGTTATACATGTGATGAAATAGGACACTTTGCTAGAAACTGTCCCATGAACAAGAATGGACCCAAGAAGAAGAGGAACTCCAAAATAAGACATCATGCTCACACTGCTAAGGATGATGATCCTCCCAGAAAGAAAGTAAAACAAGAAAGTGAAGATGAATATGTTCTGATCTCCACTCTCACGGGAACTGTCACTCATGGAAGCAAAGAATGGATTATTGCTAGTGGGGATTCCAAACACATGGCAGGTTTCAAGGAATATTTTGAGAAACTATCCGAACATAATTCACCCCATAAGGTGAAGCTTGGGGATGACTACCAATATCCCATAAAAGGTAGTGGTGAATCCTCCTACAAGCTAGACTCTGGAAAGTCTATGAAAATGAAGGATGTCTTGTTTGTACTAGAACTAAAGAAGAATATTCTATCCATATTGGCACTGGATGCAAAAGGCATGAGGGTTGCATTTGTAGATGGCCAAGTCCTCATGTGGTCAAGAGGAAAGACTATTGATGATGCAATAGTACTTGGAGAACAATAAGGAGGATTATACAAATTGAAGGGCCATCCAGAACAAGCCTTGGTCCTTGACACCATAGAATCGCATGAAATTTGGCATAGAAGGCTTGCACATGTGCACTACAGAGCACTACCACTTGCAAGAAAAGCTGTTGAAGGTCTTCCGTAAATTCAAGAAAAGCATGAAGGAGTCTGCAAAGGATGTGCAAAAGGAAAGAATACAAATAAGACATTTCCAAGTAGCGAGAGCAAGGCAAAAGGAATCTTGGAAATAATCCACTCCGATGTATGCGGACCAATGTCATTAAGTTCTCTAAGTGGGTATGTATACTATGTTTCTTTTATTGATTACTTTTCTAAGAAGACATGGATTTACTTCATGAAGAACAAAGATGAATTTTTCAGCAAGTTCAAGGAATTCAAAGCCTTGATCGAGAACCACACAAAAAATAAGATCAAGACCTTTCGATTAGATAATGGCAGAGAATTCACATCAAATGAATTCAAAGACTTATGCAAAGAATCAGGGATTAAGAGGGAGTTATCCACTCCATATAATCCACAACAGAATGGGGTTATAGAAAGGAAGAATAGAACTATCATGGAAGCTGTAAGAGCAATGCTTCATGATCAAGATCTTCCCACGCATATATGGGTAGAGGCTTCCAGAACAACGGTGTATGTACAGAACCGTACTCCACACAGAGTACTCAAGAACAAGACTCCTAAAGAAGTCTTCTCTGGCAAGAAACCAGAAGTCAGCCATCTCATAATATTCAGTTGTCCAGTGTACATACACATTCTGAAAGAAAAGAGGACAAAGTTATATCCTTCAGGAAATAAGGGTATATTTGTGGGATACTCTGAAAGCCCAAAGGATTACAGAATATACTTCCTAGGATTCAAGAAGATTGACATCAAAAGGGACGTAACATTTTATGAAGACATAGCTCACAACAAATCCAGAAAGAGACCCGCTGAAGAACCTGATGAAGTAGAAGCACCCATAATTCATGATACAACCATGAATGAAGAAACTCAAGAAGAAGATCAAGAATTTGAAGAACCACAAAGACCTGTAGATCCATTTCAAGAGAAGAATCCTCACAAGAGGAAACCTGCTTGGGTACGAGAAGCTATCCAAGGTGCAAAAAGATATGGGGCTCCAAAAGAGAATCATAGAGAAAGAAAGAGAACCAGATCCTGCTCCAGATATTTAGCTTTACTACATGACTTTATCAATGAATAACCTTCCAATTATGAAGAAGTAGTAGAATGGAAAGAATGGAAGGATGTTGTGATCGAAGAGTATCAATTGATCATGAAGAATGATGTTTGTGATGTTGTCCCAAGGCTAGAAGGGAAGTTGGTTGTAACTTCCAAATGGATCTACAAGATCAAGCATGTTGCAGATGGTAGAATAGATAAATATAACGAAAGATTTGTGGCTCGTGGCTTCTCACAGAAAGAAGGAATAGATTATGAAGAAACATTTGCACATGTATCCAGATACAATTCCATCATATTAGTACTTGCTCTGGCTATAGTGATGAAATGGAAGATACACCAAATGGATGTCAAGACTACTTTCTTGAATGGTGTAGTGGAAGAGGAAGTGTATGTAGAGTAGCCACTCAGTTTTGAAACACATGATAGGGAGTCTCATGTGTGTATATTGAAGAAATCCCTGTACAATTTGAAACAGGCACCCAGGACATGGTACGACAGAATTGACATCTTTCTATCCAGTTTGGGCTTTACCAAAAGCAAAGCAGATTCCAACGTTTACTACAAGGTTGAATATGGAAACCCAGTGATTCTCCTACTGTATGTAGATGATCTGTTTATAATAGGTATGGATGGGTTGATTACTGATACGAAGAGAAATCTTGCTGCCGAGTTCAAAATGAAGGACTTGGGTATGATGCATTATTTTCTAGGCATGGAGGTGTGGCAGAATGCAGATGTAATCTCCCTTGGACAAGGGAAGTATGCAATAGAGATCCTAAAGAGGTTTGGGATGATGGACTGCAAGGCCATGAACACACGTATGGCATCAAACCTGAAGGTATTGAGTGATGCTTCATTAGAGACGGTTTATGCTACAATGTATCATCATATGATTGGGTCCTTGATATACCTGACTAACATGAGACCAGATATTTGCTTTGCTATGAACACCTTGAGCTAGTTCTTGACATATCCGAGACATGTTCACTTGACTACTGCAAAGCATATCCTGAGGTACCTGAGCGGTACAATTGATTATGGGCTCAAGTATGAGGTGAATCAAAAGATAAACCTGGAGGGTTATGTTGTTTCATATTGGGCAGGCAATGCCATCGATAGGAAGAGCACTTCAGGGTGTTGCTTCAATATGGGATCAGGTGTGAACTCTTGGTTTAGCAGGAAGCAATCCTATGTGGCACTGAGTATAGCTGAAGCAGAGTATGTCATAGCTTGTTCAACTAGTTGTGAGGCAGTATGGATGAGAAAGATACTATTTGATTTATTTGATCTCTAGATGGATGCTACTTGTATACATTGTGACAACCAGAGTTGCGTGAAGTTGTCAGAGAATCCAGTGTTCCATGACAAGTCGAAGTATATCGAGATCAAGTATCACTATATCAGGGATATGGTACAGAGGGGAGCAGTGAAGCTCCAGTATGTTGCGACAAAGAAACAGATAGCTGATGCGTTGACAAAGCCATTGGCTAAGGTGAAGTTCGAGTACTTCAGGGAGACGCTTGGTGTTCTCCAGATCGAGGTTTCCTCCAAGGGGAAATGATGAGACCCAGAGCCATTCTGACATGGTGAGAGGATTGGTTCCTTCCATGGTCAGATGTAAGGGCTGAGCCATTCTATCATGGTGAGAGGATTGGTTCCTTCCATGTCAAATATGAGTGCTGAGCCATTTTAATGTGACTATAGGATTGGTTCATACATGATTAGAATTAAGCGCTGAATGCCATTCTTGGAATGGAGGCACCTGTTCAGTTACCAGGAAGCTCAGTCTGGAACTGGGGGCCATTCTGATATGACTGTAGGATTGGCTCCTACATGATCAGATGTGAGTGAAATCCCTTCTGACATGCATGCTGGATTGGTTCCTCGCATGTGAAGATGTAAGTGCAGAGCCCTTTCAAACATGTATGTTGGATTGGTTCCTCGTATGTGTCGAATGTAAATGTAGATCCCTTTTGAACATGTATGTTGGATTGGTTCCTCACATGTGTCGAATGTAAGTGTAGAGCCTTTCTGACATGAATGCTATATTGGTTCCTCTCATGGTCAGATGCGAGTGTTGGGCCTTTCTGATAGGGTTGTGGGATTGGTTCCCACATGGTCAGATGTGAGTGTTGGGCGTGACTTTCTGATATGATTATAGGATTGGTTCTTACATGATCAGATAGAAGTGCTGGGTGGGCCATTCTGACTTAGGGTCATATATAAGCGCTAAAGAAGACCTACATGGAGGCTAGGCCTACAACCAACATGAAAAAGGGATAGCTTTGTAGAACTTCCTATGACAAGAAGAATCATGAGATAGAACCCGTGATGATCCAGTGATGATGATCCAGCAAAGATGATCTAGATCGAGGGATGATCTAGATCCAATGATGATGATCCAGATCAAGTGATGATCTAGATCCAGGTGAAGATGACTTGAAGACAAGGGTGACTTGAATATAGAGATGACTTGAAGGTGAAGATGACACAGACTTGATGATGATCCAGATGATACAGAGAAGAAGACTTAAATTCCTCATAGTTCTGGGGCACTAGGTTTATTAGACTCACCCAGTGAAGTCAGCTTTAGTTGGGTTTATTCAAGTCAAGAATTAGTATAAATAGAGAGATAGCCTCTCTATTTAACACACACTCACTCAAACTCAGTTGTAGTGCATATCTGAGGAAGAGAAAGAAACTGGGGCAAGGAAGAAAGAGGTTACTACTATCGGGAGATCATATTACTGTTTTTGAGTTTCACTTTTCATGCTGATTCTATCTTTGAGGAAGTTGCAGGGTTTTCTCCATTTATGGTTTCCCCGAGGAAAAACACTGTGTTTATTGTCTCTTGTGTTTGATTGCTGTGCTTGTTATTCTCTCAGCTAAATATCCTAATGTTATGCTAGCTTAATGTTAAAAATCTAACAGTTATACCTTGTTTTGAATTCTCCAATGGATATTCAAGTTTGTATTTTAACCTTGGTGGTTGGAAGTGTTGTTTCGTGAGATTATCCAAAAGGAGAGGGCAATATTTTTGTGTGGAATATTATCCTAGTTGTGATAGAGCCTAAGTGAGAGGGGGATAATCCTAGATGTGTGTCTAGGCCCAACTACTCTATAGTTTCAAATTCACTATTGGATATTTTAGTAGAGAATAGACCTTGGGAGGTCAAAATTGGTGGTCTGGGAGAGAGGGATAATCCCAATACTGGGCATTTCTTTCCATTCTAGGAGAGGAGGATAATTCCAAGAAAGGAAGTGCATCATCCATTAGTGTACATCCTAGAAGTGACCTTCTAGTGAGAGATTCCATAGCCTCAGCTCGGGGGGGATCTTTTGACGAGACAACATACACCAAGTAGAGGTCAACGGTCGAGAGGAAAGGTGTCGTGTTTCCTCTAGTTGTATAAATTAAGATAAGCACTTATAACCTTATAAATTGCAATGTGAAAATATTATGATGTAGTATGCAGGATGCTTGTGCACACTTATTTCTAGATTAGATGAAATACTTATCATGATACTAAACCTAATGTTGGATAGAAAATTGTTGGGAAGGTATGTGGTTTCTTATGCTAGTATCTTGTGCTTTGATTAATATATGTAATATGATTTAAGTAAATATGATATAGGGGAAGTCATACATCCATATATGGATGTCACATATGATATTATCTCTTGGGTTTAAGTTTGATCTATTTGTAATAGAATGGTTAAATTTTATCTTATTTCTGAGAAGCTTTAATAGAAACATTTGTTGAATGGTTGAGAGGTTAATACCATAGTTTACTTTATTTTTATTAGTTATTTTAGGATTTATGTGGATGGTCACGTGGTTGTACATGAAATCCCCATATTAGGTCATGAAATGGGTTTGAATATTACATTAGATTTCATAACTATGTCATGAAGCTAGATGATAATTTCCTAGCTATGTTAGAGAGGTATTGGCCTAACTAGTTAACCTAAAAAATTTAATTTAGTTACCATATGAACAACCTCTTTTGAGTAAACATATCCAATGTGCTAAATCAGATCGCATCCCTCTTTAAACATAATATAAATGGACCCTATACCCTTACATGTGACCTAGGTTTCCCATGTGTTACAAGTAGTATTCGAGCTCTAGGTTACAACACTTAGGTTCTTTGGAATTTCTATGCAATTGTTACTCTGTATTTTATGTATTTTAATATGTTTTATATGATGTTGGAAGAGATTAGTGATGTCCTAACCATGTTGGTATGATCAACACATCACATCCTTAGTACTTGTTAAAGACACAGTGTGAACTCTAAACTAATCTCCCACAATTATTATTAACTCCAATGTCTCAAGTCCTATGAGGTGTTAACTAGGACACTCATGAAATTAAAATAAATAAAATATTTTCTAAATATTAGATATCTACCCTCTAAATTACATGAGATTGCATGCATTATAGATATTATGGTTATTACATCCATTGAATTTTTTTTTTATGTTTTGACGTCCAAATAAATAAAGCTAAAAGGGCTATAATTGTATTGGTGTATAAGTTCAAAACTATTGAAATTAAATCATGATTTGATAATGAATATTTGTACAAGTTGCCATAGCAAAACTATACAAAAACACCAGGTTAAGACGAGTTAAAGTAAAGTTTATAATAATTAAAACGAAGAGATCATAGTTGATTTAAAATTTAATTGAAAAAAAAAGAGAAAAGTTAACTTAAAACCTTAGTTTAAATAATGATAAACTTAAATCTAAGTTTTAATCTGAGTTAATTGTTGATTTTAACTAAATGTTGTAGTTTAGTTAAATATTGGATTTAAGTTAAAGTTATAGTTTAGTTAAATATTGAATTTAACTTAAAGTTTAGTAAGTAAAATAGTAAAGTAAAGATACAAAAATGGTGCTTATTAAGTAGGAACAATTTTATTGATTAAGCATAAGTAAATATATTTTAGGATTTGAATTAATCCGAGGAGTCATCAATAGATATTTAGTGTATTGGTTGGGATAAAGCCTAGCTAATATGTTAGGTGGATTTTTTTTAATTATATTTTGAAGGAAATATTAGGAGTCGATGACGAGGTATATACATCTATGTAGATATTAAATGGAATAATTTAGAATTTCCTTGTTAATAAGATAAGAAAAAGTCGTTATTTTCTAGTTTTGTGGATAAACATAGTATCTCCTCTCCTCAGTGAAGTATATAGAGAAAGGACTCTGGATTATCGATGGATACTTTTATTTATTTTATGTATTGTCCGAAGTTATTTCATGAAGAGCTATGCGATATATATATATGGGTGTGTGCAAGAAGTTTAGGGACCTTTTAGATGCAATGGTGGAGTGAAGTCAATCACTCTTGATCCAAAAAAAAATCATCCCAAGAAATCCCGAACCTTCCAATCCTAGTCCCAAGGCTGCTAACAAGCATGCCAATTAGGATAGTAAAACAAATCGTGCCTCCGTTTTAGTGAACAAAATCGTGCGCGTGATTTTGTTCACTAAAATGGAGGCATGATTTGGAAAGCCTGTTTTTTTTAAATAGGCCGACGGCGTCTTTTTTTCCTCATCGCGTGGCTATTGGACAAATTTGGAGAAAATTTCGACTGGGCGAACGCATTTTTGGGTGTGCCAAAGCCCTCCATCTCCACCTTTGGATAAACCTCCTATTTGTGAGGTATTTTCCTCATTTATTTTCATGTTTTTTTTCCCTTTGTTCATTAATTTATTTTCCCTAGATTGAAAAATTAAACCAAAATAAATTAAATTATGGCCAATGGAAACAAAAACCCAATGGAATTGGCCAATAGAAACAAGAACCCCAATGTAATTGGCCATTTGAAACCAATTCCCCAATTTAATAATAAAAATTAAATAATTTTCATTATTTACCAAAGTTCATACCCAAAATTCCCATGCCCAATGGAAACCAAACCCCAATTAACTCAAAAAACAAATGTTTTTCACTATTTCGATATGCATATTCACAGGGATCCTTGTGAATCCATACCAAAATCCACAAATATGCAAAGTTTGTCAATTATGTTGCAAGCTTGCATACAACTAAAAAAAAATCAACTAGAATTCATATATTCCCCTAAAATCCATAAAGAAACATGGTAAATCCCTTGCCTCTATCCGAAATATCGAAGTTTCTCTTCCAAGAACATCAATAAACACCTTATAATTTTGATGAGACTTCTTGAAGTTGCTCTTCCAAGAACATCAATAAACACCTTATAGTTTTGATAAAACTTCCCAATCAAGTGTTAAAACAAGGTATAGAAGCTTCCCCTGCTTTTAGCAAATATTTCATCTTGAATGAAGGGTACTTTTTGGTTAAGGTCAAGACAACAAAGTTCAACAATAGACTCTATGAACATGAAGATACATAGGTAGGTTAATGTATTTGATTAAACATGCCAATCACATACTATCATACATGATATAATGCAGTGGAACCCTTGCAACCATAAAATCCATAAAGATTTGCTAAATAGACTTTGGAGTCCAAAAAACATCACACTACAACAAATAATTACATATCTAACAAAATCGTTGCCTATACTAGGATTTTATTCATCAACAACACATTATGCCACCTATTCTAGGGTCTAGTTGTTGCCTCTACCCGCAATCTGGGAGCTAGTCCTGCAAAGGCAATAGTTAGCACCTCACAATTTCGACGAAACTTCATAATCCAAGCCTTAAAATAAGCTCTAGAGGAGCTTCGCAATCAACATATGCACTCAAGACACTTTATGTACACATGCATACTTAAAAATTGGAATTAATACTTGAATTTAAGACATAAATATGAAATGAAAAAATGTTAAATGTTTATTCTTTACTGTAAAATTCAAGATCAATTTTTAAATTTACATGATAGATTTAGTTTCTATGTCATTACTTATATAGTTTTCAGTTCTTAGATATGTCATTATATCATGTGTTTATATTTCTAATGATATTTTATTTGTATTTATGATTGCAGTGGCTACTATGGATAACAATGCGGAGATACTGAGGTTTATTGCCTATTTGAGAGAGATTGGTTCTACTTGGAGGGGTGGAGATGAGCTCCGCCACTCCTTGTCAGATTCTTTGTTGTCTATTGTTGATACAATTGCAAGATTGAATGATTCTTTGTATAGCATCGCATCTTATAGGGAGAGGAAAAGACAACAATATGCTGATAGGTTAAGTTGCAACGAGGTAAAAAATCTCAAAATAACAAAACAACACATCTATTCATTGTTTAGACTGCCTGGGATAGATGACATTCCAGAGATCAACAGGCCACATATTTCTATTGAGTGGTGCACCTTTCCACCCATCACAGACAATTGGATAGATAGGTGGTACATGGTTTTTGACATTCCCCCTCACAACAATAGGGAAGTACCAAAGTACTTCCTCCGAAAATTGTATGCAGAGTTTGTGATGGGGAAACATGTCAACTATTTTGACATGTTGGGCTTCCAGGGAGTTGGTAGGGGGATTCCCCAACACCTACCCCATGCTAGGCATAGAGATTCCAATCCATAGATACCTGCACCCCGTGCCCAGCTACCGAAGGCAGACATCCCTCCTGCACATGACACGGTTTCCCAGACACAGGAGGCATTTTTTACTCTAGCTGAGATGGTCTCTCGACACATGACCACTATTGACCAGAGAGCGCCCTCTTCCTTTGCTGGTGTACAACTACCAGGTTCTAGTGGTGGAGGGATATCTATTGGTGGGGATAGACTGACATCCCATGTGCCTCAGAGTGAGCCACACGTCTACACATCATGTGGGGGACCCTGTTATGGTCCTGGACCAAGACATGGTACCACTACGATGACTTGTGGTTAGGTAAGGACATTGTTTTAAAACTCTTTTATTGTTCAATTTTTAATTTTTCCATACTATATGTAACATATTAAAAGATTCGTAATAAATGCAATATTTACTCTTGCAGGAGATTGATGCCTCTCATGGGGGTGGTATTGCACCCGATGTGGTTGTACCCAAGGCCTAAAGAACCACCATTGAGGTAATATTTACACACTTGTCATTTTGTTATTACATATAATTTTGTTAATGCATGTGTTAGTCTTGATTAATTTATTAAATTGTCTAATATTTACAACTTTTGAAATTGCAGGAACCCCACTTAGAACATGATGCTGGAGACGTTGATATCAGTGACATAGTCCAAGGTGCAATTTACGATTACTTGAAGAATGTAAGTACATGGGTTATGACTGAATATTGTTCGAATTTTTTAAATTTCTTACTGTACACTACTTTATAGATCTCTAATGTTTATAATTTTTAAACTTGCAGATGCTATTAGCATTTGAAGAGGGGCAAGAAATTGATGGAAGCGGTCACTCGCATGGTGGAGATATGTCCTAGGAAGGGGTAAGTATATTACAAGTTATTTTTTTAGTACATATTATTCCATCCATTCAAATCCATGTCTAACTATGGTAACACTTTATGAATGCAGATGTCATTGCAGATCCCTGTACCACCTCTTTGGTTTGGATCTCCCCATAGCCCAAACATAGATAAGGGGGTTGTTTACACCAGACAACCCTCTTCCTTGAACAGAGTAGGTGTGCATGAGGATCAACCTACTCATCCCATGGTAATGTACACACTTCCAATGGAAGTTGTTGGTTACCTATGAATTCACTTCACAAGTGGTTTTTCTTAATGTTATTTTCACATGTTTACAACAACAAGATGTAGAGTCATCCGTGTCAGACCTTAGTGGGATTGTTGATGCTGCGGTCAATGCCGCATCTACAATAGGGATAAGTCACACCGAGGTACATCTACTTGAATATTTTTAATTGTACAATTCATTTGTATTGTTTATGGACATGCACAATGTCTAACTATTTAATCATTTGGTGAATGTAGCCACACCTTGGTCCATTAGTGCACGCAACTGAGGTTGATGTTCAACCTACGGATCCTCTTACTATTGAAGAGTCCCAGCATAATCCCCTAGAAATTGTTTTTCGGTGAGATGTTCATTTTTTACATAATTGATTAGTACTTTCTCATTCATGTACATGTTGATAATTCTTGAGATAATTGACATATTTTTTTTTATTCACAGAGAAGCATGGCGGAGAGGCTCTCTGCAAGGTGGACGACAGCAGAGGCACCTATACCCCCGACGGATGCAGTGAGTCTTTGTTTTATTTACAATTTAGTCATATTTAATTTTTCAAACTTTGTTATTGAGGGACAATACTAGTTCAGTTACCTGATCAATACATATTGTCATTGATTTGCAGTCGCCAGAGATACATAGTGGTCGTAGATAGAGCCGAAAAGAACTAGGGTCCGGAAAAAACAAGAGAAAGTTAGATTTTTGATGTGTTAGTCCAGGACAAGTATGTATTTTTATGTACAATCCTGAGTTATAGTAGAGGGGTGCAGTCTAGGATAGATGTAATTTTGTTTGCACATGTACATCAAATATGTTTTTGATACATGTACATTGACAGGCCATAGATAGGCCTTCTATTTTTGTATCATAACTTTCATGATATATAAAATATTTCATATCAATGCTCTTGAGATATTCATGGTTCAATCTTTTAAGGGTGATTATACACGTGTGGTGAAGAATGTTTCTATGTGTAATGTTCCCATTTTTGTATAGATTTTACAATTGCATGGAAATATTAGTTATAAATTTGAGAATAATGCACAATTACAATTTTACGTAATGACAAAATGTACATTTTAATTGTTTTTTACCATGATCCAATTGCATATACAATGTTATATTAACAGTGTCAAATTGTATTCACAAAGATGGAACATACCTAATACACATAAGCACCCAGCACAGCTAAGCAACTGATCCAACTTGGTGGAATACAAAAGCACCTTACCCACATAACAACCTAACAAACATTTAAAGGATGCACAAAGTTGACACACCTAAGTGATGCACCACTGTGGTCTACATAAATAAAATTATTGTTTGGCATGATGTCTTTAATCTAACGAATACATGGGATACACATCAAACCTAAAAGTACTCAAGTATTATAAGGTTGATTCAAAATAATGGTTATGACTATATCTTGCAGATTATGTATGTCCTGCACATTATTTTATCAGTTTGTTAATGTACATGGCATTTGATGAATGGCCTCGAGTAACAAATTTGAAAGAGATGAAAGTTATGTGTGATTTTATTATAGTTTAAATTGATTAGAGAAGTACTATTCTAAATCTTATTTTATAAATTCATGTTTATGGAGTATTATTCGAAGCATTCGTAGCATGAAGATATACATATTTTGTAATAATGGCATAATAGAATGGCCACTTGTTTCTAAACATAAACATGTTCCATTACATGGTTATTGACATAATGGCATTGTCTCCTCCTGCATTTCATCGTACAAATGCTCACATCTCTTGGATGAGGGGAAGGTCTACAATCACCTTCAAGATGACCTTTATGTGCAGAAATTTCACATTCACTTACTAAGAAAAACCCTGGTTTCCAAAATTGATAAAAAAAAATGATCCCTTGTCCATCGACCCGGAGTAGAGGACCAATCTAGCACTATCTTGATGTACTGAATCCAACAGAGATGATGGTTCATCGATCTGAGCAATGGTCATCAATCTATGAAACATTGAATCCCACCTCCTATAGGATTTTAGGGACACCCATTGAATCCCTAACCAGGGCATAGAGTGGAAATCGTGCATCAGAAAGAGATTTCGGTTGGTCGTGCAAGTGTGTTTAGGTAGGTTCCATGTGGGAATGCTAAGCACACATTCACGGTCAAGGAATTTGGAAAGCCGACCCCATGATTCTATGGCACGTTGAATCCCACCTCCTATAGGCTTTCAGGGACACCTGTTGAATCCCTATTCGGGGCATAGAATGGAAACCATTCATCAAAAAGGGCTTCTGGTGGTTCGTGCAAGTGTTTTTACGCATGTGTTATGTGGGAAATCTAGCCACACCTTCACGGTCGAGCAATATGTGAATTTGACCCCCATGTGCAAATATTTCACATTCACTTACTAAGCAAAACCCTAGTTTCCAAAATTGACCAAATAAATGGTCTCTTGTCCATGGAACCAGATTAGAGGGCCACCCTAGCACTATCTCGATGTATTGAATCCAACAGACATCGAAGAGGAGTATGAAGCTGTCCTAAATCGAAGGGACACCTATTTGTACACTCTCTCCGAGGTTTCAACCCATTCGTTCCTATCACAGGTATTATGTCTAAACTTACATATAGGTTAGGATATCACATCCGCTTGCACTTATGCATTGCCTTATGACCATTCCATCTTAACCTTAGGTACGAACCCATTCCATGGTATCATGGAACCTTCATGCTGCTGTTAGGAGTGGTACTATGTGAATGGTAGAGCTTTCCTATACATGGGTGTCCTAGTTAGCTCCCCTTTTCATTTGGTACCCATGATGTCAATCCTCTCTTAGGTCTGGGAGTCCATTTTGTAGTATTGCCATGACATTTCGCAAGAGCCTCATACTCCTCTTGATCTTTTGCTGACCTATTTCCCTTGGAACTCCCTTATGTCAAGTTGTAATTGCATTATCATGAGCTTTGCTTGCCTTATTGAGCCTTACACCGGCTTCCCTGACATTGAGTTTCATCCATATAGCCCATGCTTGTCTCATTTCTAGCCATGCAGATCCATTTCATATATCCTTTGCAGCTTGATTCCTTATTTTTACCGGGAGGGGACTTTCCCCCAAGTGTTGCTATCCTACACATGTATCCTTGCATTGAGTGTAGGTATGTTCCACTGCTTGGAACTAGTTTGTTTTCCCATTATGACACTCATCTCATCTTATTATGTAACTATAAAGCAGTTTTATTCTTTTTCAAGATTTTTAAATATTTGAAAAAGTCCAAAAAAAATTAAAAAACCAAAAATCTAGACAAGGAAAGATGTTATATTTTGGCTGCTATCGAGTCATGTCGCCTTCGAATAGAGCACTGTATATCACATCCATTGGTTGGGTTTATATTTTGAGTTTAGGAGTTGTACTCATTTATCTGATTTTATCTCCATCGACTGGTTAAGCTTCCAGTCCCCATGGAGCCTCTGTCGATGCCTCCTGTGTCGCAGAGATGTCCTAGTTTTGTATATCGAGTCAATGCTGCCTTTATTCAGTCACCATTCGCCGTTATGGTATTGTTTGAAGGAAGTTGAAACTTGAGTCGGCCATTCCTCATTTATCTTAACTTTGCATGTCGGCCATTCCTGGTACAGTTACTGCTTCATGCACCTTATGATCGAGTCCTTCCATATTATACAACTTTGTTGAGTACCTCGTGTTGGATGATGGGGGATGCCTTAATTCCCTCCTTCCAACGGATTTCATCCCATTGACTTCAGATCATTTATTATGGGATTGGAATTTAGAGTCATTTTTGAGTGCCTTGAGACTTGCAGTCATCAGTGGTAGGTTCTCTCGCCATCTACAGTTTTTGGGAATACATCAATGTCCCCTGATCGATGGATCCTCTCAAGTGTTCAAACTCAACACATTTATTCACACTTGTTAGTTTTCACTCTAGTACCTTGATTCCCATTTTCATTATCAGTGGGTGATCTCACATCTGTTAACGATATACATCAATGACTGGTAATCAAATGATGGACTGCTATGTTCAACCTCGACACCTTGATTCACATAGTAGGACATGTACTCGTAGTGGTTTTTGTAGAAGACCTTCTAGATTGGTGGCATCTCTTATATGCTACCTCCTTGATCGTGCTAGTGTTCATGATATTTCAGCTCTCATGACTTGATTCTAGTATATGTCAGACATTTATAGCTATCATGGAGATCTTGATCCATTGTATATCTTCAGCCATTATGGAGATCATGATCCTTTGTATGTCTTCATCATGGAGATTTTGATCTATGTATATTCTACATGGTGATGATCACTTATGTGATATTTTGTATCATGCCTATTCATGGCCATTGTACTCTTATGTAGTCGGGACTGCTATATGTATTTGCAGTTATGTGCAGAGTTGTATCATTGTACTATGCTGAGTGGGTGGCTGGTATTCCATTTGGGATCCTTCATCACTCCACTTCTGGGATGGACTTATAATGAATTTCGGCCATCGTATGACCCCTCTGACCTCACACATTAGGGGGCATCTGTTATAGTTGATTTTACCACACCAGGTGAATCACACTTGTATGGATTTCCCTTGTCCCTTTGTAGACTCCTTAGACCCCTTGGACCATTTTTTGTCCTTTGATGTTTCCTAGACCATCCCTATAAACATGTGAAAATTGCTATATGCGAATTTTAAACCCCTTATCGCGTATATACGTGGGTTTGACCCCTAAAACTGTGTACATCAAGATGTGTACAAAATCCAAATCCTTTTGGAGTTTTCCTTGACATGGATTCGACTCACTTGTCTCCAAGCCTTCCATATGCCTTGAGATCACTCGGATTTGACCTTTCATTACCCCTTTGAAAATCTATATAAGGAACTCTTTGGATACATTGAAGGCATAAGAGAATTGAGAGAAAAGAAACTATAGTCCATTATTGTTGGAACTTATGCTTGAGTCTGCATCCCTTTTTCCCTTTGAGCACTTTGGTGTTCTTCCCAAGCTTTCCTTTTGCTTGTGAGCTTGCTATCAAGAGATGGAGGATTGAGGTGGTGGAGGCCCAAGTGGGGGATTCAGTTTCTCCGATTCACAGATGTGCTGACAGAGGTTGTATTCATTGTAATATCTGATTTTATATTAATAGAAATATCTTTTCCTGTCCAATAATATATGTTTGAATGAATATTTTATCCATGGATGATTTCAAATGCTTATACATTGTTGATTATATATGCTAGAATAGATCTAACACCAATATATATAGTATGGTTGTATTGTTTACTTGTTGCTGAGGAAGTGATTCATCAATTCAAGATGAAGTTGGAAAGATCAATGGGGATCTACTTCAACCATCTGGAATAAGGTACGAGGTCTGATCCTTTAGTGTTAGATATTTGATTTCTATTGCATATTGGAAAGGATTGATTTTTGGAGTCAAGCTGTATATTGTGGTACCCCAAGCCATAGGAATTTCTCTCCGTAACAAAATTAGAGACTCTGCTGGGGATTCAAGAAACAACTGGATTCAGGACATCACTATCTTGAAATGTCACCAGGTGAATCACACTTGTATGGCCTCCCCATGTCCCTCTGCAGACTCCTTAGACCCCTTGGACGATTTTTTGTCCTTTGATGTTTCCTAGACCATCCCTATAAACATGTGAAAATTGCTATACGTGACTTTAAACCCCTTATCGCATATATACGTGGGTTTGACCCCTAAAACTGCGTACATTGGGATCTCTACAAAATCCAAATCCTTTTGGACTTTTCCGTGACATGGATCTGACTCACTTGTCTCTTGGCCTTCCATATGCCTTGAGATCGCTCGCATTCAACCTTTCGTTGCCCCTTTGAAAAGATATATAAGTAACTCTTTGGATACATTGAAGGCATAAGATAATTGAGAGCAAAGAAACTATAGTCCATTGTTACCAGAACTTGTGCTTGAGTCTACATCCCTTTGTCCCTTGGAGCACTTTTGTGTTCTTCCCAAGCTTGCCTTTTGCTTGTGAGCTTGCTATTGAGAGATGGAGGATTGAGGTGGTGGAGGCCCAAGTGGGGGATTCATTTTTTTCGATTCACAGATGTGCCAATAGAGGTTGTATTCATTGTAATATCTAATTTTATATTAATAGAAATATATTTTCCTATCCAATAATGTATGTTTGAATGAATATTTTATCCATGGATGATTTCAAATGCTTATACATTGTTGATTATATATGATAGAATAGATCTAACACCAATATATATAGTATGCTTGTCTTGTTTACTTGTTGTTGAGGAAAGTGATTAATCAATTCAAGCTGAAGTTGGAAAGCTCAAGGGGGATCTACTTCAACTGTCCAAAATAAGGTACGAGGTCTGATCCTTTAGTGTTAGATATTTGATTTCTATTGCATATTGGAAAGGATTAATTTCTGGAGTCAAGCTGTCTGTTGTGGTACCCCAAGCCATAGGAATTTCTCTCTGTAACAAAATTGGCAACTCCGCTGGGAAGTTCCTAGTGGTTGTCCTTTGGGGGTTTTCTATCGGCATTCAATGACTTTGAATTGCTCTTTTTTCTCTTGTTTCTGTGTCGGGTCTGGGGGCATGTTTTCCTAGTAGTGTTTGATTGGTGTGAAGTTTGTCTCAGCTTGTCTATTTACCTTTATTTTTATGCACCTTTCTTCCTGTACGCAAGTTTGTAACTCACTGCCGCGTATATACGCGGGTTTCATTGCTATTTTTGTGTACACATGCGGGTTTACTGTGAACAATCACGTATGCCCTTAGTTTTTCCTTCTACAGGAAGATTGATTATTGTTGGGTGAAGTTGGATGATTGCTGAGTCTCCTTTGATACTGCTAGAGTCTGTATACACCTCTATTTCTTACTAGAGACTTTTTTTTAGGGTAAAATTTCTTTTTTGAAGAATGTTCTTGTCATTGCATTTTCGATTTTTTGTTTTGGGATAGTGCATTAGATTTCTTTTACCTTAGTACTTTGCTTGAGAGATGCTTGAGTGTGCTTGTAGAGTCTAGAGGTTGTAGAACCATTCTTTTGCTTTAGTATCTCATTTTTATTTCAAAAAATCCAAAAATATTTGATTATCATTATGCATTGCATCTTGCATTTTTCATAGTACTTGCACTAGATTTGCTTTGGAGCATTAGTCAGGATTTCATATAGGAAAGTTTGCATCTATCATTCGAAGGAAATTTATTCATTTCATGTAGTAGCATACCCTATTTTTCATGGACATGATGCATTTGCATTGATTGTTAGGTGTGCATTTTGCTTCATGTTGTGTCATAACGCCATTAGTTGCATGGCCATATACCTCTTTTGAGTAATAAAGCCAATTAAAATCAACGCTTAATTAAAATGAACTACACTATTTTATTTGATAGGGTTCACCAACAAGATTAGGTTTTACGGTCTTGGAATAGTTCATTGTGAGTAAATTCTCCAAGACCACTAAACAACAACATGTATGTGTCTGTCCAGGTCAGTGTGTGAAATTATTTGGTATAACCATTGTTTCTCAGGATCCTCCTCTCAAAAGGAAGTTAAGCACGAGGTAGTGTGAGCGGTTATTGATTGGGATGACCCCTAGTCATAACTGAGTAGCACCGGAGATATTTCTAGGATTGTATTTGTATCTGCGGGCTCTTTCAAGAGTTTCGGGCTTTGATACCCTGCCCATACGGTCAATCCCACCTGCGACTGTCCACCTGAGCATTGATTATATTGAGGTGACCTTAGTTTATTTACTTAGGATATCGAGGGAGTACTCTGTAGGGTTTATTCTGCGGGTGTCCCAGCTAGGCTGGGGTCAAACAGCACAGTCACTTTACGCATTGAAATTGAGGGCCACAATAACTGGTTACATACCTCCGCTTGTTGTGTATGGGAGTCTCAAGCCTCTCCTAGGTGAGACATACCTACTTCATTTAGGAGCTCATTTATCCTACCCTTGATTGCTTTTGTTTGGCTTTATATTTTATTGGTGTATGTTCTGTGCATGTTAGCTTGCCTAGGGTTTGCGTAGATAGAGAGTCTTTTATATTTTTTTAGTCATTGTGGATTCGGGTGTGTTGCCTCGCCATTCTTGTCATTTAGCAAGACTTCTGCCTTCTACATTTCCTCCTCCTTTGAGAGAGAGTGATAGATAGTCTAGGTGGACTACTTTGCACATTGATTCACACACGATGGGAGACCATGTTGAAGGTATTCTTGAACCACCTTCTCCCATTCAAGTGGAAGATGGGAAGTTTACTCCTAACTATGATCCTTCTCCTGATTTGACTGAGTTAGGTCCTGTAATTTCTGAGATAGGTACTTTTCATCATAGACCTACTTAATCTAGTGTCGATCCCCCATTGACGCATCGCCAGTATGGAATGCTAGAGAATGATCAGACTCATTTTGAACCTGCGAACACTAGTTATGGTAGTTATTGTGTGTCTAGTTTTCCCACACATGATTTGGCATTTCATGTCGAGTCAGAGTTTGAGCCTAACACTATGCCCAGGGGCACTCTCATTCCTTACCATGCGAAGAGGTTTGGGAGCACAAGTCACATTGCACCTTCCATCCCGGCGGTGGAAGCTACATCACATATTCCTCCTAGGCCTAGGGCTAGTGATCTTATTAGGATACTAGATCCGAGATGAGTGACTATAGTGAACAGCATGTACATAATTACATAGGTCCCTTCATCCTCTATCCCTAGTTCTTCGAATGTTCACCCTCCACCTCATTCACGTGGTCCTTCGGGACAGAATGTTGCTATGAGTCAAGTCCATACTGCTGTTACTTGACTAGTTGTGTCTCAAGTTCAAGTACTACCCGTTGTTTCGGGAGGTCATGTTCATACTTCTAGAGGTCATGTTACTACTTCCAGAGCATATATTCCTACTTCCGAAATGTATATTCCTACTTCTGGAGCATAAATCCCTACTTATGGGGTGTCTCATGGGACATCTCATGTGATGACTTATGGACATTATTATGGGATGCAGTATGGACAGGGTTCTTCACCTTATGGGAACGGGTATCAACAACCCACTTACTCTCCAAATTATGGCTTTGTAGCTCTGAATAGTCAAGGTACACCACACTATGGTACTTCCATGCCACCCTATATGGGTCAAATGGGAGGAGGGCACTATGGCTAAGGCCATGGTGGTTATGGTAATCAGACCTATGTGAATCAGAACTATCAGAGAGTGGTCCATCGACCTACTCATCCTAGACTCCCTTTCCTCGCAACGCTAAATCTTCTTGACTTGTCGAGATTGACGAATGATCCTGTACCTCATGAACCGACTTGGCCAGCTGTCCCTACTAAGCTTCCCTCGGACATACCCAAATTCGAGGGCAAACCAGGATCCGAGTGAGCATGTTACTACCTTTCACCTATGGTGCTCTTCAAATTCCTTACACCAAGATTCGATATGTTTAAGGCTGTTTCAATGCACCCTTACAAGGCTTGCCGTGAAATGGTATATAGAGCTACCTAGGGGGGCATTCTCTTTGTTCGATGACCTAGTGATGATTTTCTTAACCACTTCCAGCTACCAATGCGTTACGACATTGGTACAAAACTCTTGTCAACATTTTGGTGGGATAAAGCCACGCATATCTCGGATCATATCCAAGAATTGCGTAGATGGAAGAGGTTAATTACAGCCTTTCTACTGCTGGAATTCCTCCTCGAATGGTTCCTTAAGTCGTTATTGCCTTATATAGCGAAGGATATTTCTACATCCAGAGTGCAAAATGAGGAACAAGCCATTTTTAGGGAACAGGAACTGGATTTGATTTATGCTCAATCTGGTTTGTTGTATGAGATCATTCCCAATGCTTTGCATTCTAGTTTCAACCCCAAAGTTAAACCTAGACCACATGCCGATGGAATTATTCGTTGTGTGAGTGCTAAACCTATGCATTCGGTTGCGAAACAAGTCATTCAATTGTCAATCAACCAATCTTCTTTGGGACAAGCCACGGCTTCGTCTCAACCCACCCCAATGGCGAGTGTGCTTTCGATGCAATCGTCGAACTAGAAGGGTAACCGGCAACCCGAAAGGAATAAAAAGAAGGGTAAGAAAAATCATAAGGGTGGGAATAGGAATTAAAATGCTAATAATAATGACAAGAATGCCTGTAATGCTAGGGGGGACAAGCAAGATAAATGTAAGGTTAAATTTCCTAGCAAGTTGTGTAAGGAAGATCACCTCACTTACTTGTGCCCTCGTATCGATGAAGCCTCAAGATTCTCAGTGCAGTGCCCAGCTATGCTGACTAACCCTTTACCTCACAATCAAAACATGAAATTGAGGACCCATGATTAGTCTGGTGGTGATCAGGATCCACCGGAGGGCAGTGGTCGTGGTTGCATTAACATGGTACATGCTGCAAAATTTGTGACCCATGTGAAGGACTATGGTTTGTCACAACCCAACCCAGGAAAGGAACCTGATCCACCACGGACTCCTTTGTGTATTGAAAAACCTATGGATAAGCCTGAAGTTGCACCTCGCATTCCTAAGGGAGTCCTTAAGCGTTCGGGGCACAATCCTAATGCCTGATCTTCCCAGAACTATTCTGTTGTCGAGGATTTGGGCCACACTCCTTGTGCGATGTCTGCATTAGAAGTACTTCAGATTTGTCCTTCATAAAGGAAGACTTTGCTTTCTACCCTTGGTGTGAATGATGATAATTCTTCCTCCGTGATTAAATTTGAAACCATAGGACTTCAGCCTCACCTTCCTTACTATGTGTCTCTTTTGATTCATGTAAAATGTCTCAACATGACCGTTAAGCGCACTGTGATTGACGAAGGCGCTGCTTCCTCTGTGATGTCTTTATCGTGTTGGAAGGGTTTAGGTTCCCCTAAGTTATATAAATCTATGACCATGTTAACTACATTTGTTGGAATATCGTTTAGGCTGCACGGGATCCTTCCTTCCCTTAAGGTCTATTTTGGAGGGAAGATCATTGCGATAGAGGTTGAGGTGGTTGATGCGCCCCTTGACTACAATCTCTTGCTGGGTAGGAATTGGATGTACATTATGCAAGACATAGCTTATTCACTATTTTGCATTGTATGCTTTCCATTTAATGGGAAGATAGTTACGACTAATTAAACGTCATTCAAGAATCCATCAGTTACCGCATCTTCAGGAGCTTCGATCCCGATTGTAGAGCACTCTCAGCCGGCAACTGGGAGTGTGGGTGTGGGCATGTATCCATCCCTCATGGGAAGCTTTAGTTGTCCTGCACCTATCCTTATGATAGGGTCTAGTTCTAGTGAGGCTTCGACATCTATGAGATCAGTGTCTTTTTGCACGAGTCATATGGAATATCCTTGGCTTCTTCCTACAACAAATACTTCGAGTGAGCCCATCGTGATGGATGTGTCGTTGCCTGCAACTATGGTATTTTATCAAGCTAATCTTGGATTTGTTGCATAGCCTAGTCCTTCCTCTTTGCAGATGGAGGAGGACGAACCATATGTGCTTCCCGCATGGGCAGTATAGTCTTCTCATGCACATGACTACCTTGATAGTGTTTTTCCTTCAGACGAAGTGATTATTAAGGCCATGTTGGTAGTTGAGCCATCATGGGGAGAGTTGCATCATAGATCTTACTTTCTTCCCAAGCTTGACCGCTTGGAGCGTGAGGACTTTAGGGAGGTTTTTAGTGAGAGAATTGGTAGTCCCATGGTTTCATTAAGCTCTCCTGGTCTGATGGCTGATGGGAACATGGAAAATATATCTCCAACGATTCCTATCAATATCTCTCGCGATCCTGGTAGGATAGAGAATGTCTATATTGGGGCATAATGTTCCCATGCTGAGATTCAAGAATACACTGAGCTGTTTAAAGAATTTCATGATATCTTCGCTTGGTCTTATGCTGAAATGCTAGGTATCGACCCTCGCATCATTGAACATGAGATTAATACTTATCCCAATGCTAAGCCTGTTTGACAACGCTTATGTGTAGTGAATCCTAGGAAAGCACCCGTGATTAAGGCAGAGAGAGAGAAATTGTTGAAAGCCAGTTTTATTTATCCCATTCCCTTGATAGAGTGGGTTTCAAACCCCATTCTGGTTGATAAGAAGCAGGGATCGATCCGCATATGTACTGATTTCCATGATTTGAATCATGCCTGTCCTAAGGACAATTTCCCCACACCATTAATTGATCAAATTTTGGATGAATGTGTGGGTAGTGAGGTTTTTTCCTTTATGGATGGCTTTTCCGGATACAATCAGATACAAATTAAACCTGAGGACCAACATAAGACTGCATTTATTTGTCCTTAGGGGACTTTTGCATATCAAAAAATGCCCTTTGGACTTAAGAACACCAGACATACTTTTCAGTGGGCTATGACCTTGATCTTCTACGATCTCAAATCGATTATCGAAGTGTTTTTGGATGACCTTTCTGCTCATTCCTGTATGAGAATGCATCATTCCTATCATTTGAGATTAGTATTCGAAAGGTGCCACCATTATTTGGTTAGGTTAAATCCTCACAAGTGCATCTTTTGTGTGAAGTCTAGTTGCTTATTAGGATTCATTGTTTCTAAAGAGGGTATAAGATTCGACCCTTTGAAGTTTGAGGCAACACTTTAGTTGTCTCCGCCGAAAAACATTCATCATCTTCAATGTTTGCAAGGAATGGAAAAATTCTTACGGAGATTCATTGTCAATTTTGCCAATTTGACTAGAGGCTTCATGCATATTTTGAAGAAGGACACCACCTTTTGTTGGGATGAGCAAGCCCAGGAGTCCTTTGATGTGCTCAAGCGAGCCCTAGCATAGGCCCCAGTGATTAGTCCCCCAAACTATAGTTGTGATTTTCTACTTTATGTGGCCGAGTCCATGGAGATGATTGGTATGGTTTTGATTCAAGAGGATGAGGAGCTCCAAGAGCATGTCATATACTATCTGAGCCAAAATCTTATTGATACGGAGATCTGTTATTTCCATGTTGAGAATCTGTCATTAGCTACAGTACATGCAGTTCAATGATTGAGACATTATATTCTCCTTTGCCAGACCTTGGTTGTAGCCCATGTCAATCCATTTCAATTCGTCCTCACTTGAAGGATGATTAGGGGAAAATATAATAAATGGATTTTCATATTGCAAGAATTCGATCTCGAGTTTGTTTCAGCAAAATCAAAGAAATTGTTAATATTTGCGGAGCTTATATCGGATTTCCCAAGCGACGCCGAGGAGTTGGTTTGTGAAGATATGTTTATCGATGAGCACATCTTCTTAATATCAACTTTATACCCATGGTATGAGGATATCATTATATATTTACAAACATTGAAGGTCCCTACTCACCTCTCACGGGATGAACGACGATGGTTACGTCACGTGTCTAAGAATTACCTCATAGTGGATAACACTTTGTATTGCCATGGGGTAGATGCCATTTTACAAAATTGTTTAACTCATGAAGAAGCTGAGGTAGTGCTGAATGATTTCCATGGAGGGGCATGTGGTGGTCATCTATCTGGGCTTTCTACAGCCCAAAAAATATTAAGAGTGGGTTATTTCTAGCCGTCGATCTTTAAGGATTGTGTAGATGTGGTCAAGAGGTGCCATCCTTGCCAGGTGTTTGCATGTAATATGTGCTCGAAACCTGCCCCATTACATCCCATCATCAACACCGGTCCCTTCACTAAGTGGGGGCTAGATTTTATGGATTGCAACCCAGCTTTAGCTGGGGGGCATCATCATATCATAGCGGCTGTCGACTACATCATGAAATGGGCTGAGGCTATGCCTACACTTAAATCTGATGGTGAGATAGCCGTACACTTCGTATTCAACCAGATTATTAATCAATTCGATATTCTGAAAGAGCTTGTCACTGAACATGGCTCACACTTTCAGAATCGTATGATGGAAAAGTTGGAATCAAAGTTAGGGTATAAACAAGAGCATTCCTCCTCTTACTACCCTCAAGCGAATGGATAGGTAGAAGCAGTGAACAAATCACTCAAATCCATTCTCCAATGAACCATCACACAAAGCAACAATAATTGGCACATTATGTTATATCTTGCTTTGTGGGCTTATAGAACCACTGTTAAGACTGCCACAGGTTTTTCTCCATATCAACTTGTACATGGAGTGGAGTCGGTATTGCTGGTTGAGTGCGAGATTCCTTTTTTGAAGCTAGCCATAGAGCTCTTACCAGAAACTTCCTCGTTGCATGAGCGTTTGGTCCACCTTGAGCAACTTGATGAGCAGCGTCGAGATGCCTTGGTTACTCTAGAAGTAAATAAGCATCGCGTAAAAGTCCAGTATGATAAGTCTGTCCGTCCAAGGAGGTTTAGTGAGGGAGACTTGGTCCTTTTGTGGGGTCAACCCAAAAGAAACCTTAGGGGTAGGAAATTTTAACACCATGTGGAGTGGTCCTTATGTCGTCAAACATGTGTTAGAGAAGGGTGCTTATGAGTTAGTGGATTATGAGGGAACAACCTTGGCAGAGCCTAGAAATGGGCTCTATCTCAAAAAGTACTATGCATGATTTTTAGCCAAGGATAGTTATTGTATATTATTGTATAGTTTTGCATAGGTAGGTCTTTTTCTTATGGTGATCGGGTTTGTGATTAGTTTCCATTTCTTTTGGCAGATGTCAATGGAATCTTCCACCTTCATAGGATTTGCGGATGGTGCGAGCCACGACACTCAACACTCAGCCTCTGCTGCTTGGGTGATTTATACTCCTATGGGTCAAGTATTGTCTTCAAGAGGCGTATGTTTACGACCATATTCAAACAATGTTGCTGAGTATAGTGTCATTATTGAGCTTCTACAGGATGCCATTTCACATGGCGTTCTCTCTCTTGAGGTATGTCTTGATTCAGAGTTAGTAGTGTCACAGCTTAATGGTTTGTACCATGTTAGAGATCTGACATTATTAAGAATATTCTTACATGTGAGATTATTAGAATGGCAATTTGACAATATAACATACATACATATTGCAAGAATTAATAATCAAGTTGCTGACTCATATGCTAACTACGTGTTAGATTGGCATTTGTTTCATACACAATCAGCTCAACACAAACATAAATTTTTACACATGTAAATAAATAAATCAATCATCATAAAAAAAATTATAAACATCCAAAATGTGGTAATACATAGTGTCATAATACAAAAATGGGGCTCTCGAGCCACCAAAATATAATACACGGTAGTACAAAATGTATCACTCCTAGGTATCTAAGCTTGTGGAGGAGGAGGGGGCTTGTGATCGTGGAATGTCACTACAGCTCTAGCTAGCCATCGAAATAGCTGCACCCATGCTCATGGTACACCCACCACCTATCACTGCATGGCCTCAAGCAAGTCCTTGACTTGCACCATGGGTACTCTGTGTGTTAGTCTCACGAAGTTGGTATGAATGATTTGGAGCGTCTGCTCCACATCCACACCCATGATATCGTCTCTTCTTCCCCTCTGTCTATGACGAGGGAAGCCTTCAGGCCATCGTGGTCCCACATCTGCATGCATATGGTACATGTCACTATGTATTGTCACCCAAAAACATGTCTTTTGATTCCACATAATCAGAAAACACAAAAAAATTAAATAACTCAAAATTTTTAAAAAGAGGGTCGAGATTCATTACCTATGTCACCGTATGCCGATCCTGGTGGTAGCAGCATGTCCAGGTCTCCCTGGAAATATATCCCCGCAGAGGGGTAGTCATCGATGGAAACTATCTGTCATCGCCACCATGGAAAGAAATAAGCTGGATAAGGGTTGGACACCCTACCTCCACCTAGTCTTTGCATCGCATCTGCCCAACGCAATTGGGTTGGATCTCGAACCCTGTGTAGAGGAACGTCAACTTTAGGGCTCAATCCTGGAACACGCTCAAAGAAAAATGTGCTCAGTATGCTGCTGAAACCAAAGTTTCGCACTATGCCCATCTTGCACTCACTAAGCTAGTGTTTCATGTTGCCCAGTAGCACAGTGCTCCAATCGTATACCGTGGGTCTCATGCACTCCACTGCATAGAACATCAAAGGTCATGAGGCCTCATGGAGTGAAGCTAAGCCCACTATCCTGCCCAGTGTCAGTAGGATGGCCTTTAGGCCCATCACCTATATGGAGTTAGTTGGGATCTGACTCCCAACCTTCTCCGTGTCTGGATAGTAGTACACCGCAATGTACTCATCTATAGTTAGGACACATCTGGGCCCGCGAGAACGTAGGTTCACCACCTCCCCCCATTGAGAAAGTCCAGTAATAAAGTATATGTACTCCACTTCTATGGTGAGGGACATCCCGTCTATTTGGAATGACTCTGATTCTGGATCCTAGTAGTCCACTAACATTTGCAATAGTCCCGGTTTGGCTCTTAAGCCACCAAGACACCAAAATTTGTAAATCCCACATGCACGTAATGCTGTTGAGCCATTAGATTTGCCCTTATTGCCTCTTCTACATCACCATGTTCACATTGTCTCCATTTTAGGACCATCTTGCACATAAAATTTAAGTTTTTTCCATTAGAATACTTAAAAATCATTGAGCACGGCCGCATATGCAACTGTTTTCCAAACAACCGCATATGTACGCTACTTTGAGGGCATTTTCCACATATATCCAGCCCTAAATGCGGAAAAACCCTCGATTTTCGTGTGGACCATGGTGCATATCTTAGAATGGCCTAGAAACCCAAATACACCATGGAATTTGACAAAATTTGCATCAAAATGAAAGAGTAGAGCATGGGTAAGTATCTGGAAAAAACGGTAGTGGATTCTACCAGCTAGATCTCTTGGAATTCGCTGTTGAAGTTCTGAGCTCAAATGGGTAAAAATTTCAAATGCTTTATAATGTTTTGAATTTTTTACTATTTATATAAATTTTTCAAATTTTTGAAAAATTTTGCCCCCTTTCCTATAGTTTGGACCGTTTATAATCCTTTTGTACCATTTTTGGACTAATTTATGATGTAGGAGACCTTTTTGAGTTCCGTTTCAGCCGTTGGATTGACTCGTTCATGCCGATTTCAGGTATCCTGTCTAAAATGGCATATAGGTTAGGTTTCATCACCATTTGCATTTTGCATGACTGTATGACCGTTTCATTATAGCCTTAGGTATGAACCCACTGTATTATGTCACAAAACCTTCTTGTTGTTTTAGAAGTGGCATGATATGAGTGGTAAAGCTTGACCTTACATGGGTACCCTAGTTAGCGCCTTACTTGCATTTGGTTCCCATGCCGAAATTTTGTCCCTTAGGGTGTGGGAATCCGTTGTATAGTATTGCCATGACATTTCATAATACATTCATACTCCTCTTAATCTTTTGCTGGCCTATTTCCCTCAGGACTCCCTTATGTCAAGTTGTAATTGCATTATCATGAGCTTTGCTTGCCTTATTGAGCCTTACACTGGCTTCCCTGACATTGAGTTTCAGCCATATAGCCTGAGCTTGTCTCATGTCTAGCCATGCAGAGCCATTTTATATATCCTTTGCAGCTTGATCACTTATTTTTATAGGGAGGGGATTTCCCCCCAAGTGTCGCTATCCTACACATGTATCCTTGCATTAAGCATAGGTATGTTCCACTACTTGGAACTAGTTTGTTTGCCCATATGACACTCATCTCCTCCTAGTCTGTAACTATAAATCCATTTTATTCTTTTTCAATCTTTTTAAATATTTGAAAAAGTCCAAAAAAATCAAAAAACCAAAAAGCAAGACAAGGAAAGATGTTATCTTTTGGCAGCTATCGAGTCGTGTCACCTTCAAACAAAGAACTGTATATCACATCCGTTGGTTGGGTTTATAGCTTGACTTTAGGAGTTGTACTCATTTTATCTGAGTTTATCTCCACCAATTGGTTAAGCTTCTAGTCCCCATGGAGCCTCTTTCGATGCCTCCAGTGTCGCAGAGATGTCCCAATTTTATATATCGAGTCTATGCTACCTTTATTCAGTCACCATTTGCCACTATGCTCTTGTTCGAAGGAAGTTGAAACCTGAGTCGGTCATTCCTTAGTTATCTTGACTTTGCATGTTGGCCATTCCCGGTACAGTTACTGGTTCATGCACCTTATGATCGAGTCCTTCCACATTATATAGCTTTGCTGAGTACCTCATGTTGGATGATGGGGGATGCCTTAATGCCCTCCTTCCAACGGATTTCATCCCATTGACTCCAGATCATTTATTTTGGGATTGGAATCTAGAGTCTTCTTTGAGTGCCTTGAGACTTGCAGTCATCAGTGGCAGGTTCTCTCACCATTGACAGTTTTTGGGAATACATCAATGTCCCCTGATCGATGGATCCTCTCAAGTGTTTGACATCAACAAATTTATTCACAATTGTTAGTTTTCACTCTAGTACCTTGATTCCCATTTTCATTATCAGTGGGTGATCTCACGTCTATTAACGGTATACATCAATGACCGGCAATCAAACGATGGACTACTATGTTCGACCTCGACATCTCTATTCACATAGTAGGACATGTACTTGTAGTGGTTTGTGTAGAATACCTTCCAGATTGGTGGCATCTCTTATATGCTACCTCCTTGATCGTGCCAGTGTTCATGGGATTTCAGCTCTCGTGACTTGATTCCAGCATATGTCAGACATTTTCAGCCATTATGGATATCATTATCCTTTGTATATATTCATCATGGAGATTCTAATCTATGTATATTGTACATGGCGATGACCACTTATGTCATATTTTATATCATGCCTATTCATGGCCATTGTACTCTTATGTATCCAGGACTGCTATATGTATTTGCAGTTATGTGCAGAGTTGTATCATTGTACTATGCTGATTGGGTGGCTTGTCTTCCATTTTGGATCCTTCATCACTCCACTTCTGGGATGGAATTATAATGTATTTCAGCCATTGTATGACCCATCTGACCTCACAGATTAGGGGGCATCTATTATAGCTGATTTTACCACACCAGGTGAATCACACTTGTATGGCCTCCCCCTATCCCTCTACAGACCCCTTAGACCCCTTGGACCATTTTTTGTCCTTTGATGTTTCTTAGACCATCCCTATAAACATGTGAAAATTTCTATATGAGACTTTTAAACCCCTTATCATGTATATGCGCGGGTTTGACCCCTAAAACCGTGTACATCGGGATGTGTACAAAATCCAAATCCTTTTGGAGTTTTCCTTGACATGGATCTGACTCACTTGTCTCATGGCCTTCCATATTCCTTGAGATCGCTCAGATTTGACCTTTCATTACCTCTTTGAAAATCTATATAAGGATTTCTTTGGATACATTGAAGTCATAAGAGAATTGAGAGCAAAGAAACTATAGTCCATTGTTGCTGAAACTTGTGCTTGAGACTGCATCCCTTTGTCCCTTGGAGCACTTTTGTGTTCTTCCCATGCTTGCCTTTTGCTTGTGAGCTTGCTATCAAGAGATGGAGGATTGAGGTGGTGGAGGCCCAAGTGGGGGATTCAGTTTCTCTGATTTGTAGACATGCCAACAGAGGTTGTATTCATTGTAATATTTGATTTTATATTAATATAAATATCTTTTCCTGTCCAATAATGTATGTTTGAATGAATATTTTATCCATGGATGATTTCAAATGCTTATACATTGTTGATTATATATGGTAGAATAGATCTAACACTAATATATATAGTATGCTTGTCTTGTTTACTTGTTGTTGAGGAAAGTGATTAATCAATTCAAGATAAAGTTGGAAAGCTCAATGAGGATCTACTTCAAACATCCAAAATAAGGTACAAGGTCTGATCCTTTAGTGTTAGATATTTGATTTCTATTGCATATTGGAAAGGATTGATTTCTGGAGTCAAGCTGTCTGTTGTGGTACCCGAAGCCATAGGAATTTCTCTCTGTAATAGTGGAACTAGATTATAGGGCCACCCTAGCACTATCCTAATGTCCTAAATCCAACGGATTCGATGGTTTTTTGATCTGAGAAATGGTCATGACTCTATGGCACGTTGAATCCCACCTCCTATAGGCTTTTAGGGACACATGTGGAATCCCTACCTGGGGCATAGAATGGAAACCATGCATCAAAAAGGGCTTCCAGTGGGTTGTGCAAGTGTGTTTAGGAATGTGTTATGTGGTAATGCTAGCCACACCTTCATGGTCGAGCAATATGCCAATTTGACCCCCATGTGCAAAAATTTCACATTCACTTACTAAGCAAAACCTTAGTTTCCAAAATTGGCCAAAAAAAGGTCTCTTCTCCATGGAACCATATTAGAGGGCCACCCTAGCACTATATTGATGTCTTGAATCCAACGGAGCTGACGGCTCATTGATCTGAGCGACGACAATGATTCTATGGCACGTTGAATCCCACCTCCTATAGACTTTCAGGGACACCTATTGAATCCCTACCCAGGGCATAGAATGGAAACCGTGCATCAAAAAGGGCTTCTGGTGGTTTGTTCAAGCTTTTTTAGGCATGTGTTATGTGGGAATGCTAGCCACACCTTCATGGTCGAGCAATATGTGAATTTGACCCCCATGTGCAAATATTTCACATTCACTTACTAAGCAAAACCCTAGTTTCCAAAATTGACCAAAAAAATGGTCTCTTCTCCATGGAACCAAATTAGAGGGCCATCTTAGCATTATCTCTATGAATTGAATCCAACAGAGCCAATGGTTCATCGATCCAAGCAACGGTCATGATTCTATGGCACTTTGAATCGCACTTCCTACAGGCTTTCAGGGACACCTGTTGAATCCCTACCAGGGGCATAGAATGGAAACCATGCATTAAAAAGGGATTTCGGTGGTTTTTGCAAGTGTTTTTAGGCATTTGTTATGTGGGAACACTAGCCACACCTTCACGGTCGAGCAATATGCGAATTTGACCCCCATGTGCAAATATTTCACATTCACTTACTGAGGTAAACCCTAGTTTCCAAAATTGACCAAAAAAATAGTCTCTTGTCCATGCAACCAGATTAGAGGTCCACCCTAGCACTATATCGATGTCTTGAATCCAATGGAGCCAATGATTCATCAATCCGAGCAACATTCATGATTCTATGGCACATTGAATCCCACCTCCTACAGGCTTTCAGGGACACCTGTTGAATCCCTACCAGGGGCATAGAATGGAAATCGTACATAAAAAAGGGATTCTAGTGGGTTGTGCAAGTGTTTTTAGGCATGTGTTATGTGGGAATGCTATCCACACCTTCACGGTCAAGCAATATGCGAATTTGACCCCCATGTGCAAATATTTTACATTCACTTACTGAGCAAAACCCTAGTTTCCAAAATTGACCAAAAAAATGGTCTCTTGTCCATGGAACCAGATTAGAGGGCCACCCTAGCACTATCTCGATGTCCTAAATCCAATGGATCCAACGGTTTGTTGATCCGAGCAACAGTCATGATTCTATGGCACGTTGAATCCCACCTTCTACAGGCTTTCAGGGACACCTGTTGAATCCCTACCTAGGAGAAACAAATTATTGAAGTGAAGGAGATAATTATCGGATTCAAGGAGATGTCCTGATAGGATCAACTTCAAGATTCAAGGAAAATGCAATAGACATATCCCAGATAGAGTGGCAGATAATGGTCTTGGGCTATAAGGCATGAGTCATGTAAGTATCGATATAATACAACAAATCCATTGTAGAAGTCTATTGAATTTATCAATATATCAAGCGCTCAATGTATCAAACTACAAATAAAGCACTCAATGTATCAAACTATAAATAATCAATGAGACCATGAAACCAAAATATATGACTACCACATACCTGACTACCTACCTGTGGTCATTCGACTAGACCATCGGGATCACCTCTAATAGCAACGATATCCTTTAGCCTCTCATACTCGGAGTAAGGCAACAAGTATCGTGACTTTGATGAGTTCTTGTTTGGCATTGTTTGTAGCTGGAGGTTTGTGCCAATAACTAAGTTTGTATAATGGTATACAATTTGACCGGGTCTATAATCTTCAAATACATAACCTTTTTTCTTTCGTGCTTGGGAAACCTGTGTCAAATATTCCCCTTTGATAACCATTGACCCAATTGGAAAATCATTGCCCTCGGAGTCACTTAATGATACAATGATAGTCTGCTTCCCATCCAAGCAACATGTCAACCAGTAGTTAGTGTGCCATTCATTGTCTCTCGGGGAAACCACTGTGTATATGTTCTCTGCATAAAATAAAGTGCAGACCTAGGAGTCAGCTAACTAAACACAACTAGTTGTCAAACATTTCAAAGTGATCAACATAATAGTCGAACCTAGTTGTATGAGATTTGAAATGTGGTCATAGTCATGTGAAATACTCGAATGGCCTTCCTCCAACTGGGATAATTTTGAAGTTATTTGTCAACAAATGGGGAGTGATACATGATCCCAACTATCAACCCAATCTGTATATTCACAGTTGTCCCATTCACCACTAATACATGGATAACAAAAACAAGAGAGTTTTCTTCTCCACATTTCAACTATAGCATTGTTTGACGTCCTAACTGAATGGAATGCACGAGTTCCTTGGATGGTCTTGCACTCATATAGGTGTGATCGATCTACATTGACCACCTCCCGAAAATATCTATGTACATTTTCCTTTTGAGATGATTGTTCTTCTTGCCTTCTAGCTTCCTGCCCCATCACTGAAGAACACCATGCAACAATGGTATTTGCATCTCAGATGAGCGAAATAGTTGTGAATTTCACCTGTTGCCTACATAATGCAGTATTGATGCATGCACCTGCTCCATCATGTTCCCCTTTTCCATGTCGGGTCTCAAAATAGTCCCAAATATGTGGCACCTTGTGCCTCTTGTAAAGAATACACAACCATTGGAATACACAGGAATTTTTGAATTACCCCGCACAACCATCAGACCAATCCAATGTTGTTCCATCTTTATATTCTCATCCTCCAAGTGTTTGTAGAACAATTGAAAGCTATGTTGTACAAAAGCCAAGTCATGAAACCTGTCATCACTTATGTAAAAGTGATACTCCTTCAATATAACCCTGTTCTCTTCAGTACTATCTGCCCCATGTCTATAGGTGATATGGACCATTATGCTGACCTGATCTGAGTGATAATATTGACTCTTAATCTCATTTTGTGGTTGAAGAGTGTAGTTTTCTGCAAAATCGACCACTGATAATATAGTTCCAATAGGAAATGTATCCCTGTACACTCTAAACTGCTCATCTTGCCAACGAGCCACATGTACATGCTTTACATACTGTTGTGTCTTTTCAAAGAATCCCTCCATGAAGTTGCATACCAGTACCTGGTAGATCAACAATAAAGATGTATAGATCAATAGGTTGTTATACATATGAAGTAGCAATAGATATCAATAGGAAAAAATACTATTCAGGAACTCTTTGCTAACCTGAGAGGTGACCAATTGTATTTTTATCCTTTCATTCCCTCCACCGATATCATATGTGACATATTTGAATGACTGCAAGTTCACTTCATGTCTGCCAAGTTCATGCTCATCGGTGACATGTATGCATTTGTCCAAAAATGTCATTCCACCACACCTTGGGAATGTCCCATCTATGCAAGGCCTTTGATAAAATGTGCAACCTTTTGTCCTTCTACACAATATGCTATGTATAAACTCTCTAGATGATGTCGGTGGAAATGTAGTTGAACATTCCTACACAAGAGTGTTATGAAAAACATGCAATATATGTATATATGTATCATAATAATAAGCGTACTCAATGTGATATCGACAACAACATGTGTTACGGGTTGTCTTTATTTTAACATACCATGGTTTGCATTTCTCGAAGGATCTTTGGCCCAAGTTAAGTTCATTATGTTCATGCCTAAAACTCTCATATAATTTTGTTTGTGTCATGTCAATAAAATGTTTAATTTGGGGCTCATGGTCCCTCGAACCCATTCTCAATTTTAGTACATCCTTTTGGTGGGATAAAGGTCTACTATTGTCACACCAAAACTCTTGCACCAGTCTCGTTACCACATCAATGAGCTTCATATCGGAGCGTGGAAACCTGCCAACAAAGGACCATACATCTGTTTCACCAGAGTCAAGCTGTTCCCTTCTAGAACAATACCTATGGAGTGCTTTGATATCCAATCCTACAAGTTTGGATGTAGGATTAAGAAGGTGAAGGGCCCTGGTGATTTTGTTCACGATTGATTGTGACAACTCACGGCGAGTTGCATTGCGATCCTTTGAATGAGATTTCTTTCCAATATTACTAAATGCATCTACTAAACTTCTGACAACATAAGAACTTGGTTCAGAACTATTTAAAATCTTTATCCTTAATTTTTTCATAACAACAGTCATAGACCTAGGTTTTAACAACGATATAAATAATCTACATTTATCTCCATCACATTTAGAATTAAAATAGTTGACAAGTATATGTTGAGCTTTATATGCAATACTGTGTTTAGACAGCGTACCTTCAAGTGAACCAATGATACTTCCATCGATTTGAATATGTTTTGAAGTTCTTTGGTGTGAATTTGCTAATGGAGGTAGGGAGGTTGGATTTGCACGATGTACCATATCACTCGGTCGGTTTGGTGTTTGAACATGAGCTTCATGTCCTTCCGTTTCTTCCTGACGGTCGGACGGTGGCAATTGTAAATCCTCTTGAGTGGTATGAAAAACATTGTCTTCTTTTAGCATACCTTCGACATTCAATGTCTCTCTAACTTCGTCACTTGTATACCCACATTCAATTAAATCTGCAAAGGTTTTAGGCGGCCTTGATGTGCACCTACATTTTACTCCTTGATCAGTGCCAGGAAGTGCTCGTTATTCTGCTGATATGTTGACCAAAGACCCCTCGAGCGAATGCTTTTGTCTTTCTTGATGTGGATTGGAAGGAAGAACCGTGGCATTCTCAACAATCAGAATTGGTTGAGTGTCCATAGAGCGTCTTCGATTGGTCATGTCATTTCTTTTCTTCTCTCTAATTTCTTCAAGGATTTCATTGGGTATCTACTTCCTTGCTGATTTTCTTGCTCGATTGCGTGAGTTTCCCATGACCACAATGATCAATGATATATATGGTTTCCTTTTATAGCTCCTCAATGGGAAACTACCAAGGGCTTGGTTTCTTTCTTACTCAATTGTGTCTAGATACTCAAGATAGGGAGAAGATTGGGAAGACTGTTCCCTTTGCTAGCTCCTCAATTCCAAGAAATACAATGGTAGAGATGCTCTATGGTGCTCCTCAATAAGAAATTCCCTAAGATTTGAAAATATATTGAACAATTGTGTCTACATAATCTTGAGCTAGGGGGGATATTGGGAAGAATACATTGCCTTTTCTAGCTCCTCAATTGCAAGAAAAAGAATGGTAGAAATGTTGTATGGTGCTCCTCAATGGGAAATTCTCCAAACTCGGTTTATTTCTTGCTCAATTCTATCTACATACTCCACCACAGTGACCAAGTTAATGTTGCCTTTGCTAGCTCCTCAATTGCAAGGAAAAAAATGGTTGAGATGCTCTATGTGGCTCCTTGCTCAATTAATTGTGTTGGCTGGAATATTTCACCTCCTACGGATAGCAAGGTGTTCCATTGGTCTGAATGGTTAAGATCCAGAACAAATAGAGGATAGAGGTTGAAGACTCTCCCTAGATGCTATAGATATCTGGAATACAAGGCTTTGACAGTTCACCTGTGTACCTGCAAAAAATCTCAACATGAAATGAATCAAAGCAACCAAAATATGATCTACTAATCTATGCTAGTGACTAAGGAATCTGGAAACATATATATGTGAAATAACAAAAACAACATCATATGTGGGACAGAAATCAACTTGCATTAGAAATATGAAGAAGTTTACAACCAAGCCTTAGTGTTGACATGCAACTCCATGAAACCAGCTCTTCATCCCCCAAAGCTCTGACTCTAGCTCTCTATGCTCTCTCCAAATGATCTTGGGCCAAGAATAAATCCAACAACATAAAAATACCTTCAATGTTCTCCCCTCAACCATGGCTATGAGCTCATATTTATAGGGATTTAATGGATAGATATGGTTGAGAAATTAGTGGGTGAGGTGGCCTCTAAGATCCTATGATGAGGGATCTCGAGCTCAACCAACCCAGAACAGTAGGGATAAGGTAGTACGCGAGGCTTATCATCTAGAAGACTTGAGAAACTTATTTTTTTCTATTTTTACCCAAGGTACTGTGCTTCTCCTTCTATGACAGAGAGGTTCTGGTAATAACCGCCTATGGACCAAGGGAAATGGGTGGTAGCACCGCTTATGGGAAACCGATGAAAGGAGATGCGAGTAGGGGTACTGCTCCTGGATAAAGGGGCATGCACGGTGCTAGGGATTTTTAGGTAAGATTGATGAAAAACCATTTATTTTCCACTCCAGAAGCTGGGACTCAGGGAATATAGGTATGTCAAATTTCTTATCACATGATGGTGACAGGATTTTGGTATAACAGGATGCCCCCCAAAGCATGAGTCTTAGAGTGATACAATAAACAAGAGCTTTGAGAACAAGTTGTCGCCAAGAGATGAAAATGTTGGCTTGATTGGAGTATGCAGTCAAGTAGGCATCTATAGTACATCAGTATGTTGACTCATAGACACAAGTAACCAAACTCATAGCTGCAGAGCAATACAAGGTAGATCCATGAGTGGAATAAACAAGCATGGCTACTAGAATACAGCATAGATCCATGTGATAGAGGAATCAAAATTGGACATAGCTACCAGACATACAACGTAGATCTATGTCATACATATGCAAATTTGAGCATATCCATGACCATACAAATGTCGATCCATGCTAGATATACAAAACTCCATCGCAACCTGGGGAAAAGGAATGAGCACTTTAAACAAATTCCCAAGGTCTTCATCTCGTCTTCCACAAAGTACGATTCTATCCATGTGATTACAATGATCTGAAGTTGAACATGGTAGAAACCACTTGATTACCGGCCAATGATGTGAACCGTTAACAAGTGTGTGGGAGATCACCATTAATGTCAATGATTCCCAAGGTACCCTAGTACAATCTAATGAGTACGAATAGATGTCCTGATGTCGAACACCCAGTCAATTCTATCGATCAAATGTCAATGATGTGAACCTATGTCGAGAGCGAGAGAATCTGTCATTAAGGCATACAGATCTCAAGGTACTAAATATTGTTTCTAAGACTATTTCCCGAATGATGAGCTAATGTCGATAGGAATAGTCTCGTCGAAGGAGGGCCATGATGAGTCCCACATCGACGACATGAAACTTGAAACATAGTTCTCGAATGATGTGAATGTAGTAACCATATGACTGACTCAAAGATACTGACACAAAGACTGTATAGACTGCAGAGGTAAAACTTCTTCAAATCTCCTTTGAACATCGGGCGACACAACAAAATAACCTGGCAGCATGACTAGACAAGATAGATACACAATGCGATAGTGGACAATGCATTCTTTTGAAAGACTCAAAGGATTGACATGAATCATGAAAGTGGATCGTCATGGAGATCAGCTAAATACCCAATCGACTGACATGATTGTGCAGACAAGTGCCATGTTCAAAGGTAATGACAAGCAACTGCCATTATTTACAAAATGATTCCTTTCCCATTTTCCCCATCATGATTGATGAGTGCCTCTTTTCGGTTTTACGAGTTCAAAGAGGGTAACAAACACTTAATATAGCTTGTCAGAAGACAAGTCCAGTCTCATATGTTTTACGAACCTGAGAGAGGAGGGGTTCATTCCCAAAATGGGTCTCTGAATGTTTGATTTAACGATTCCACTGAAAGAAAACTCGGTATCGTTCATGTTTAGAGAGTCTGAATGAATACAAAAGAAAACTCCATGGGGGTCCTTTTTCATATGATTTAGTCTCGAAGGCCCGAAAAAGTGTAAAATCATACCTTAGAGAACTCTTCCAGTCATGATTGGTTGGAGTGTTCCTTTCTTGTAAATAGTCCTATCCAAACCAAGAAAGAGGTAACCTACCGTTGGATGGATGACTCTTCAAATACTTTAATGAGCATGAAGAAGACAAGATCACTCGACGATCTTTTCATATTTAGGGATCCTAAAAAGGGTTTAAAGAGAACTCCATTAACCTTTTTCATGTTTGAATCCAGAGCATGAAAAAGTAATAAACTAAGCTCAAACCACTTTTCATGTTTTAACCAGAGCACGAAAAATGAAAAGTAAGCTCAACACCATATTACTATTTTTAACGAGCTCGAAGATCAGTTGAAATAATCCTCAAAGATTGGTTTCATTTTTACACAAGATTGAAACCAATAGGTAAACTATGCTTGAAAAATCCCATTAAGATGGTATACAGAGGTTGGAATCTTGGCCCCAGCATGATTTCTAGTGAAGCGTACCCCTAACATGGTTGCTAGGGGCTCGACATGGCCCCAAGCTTCGTTTTGTTAGACGATTCTTCTTCCATACCCAACCTAAAAACCCGGTTACTAATGTGAAAATGTTCACCAGGGGGGTAGGAAGAATGAGAATTGGGAAGGTGAAAAGAAGGTTCAAGTTCTAACACTAAAGTGAAGACTCGATTCAAGGGAAGGGGATCTGTTTCATTTTTACACAAGCTTGAAATAGAAGGTAACTATGCTTGGAACATGGTTTCATTTTTATGCATGCTTGAGACCAAAAGGTAAACTATGCTTAAGAAAATCCATTTCATTTTTTAACAAGCTTGACATAGAATGGGAACTTTGCTCACGAAAAAATGACATGATGGTCAGGTGCTATTTCATTTTTTAATGAGCTTGACATAGAATGGGAACTTTGCTCAGAACATGGTTTCATTGTTATGCAAGCTTGAAACCAAAAGCGTAAACTATGCTTAAGGAGTGGTTTTATTTTTTAACGAGCTTGAAACCAAAAGTAAACTATGCTCTAGACATGGTTTCATTTTTATGCAAGCGTGAAACCAAAAGCATAAACTATGCTTAAGGAGTGGTTTTATTTTTTAACGAGCTTGAAACCACAGGGTAAACTATGCTCTAGACATGGTTTCATTTTTAGGCAAGCTTGAAACCAAAAGGGTAAACTATGCTTGAGGAGTGGTTTTATTTTTTAACGAGCTTGAAACCAAAAGTAAACTATGCTCTAAACATGGTTTCATTTTTATGCAAGATTGAAACCAAAAGCGTAAACTATGCTTAAGGAGTGGTTTTATTTTTTAACGAGCTTGAAACCAAAAGTAAACTATGCTCTAAACATGGTTTCATTTTTATGCAAGATTGAAACCAAAAGCGTAAACTATGCTTAAGGAGTGGTTTTATTTTTTAACGAGCTTGAAACCAAAATTAAACTATGCTCTGGACATGGTTTCATTTTTATGCAAGCTTGAAACCAAAAGCATAAACTATGCTTAAGGAGTGGTTTTATTTTTGAACGAGCTTGAAACCACAGGGTAAACTATGCTCTAAAACCTGCTCCTATCAAACATGATATCCATAGGTTGATAGGTTGCCCCCATTTCATAAAATCTCAACCCCATCTTACCTATGATGGGAAGGAGCTAACTAGAAGAAGGGGAAGGAATCACAAGAACATGCGGCACATTTAGGGTAGTCTAATAACTAGGAGTAATGCACTGGTTAGGTGTAATAAAAGAAAGCTGATCAATGGTCACAATCTTCCCATCATGGGGAAAATACATAACTCTAAAGAGTGTGGACACAACAGCCTTCATGGCATAAACATAATCACGGCCAAGGAGCAGATTGAAGTCTAAAGGACCCTTGACCACCATAACATCAATACAGATAGTTTTCCCTCCTAATGTAATAGGAAATTAAGGAAGGGTCCCCAAAGGCACAGTAGGCCTGTGATTAAAAGCCAATATCTGATCAGTGGCTGGCACAAGATGAGGAGAACCTAAAGCTTGCCAAGCAGTTGAGGATAGAATACTAACAGAAGCCCCTTCATCAACAATAGTGCGAAGTATCTGCCTAGCAGTAACATTTACAACTATCTGGAAAGGAACACTCGAATGAAGACGAGACTCTGTTAGGTTACTCTAGTCAAAGGAAATAACCTCACTACTCGGAGAGGGTTCTGTTGAAACAAACAAAATTTCCTCTTGTCGAGAACAATTAGAACGAAGCATAAAAACTTCGGCAGGTTTTGGTTCATTCTCTACTAGAAGAGAAGAACAAGACAAAGATTTGGTCAAAGAGACTACTTCAGTCTTAACACTCTCTGATGAAAGACCAGGATTAGGTGGAAATGACATCGACTCGACCACTTTAACTTCACTCTCCAAAGGAAGAGTGGGATCAACCACAGATAAATCTGAATCGACCACTTGGTGAACCAGTGGGGGATCGAGGGATAACTTACTATCACTTTTTGGAATCACCTGTTGATGATCAGTAATATTTTACAACCAACGTGAAGCTTCATCCATGCTTGGACAAAGAAAAGTACAATGCATATCCTTGCATATAAAACAAGGATACAAGACTTTACCCTTACGACCTTTTACCAATGGGTCACTGGTTGAGGGAGTATCATCAACATGATGATCAGAGGTTGATGACACAGATGGTTTGGACCTTTTAGACCACTCTTCTTGTACATGGGAGAGACCGGGACACTCCTTAAGAAGGTGGCCCCCCTTGCAAAGCTTACAAGGGAACTTAGGTTTTTCGAGTGTTCTCTTAGAACGAGCACCATCAAGAGCAGATGGTTGTTGCTTTTTCTCTTTCTTATCCTTATTCCTTTTACCCTTCCCTTTATTCTTCTTCTTCTTATTCACATGACTACTAACCATAGAGCTTTGGTCAAGCAAAGAAGGAGAAAGGGATGAAGCCATAATCGATGAAGAAGGAGCAGGATTAGGTTGAGATCGATCCTCTCTCGGAGGAGAGGTGACATTTGAGACATTAGGTGTAATAGGAATTACCGGATTAAATAGCCAGACTAGTAATCGTATAGTTAATCCAGGGAGATTTAGAGTGGCAATAAAGGCAGGACCAATACCTTCACTTGGAGGGAATACAAAAGGTTCACCTTGGAAGGGAACCTCTTGAGTGGTAGTCCTAGATGAGGATGCCATCTCTAAACTCTCTAATAACCCCCTAACTACCACGCACAAGCAAACATGTGAAAGGAGTGGATAAGATTTAGGAATCTCATAGGTCAGGCCAAAAGGATAACTCAGATGGTTTGAGGATTCCTAAAAGGGTCTCCCAATATACACAAGGTACGAGGGAGCTCAAATTGGTAGTAGTGCTGTCTAATGCATAACCGTACACAAGGGGCCTTCCGATATACAATCGAGTACGTGAAGTACCTTTCTATATACCTCAAGGGTATGTGAAAGGCCGTTCAATATACTGACGGTATGTGGAAGAACCGCGTGAGTCCTGAGATGTAATGCAGACAAGTAGTGACAGCTCCTATGCTTAACGACACCCGAACACATCTCTAACTTATCACTCAAATTGCTAAAAGTTTTAACCTATTACTACCGTTAATTTTATCGTGTGCATTTAGGTGGAACCATGGAGTGAAAACTTGAATTTAAAGAAGATGCATACTGATCTATATGATAGTGCAAGTTTTCCTCTTCAATGAAATTCTACCTAAGAGAGGGAGAGAGATTTACTTTTCTTCCAAAAATGCACACCCAAATGCAAATGCAATTCTATCCTTTCAAACGAAAAGTGAAATATCAATGCACCCCAAACAATCTTCAAAGCAAATAAGGAAGAGATCTAGAGAACATATAACATAAATCAAAATGTTTCCTATCTTTTCATGCTTGAAAAAGACGCATAAAAACTCAATGGAAAGATGATTTCAATAACATTTCCAAACAAATCTAACTCTAATGCACGCAAAGATGAAAATAGATGTTTCTTCTTGATGAAAGTAAGATCTAGAATTTCGAACAATCATGCACAAAACAAGAAGAAAATCGTTCAACAAACTTGTAAATAAAGCGAAAGAGAGAGAAAACTATAACTTCTCTTTGAAACAGACAAGGAAACAAAGAACCAATCTTTCATACCAAGCACTGAAAAAATCAGCATGCAAAAGGAAACAAGAATCACCCCAAGCAAAGAAAGACTCAAAAAGACACAGATCACTCATGCATTCCAAGTCCAAAACAAACCAAAGCCTACACATGAAAATGAAATGTATATTTCCAATTCCAATGAATAATATGTACAGAAAAGAGCAAGAGGATTCAAGCAAAGAAAATAATGCAAAATCCAATGCAAGAAACTTAAACTCTCTTTGAATGCAGAAAGAATACAACAATCAAAGCGACTTTATTTTCATCAAAAAGTAAGCCAAAACACACAAAAATCAAAATACAAAGTCTGGAATAGGGCCTACCTGGCACCACGCAGATGAAGCTGTTGACAGGCGGTTTTGAGGCAGAATGGCTTCTTGCTCACTGGATTTAGGCGGTGGCACCGTGGGCTGCTAACTGGACACAGGCGGTGGCACCGCTCCTTGCCTACAAAACATGTGTGGCTCCCTGTAGATGACCAAAACACAAGAAGAATGAAGGATCTAGTCAAAAAAAGGCTAGATCAAGGCAAATACTGTTGAATTGAGTATGGAAACAGAGCATAAAAGACCGAAATGACTCAGATCTGAACAGATCTAGAGGTTTCAAACCCAAATTGACTAAGTCAGAAAGCAGATCTGACTGAAGAGAGTTGGAGAAGGAGCCTGGATTCGGAAAAGAGTTGCAGACAGAGGAAGATCAAAATGACTGATACGCAACTCCCCAGCGGAGTCGCCAGATTTGTTGGCTGGAATATTTTACCTCCTGCGGACAGCAAGGTGTTCCACTGGTCTGAATGGTTCAGATCCAAAACAAATAGAGGACAGAGGTTGAAGACTCTCCCTAGACACTGTAGATATCTGGAATAGAAGGCTTTCACAATTCATCTGTGTACCTGCAAAAAATATCAACACGAAACAAATCAAAGCAACCAGAATATGATCTACTAATCTATGCTAGTGACTAAGGAATCTAGCAACATATATATGCGAAATCACAACGACAAGATCATATGTGGGACATAAATCAACTTGCATTAGAAATATGAAGAAGTTTACAACCAAGCCTTAGTGTTGACATGCATCTCCATGAAACCAACTCTTCATCCCCAAAAGCTCTGACTCTAGCTCTCTATGCTCTCTCCATATGATCTTGGGCCAAGAATCAATCCAACAGCATAGCAATATCTTCAATGTTCTCCCCTCAACCATGGCTATGAGCTCATATTTATAGGGCTTTAATGGATAGAGATGGTTGAGAAATTAGTGGGTGAGGTGGCCTCTAAGATCCTAGAATGAGGGATCTCAAGCTCAACCAACCCACAATGGTAGGGATAATGTAGTATGCGAGGCTTATCATCTAGAAGCCTCGAGAAATTTCTCTCTTTCCCTTTTTACCCAGAGTACCGCGCTTCTCCTTCTATGACAGAGCAGTTCTGGTAATAACCACCTATGAACCAAGGGCAATGGGCGGTGGCACCACTTGTGGACAACCGATGAAAGGTGGTGCAAGTAGAGGTACCACTCCTGGATAAACGGGCATGTGTGGTGCTTGGGATTTTCATGTAAGATTGATGAAAAACCATTTAGTTTCCACTCCAGAAGCTGGGATTCAGGGCAAATAGGTATGCCAAATGTCTTATCACTTGATGGTGACAGGATTTTGGTATAACAAATGGATTTTTTCTTGCTCAATTCATTCTTTATTTCTTCCTCCTCAATGTATACCATGCTCCAAGCAAAACTTAGAAACTTGTGGTGGAGATGCTTGATTCACAAAACAATTTTGTGTGATAATATTGTGAAGAAGAGAATGTTCAAGTACTATTCTGTAACCTGAAATTGTGTGGAGACTGTCAAACCTGTGTAAAATGTGTTAGAATGTTTCTCAGATAGGGGCTGCAATTGTTTATACTAAGACTAAACATGCACGCATTATGGTTAACAAAAATGGGGGCGCGTTTTGGATACATAAAACGCGTGCATGTTTTACTCTAATAGAATTTTGGAGCATTTAAGAAGGTAGTTGCACGGCTAAGGGGTCATTCAAGGTGATGGAGGAATTAACAAGCACTCCCTTAGTCTTTTCTCCTTAACATCCCCCCTTTCTTCAACCTAACCATATTGTTTTACAACTCTACGGGTGTGTAATACGGGGATACATGGGGATATGTGTGTGTGTGAGAGATAGGTTATGGGTGTTATTGGTAATGGGATGAAGATGATCATGATGATCATGGTGATATTGATGGTGAGGATCGATGATTAATGATCATGGTGATGATGATGGTGATGATGAGGATGAGGATGGTGATGATGGTGATGATGATGATGATGATGATGATGTTTATGATGATGATGATGATGAGAATGAGGATGGTGACAATGGTGATGATGATGGCGATGATGATAATGATGATGATGACGATGATGTTGATGATGGCGATGATGATGGCAATGATGATGATGATGATGATGTTGATGACGACGACGACGACGACGACGACGATGATGATGTTCATGATGTTGATGGTGATGATGATGATCATGTTGATGATGATGATCCAGGTGATGATGATGATGATGATGGGGATGATGACGACGATGGTGATGATGATGTTGATGATGTTGATGTTGATGATGTTGATGATGTTGATGATGATGATAATGATGATGACAATGGTCATGATGGTCATGGCGATGTTGATGATGATGATCGATGATGATGATGATGAGGATGATGACAATGATGTTGATGATGATGATGATGATGACGACGACGACGATGATGACGCTCGTGATGATGATGTTCATGATGTTGATGGTGATGATGATGATCATGTTGATGATGATGATGATGATGATGATGAAGGTGATGATGATGATGATGATGATGACGACGACGACGCTGGTGATGGTGATGTTCATGATGATGATGACGACGACGATGGTGATGATGACGATGCTGGTGATGATGATGTTCAAGATGTTGATGGTGATGATGACGACGATGTTAATGATGATGATGATGATGATGATGAAGGTGGTGATGATGATGATGATGATGATGATGACGATGTTGATGATGATGATGATGACAACTATGGTGATGATGATGTTCATGATGTTGATGATGATGATGATGATGATCATGTTGATGATGATGATGATGATGACGATGATGATCATGATGATGATGATGATGATGAAGGTGATGATAATGATGAGGATGATGATGTTGATGATGATGACAATGATGGTGATGATGATGTTCATGACGTTGATGATGATGATAATCATCATGTTGATGATGATGATGATGATGATGAAGGTGATGAGGATGATGAGGATGATGATGATGATGATGATGATGATGATGAGGATGATGACAATGATGTTGATGATTATGATGATGACGATGGTGATGATGATGACGCTGGTGATGATGATGTTTATGATGATGATGATGATGACGATGGTGATGATGACGATGGTGATGATGACGACGTTGGTGATGATGATGTTCATGATGTTGATGGTGACGATGATGATCATGTTAATGATGATGATGATGATGATGATGATGAAGGTGATGATGATGATGATGATGATGATGATGATGTTGTTGTTGATGATGATGATGATGATGATGATGATGATAATGACGACGACGATGGTGATGATGATGTTGATGATGTTGATGATGATGGTGATGATCATGTTGATGATGGTGATGATGATGATGATGATGATGATGATGATGATGATGAGGATGATGATGATGATGATGATGATGATGAGGGTGATGAGGATGAGGATGATGATGATGATGATGATGATGATGATGTTGTTGTTGATGATGATGATGATGATGTTGTTGATGATGATGATGACAACGATTGTGATGATGATGTTGTTGATGTTGCTGATGATGTTTATGATGATGATCATGATGATGATGATGAGGATGATGATCATGATGATGATGACGATGATGACGATGGTGATGATGATAAGGGAGATGTTGATCATGATGATCGATGATCAGTGATCATGGTGATGATGATGGTGAA